>CP139508.1:332837550-332865961 GCA_021014915.2 Artemisia tridentata subsp. tridentata | reverse complement strand
GGGATGGAAGAAGAAATTCTTTCTGATAGACAGACGAGCGATTTCTTTTGCCATGCCGTGGCGACATCATTACTCGGATATTTCGGACCCCTTTCCGAGGAATGAGTTTTCAGTGGCGGATGCCGATAGGCTTGCCGAGCATGTGATTGACCTTATCCAAATTCCGAGGGGTTTTCATTATGCTCTTGGGTTATCATCTCATTGGGAACATCTCGGTTTTCGGGCGGCGCTTAGGGATGCCGAATGAGAGGGTATAGCCCTCCTTTTCTTGTTTTCTATGTTGTCGTATCTATTATTATTATTTATTTTTTATTTTTTTATTATTATTTTTTTTATTTTTTTTTATTTTTTTTTTTTTTAGTGATGTATATATTCTTGACTTGTTTGTTTGCAGCTTTGACAATGTCCGAGTATCTACGCAAGCCGGAGCGTCGAAAGGGAGCTAGCATGGTTAAGGGGGATAAGCTCCGAGAGGGACAAACTCTACCACTGCACGTGGTTGAGCCTGCTCGGGCCAATGCTGATGTTCCGGATAAAACTCCTACGATGAAGGCCGTAGAGATACCTCATGAAAAGGTTCTAGAGGCGAAAAGAAGGAAGGAGGAAGCTGCCGCTCGCCTGGCGGAGAAGACGAAAGGCAAGGGGGCCGGAGGGAGTGGCACCGGTAAACGTCCTTCCGGTGGGAACCTTTCTTCTCGCCCGGTTAAGAAGAATAAACCTGCTGCTGATGTGTCTTTCATCGACTTGGATTCTTCTGGTAACGTTCCGGCGCCCCATCCGCTCCGCTCCTTCCCTGCGGATCCGTCTGCTAAAGATCATGAGAGAGAGGAGGGGGCGAGTAGCCAATTTACGTCCGGTCAAGATGGTGAGTTGTGTATCCTTCTTCTTATTTTCTCTCTCCTCTCTTTTTTTTTGCATGTGTTTTGATCTCTGTTTCTTTTTGTAGGGAGTCCCCTTGTTTCTCATGGCCGAGGGAAAAGGATAGAGAACATGGAAGGTTTGGATGAGATGGGTCAGATGGGTGATGATGAATCTAGTTCCGGAGAGATTTTTGCGCCTAACTGGTCCGTTAGGACGGATGCCCGCTTGACTGGGTCCTCCGTCTGCCGGGAGATGATGGCACATTTGGCAACTCCCCGCGAGGAACAATACTTGATGAACTTGAGTGATGATGATGCTTGCAGCCGTGCCTGGATGTTGCTCGGAAAGGGCGCTGTTGCACAAGCGGATATTCTTCTTCGGTTTGAGACTTTACTTGATCAGTATAATGCTCTTGCGGCTGTCCACGAGAAGTGTGCCGAACAGGATCCGGCGGCGTTAGAGAAGTTGAGGGCTGAGAACGTTGATTGTCAGGCGACTATCCAAAGTCTAACCGGGCGAGTTTCTGAGTTGGTGAAAGAGAAAGAGGGGCAGGGTGAGTTGCTTAAGTCTTTGGAAGCCGAGCTAAATAGAACCAAGGAACAGTTGGCCGAAGAGCGAAAAGATAACCAAGAGCTGAGAAAAAAAGAGAGGATTTGGCGGTCCGGATGGGTACCACCGATATGGAACGTATCCGAGTGATTAAAGACTTTCTTCCGGAAATGGTCCGCCGTCTTCTTGGCAGCCACGAGTATAAGCAATCCTTGGCTATCCCTTTCAACCTTTCGTCTGATGCTGGTTTTATAAATGGGATATCTGTCGACCGCAATCCGGAACAAGCCGCCGAGATTCTAGCTGATTTTGAGGGCTTAGATTTGGATGCCGAGACAAAATATAGGGCTTTGTTTGACCAACTCTTCACTACTGAATACCCATACATCCGAAAGGTTAGTGGCGCTTGCTACAGGCCGATGGCCGAGATCCTGGAGCTCCATCCGGATCCTGCTCCTACCGGACCGACCCACACTTCAACTGCCGACGAGTCTGCTGATAAGGATGTTACCTCTGAGAATGTTGGTGTTGGTAGTGGGAGTGGTGTGACTGAAGGGTCTGTGCCTGAAGGGTTTGTGATGGTTCAAGGTCGCTTGGTTAGCATCGCAGAATCTGCCGAAGAGAATATTGAGCATGCCGAAGAGAATGTTGAAAAGAATGCCGATGGGAGTACCGAGGGGAATGCTGCATCATAAGTTTGTCCGTTTGTTGGTCCGGACTGCCTCCATTTTGACTATGGACAAAGGTTGTTCCGGACCTTGTGAAGCTTTTATCTAACCTTGTACCGCAACGTCTGTTGGTGCGCCGCCTGTGGCCACCTTTTATTGTTATCTTGTAATAAACATTCTTTATTAAGGTGTTCTAGTTGTAGTTCGTCATGGCCGGAAGGCTACGATTCCGGCCCTTTTGCTAATGATGATTTACTCATTTTTGCTAAGTCTGGTTTTGTTATGTGTGCTTTTCCGTATATATTTTTTGCTTGTCGTATTGTTTATTGAATGTATTCGATTTCTCCATGTTGTTTCGAAGTTTGGATACTACCGTCAGGGATGGTTATGCTTCGGTATAATCCTTTCTATTTCAACCTTAGGTTGCCGTTAGGGCGGATACGCCTCGGCATGTGCCTTTTGATAATAAGGATTTTACATTGCCGTTAGGGGCGGATACGCCTCGGCATGTGCCTTTTTGCGCTAAGGACTGTATCTTGCCGTTAGGGGCGGATACGCCTCGGCATGTGCCTTTTTATGCTAAGGACTTTATTTTGCCGTTAGGGGCGGATACGCCTCGGCATGTGCCTTTTTATGCTAAGGACTTTATATTGCCGTTAGGGCGGATACGCCTCGGCATGTTCTTTATTATTTTGCCGTTAGGGGCGGATACGCCTCGGCTAGATAGTGGCTGCGCGGGCCGGATGAGGGTAGCTAATCCTCGCCGGAGCCGCACGATTGCCTTACCTTTGTTTACAATAATATGCGGAAAATTTTCTCCTCTTCAACCCGGAGGAGAATATATAACATTTCATAATGAATTTGTTTACAATGGCTCATGGCCTTACATTTTTGTTTCTAAAGAAAGCATTTCCTTAGGTTGATTGCATGCCATTTCCTGGGTACTTCTTCCTCCTCCATAGTCTCTAACTTGTAGGATCCACATTGATATGCTTCGGTGACCCGGTAGGGTCCTTCCCATTTTGGACCTAGCTTGCCCTGGTCTTCTGCACGGCTTGCTTCATTTTTTCGGTAAACAAAATCTCCCGGTCTGAAAGATACCGGACGGACTTTCTTATTATAGTATTGTTCCATCTTTTTTTTGTATCGTGCTTCCCTTATTGCTGCTTCTTCTCTTCTTTCTTGTAATAGGTCTAAATTTAAACGCATCTCTCTTTCGTTCAGTTCTTCGATCCGGCGGGTATCATCTTCGTCTATGCCCTCTCGTATGACCATTGTCCGGTGAGTTGGCATGCCGATCTCAGCCGGTATTACTGCCTCGCTGCCGTACGTTAGGCTGAAAGGCGTTTCTCCATTGCTTTGTTTTAGCGATGTTCGGCAAGCCCATAAAATGTTTGGCAGCTCATCTACCCATCCGGCTCTCGTTCGACCCAACCTTGTCTTAATTCCCTCCAGTAAACTTTTGTTCGCTCTTTCGACGAGGCCATTCGCCTGTGGATGCGCCACGGCGGTGTTTATTTGCCGGATGTTCAACTTCTCACACCATTGTTTGAAAGGGTTATCGACCAACTGCTTTCCGTTATCCGTTACGATTACGCTCGGTAAACCGAAGCGGCAAACTACGTTGTCCCATACAAACTTTATCACGTCCTTTCCTGTCACCCTTGCCAACGGTTTGGCTTCTATCCACTTGGTAAAGTAGTCGATGGCCACTATGATGAACTTTATTCTACCGGCCGATTCTGGTAACGGGCCAAGGATGTCCATGCCCCATTGATAGAATGGCCAGGGAGCCATGATTGGTGTGAGTGTTGTCTTTGGGAGTTTCGGAACTGGAGCATGAATTTGACATGAGTCGCACTTCTGAATCTCGTTACGAGCATCCCGGTGCATGGTTGGCCAGTAATATCCTTGCCGCATTGCCTTTGCCACAACGGATCTTGGTTTCAGATGCATTCCGCATGCCCCCATGTGTATCTCCCGGATCACATAATTCGCCTGTAACGGACCAACACATCGCAACATGGGAACCAAGTAGCCCTTCTTATATAGTATCCCATCCTCCATTGCATATTGGCTGATCTTCATTCTTAACGCCCGAGCGTCCTTTGGGCAGGCTGAGTTGATGTTCTTGAAATCGATGCACATACGCCAGCTTGCGTCACATTTTTTGACAAGAACGGGATTAGAGATCCATGTGGGGTATTTGACCGGTCGGACTATTCCTGCCTTCACCCACTCTTCCACTTCCTTCGTTACGGCCAAGCTTCGATCGGGAGCTAACACTCTGCGTTTCTGACATACCGGTTCCACCGAAGGGTTAGCATTTAGTGTGTGCTCAATAATGCGCCTCGGCACTCCGGTCATGTCTGCCGGTGTCCAAGCGAAAACGTCCATGTTTTTCTTGAGTAGGGATTTGAGCTTCTTCTTGCAGTCGGACGATAAGCTGCCTCCGATGGTTACCAACTGTTCGGGGTAAGCGGGATTTACCATGACTTCTTCCGGCTCACTCGCTCCGACTTTCTTTTCTGCCAGCCCTTCGCTTTGTTCATAAGAGACCTTTTGAGACTCTTCTATCCTTCGGCATTCCGAGATAACCATTTGCCGAGCTTTCAGAGTAGCTATTCCCCTTGGGGTAGGAAACTTCATCATGGCATGAATGGTGGACGGAATGGCTCTCAGCAACCTTAGCCCAGTCCTTCCTAGGATCACGTTATACGGTGAAGGTGCACGTATGACGGTGAATTTCATAGTTGTTCTTCGGTATAATCCCTCTTCTCCGAATGATACGTCCAGTTCTATTTTCCCCAACGGTTTTGTCACCTGTCCGGCGAAACCCAGCAGATCTGTCTGAGTCTGCTTTAGCCGAGCCTTTATTTCCGGACTCAAATTATCAAAACAATGTTCGAACATGACTTCCACCGAAGCCCCCTCGTCCACGAATACTCTTCTTACCAAGTATCCTTCCATCATGGCTTCCACGATAAGCGGCTCGTCGGATACATCTCCGGCCAGTATGGGAGGAAAGGTTATGGGGACATTCATCCACTTTTCGTCGTGTTCCCTCGACTTGCGTTTCTTCTGCTGTGTTCTTGCACTGACCATGTTGATTATTTTATCCTTGGCCGGAAGATCCTTCTTTGGCGTTCCTTTCCCTTTTTGACGAACATCTTTAACCAAGTGGTTCAACTTTCCCGACTCAAGAGCTAACTCTAACTGCCTTTTCAATTGAAAACAGTCGTTCGTATAATGTCCCCTTTCTCCGTGGTAATCACAGTATCTGTCCTGATGTTCTCTCTTGGGTGGGTCTCTCATCGGCCTTGGAGGAGGTAACCGTAATTGCTACTCGGTGGCTAGGATTTCCTTCGGCCGTTTTATGAGAGAGTCAAGTGTCACACGGGGAGCATCACGATTCTGGTATTCATTTCGCGCCGGGAGATATGGTGCCGGACGGTCTCGATACCGATACTGGTTCTGTCGATCCTTGGGAGGGTACCCGGATCGTCCCTCGTTCCTATTATCACTCCCCGATCCCCTGTATCCTCTATCATCCTTCCAGAAAGGTCCAGCTTGCCTCTTCCGGTATTGATCATGGCTTTCCCCTCGCGGTAGCTCGGTATTAGCGAATGCGGCCTCTGCTCTCACGAAGTCATCCACTCGGATCATCATTTCTTCAACAGTTCTGGGGATTTTATCAGCGAATCTTTTGGCCAGTTCCGGACATTTACTCCCGTCCATAAAGGAAGAAATTCTCATAATTTCCGGAGCTCCCTGTATGAACCCCGTTTCTGTGGTCCATCTTTCCTTGAATTCCGGTAAAGTTTCATTAGCTTTCCTTACGATCTTCGTTATCTCCGTAGGGTCTTTGGTACATGCTTTGTGCAGAGAGAAACGGGTTTCGAACTGGGCCCTCAAGTCTGCCCACTCGTCTATGCTACCCGGAGGAAGGCGATCGAACCACCCTCTCGCCCTTCCGTCCAGGGTTTGTTGGAACATTCTACACCAGACGGGCATGGGCCACTCCCCGTGACCTGCCGCTCCGGTAAACCGATTGAGGTGATCCTGAGGGTCTGTTGACCCGTCATATAGCTTGATATGCGAAGGCATTTTGTGCTCCGGTGAAGAGAATTCGATGATCCTCCGAGTGAAAGGTGATTTCCTAACCTCCTTGAAAGGTTTGTTCAAATCCGCATCTGGTACTTTGTCTCCGGTAACGATTCCCTTCTTCTCCTTCGGCATCTCGGGTCCTTTCGGAGTTTCATCTTCTCCCCAGTCTAGACGTATCGGATGCATAGCACTTTGCCTATTATGTTCCTGGATCATGGACTTTAGAGCAGAGACGTATCCTTGTAGCTGTTCTCGGGTGACTGCGGGAGACTCGGCGTCTCCGTTTCCGAAGGGTGGTAGGCGGAAGGAGGGTGTTTCGGGATCCTTTCCGCCCGACCCTTCCGGACGTTCGGAACCTGACATTCTGAAGCTTTGGTAGATTGAATATCGGTCCCACGGATGGCGCCAATGTTTAAGTATTTTTCTGCAAGTGAGATGATTCTTCAAAATATCCTTCGGCCTTGAGTCCGTCAAGTCCTTCGGATAGCTGCTAAGAAAATAGACGCGTTAGTCTCGCCCCGGGTGTGACCCCAGGACCAAACTCCGGCGTGAGAGTAAGTATATGAAGGTGGGACGATAAGTATGTTTTGTAAGTTAAGTACTGTGTGTAAAAGAGTTAGTTACCATTACTGTAGAACTGCTCCTTTATATAGTAGTCCCTTTTTTGTCTCTATCGGATGTGTCCAAATGTACTGACGATCACTTCGGGTGTCAGTTGGAACTTACTCTGTTTGGGGTCTTTTTCCTGAGCTGACATAGTTACTGCAGCTCTGCCACATGCTACTAATATCGGAGTTGACTTCCTGATCTGGAGATGACCGTTGGTCCGAACGGCCTAAGCGGGTCGTTCGGATGTGGAGTCCGTTCGGTCGTGTATGTCCGAACGGATAGACCCTTTCGGAAATCACATGTTCTGAGTTTTGACTTGTTCTGGAATTATTCATTAATCCGAACGACCTGTATGGTCGTTCGGCTAGGGCCGGTCGGCCATATACGCCGACATATACTTTATACACAGGTTCTAGGTCATTGTTGCTTAACTATGGGCTAGAAATATTGTTCCACTTACGCTACTAAAAAAAATACCATTCAACCGGCCCACTTTCTACTTAAAAAAAATACTGTGCAATAGTCAACGACATGAAACAACGCCCTGCCGCATTGCGGCGGATTGTTGCCCACCTCGTTATAAATAAGTTTTAGGGAGACAACCTGTCTACAAGACAAAATTGAGCAAAATTCTCGCATATACAAAGCTCTCGCAATTTAGAATGGGTGAAAATCATCAATTATTAACCAAGTTTGAGATATGTTCTAATTTGGTCACTCAAACTTTATATCAATTAAAAAAAATCATCAAAGTTTCAAAACTATTTTATTATTGTGTAATTCTTTTGTTAAAGTGACCTGAATGGAATACATCTCAAACTTGGTTATTGTCTTTTGGTTATTGTTCATGTTTAGTCGTGCATTAATGGGTTGTACATAAAGTTGGTTGAAAGCAGTTAAATTCAGAGGGTGAGTGTTTAAAATTAATGTACAACATGTTAATGCATATAGTGATACTTTAAGTTTAAACACAACAATTTTAGAAAGTTATAATAGATCTCAAACTTTGTTACTATTAGGTGAATGATAAGTACCACTCACATCAGTTAACTCAGCCTTAAATTTTAAGACATGCCACGTCAGCTTTTTCACCCCCTAACTTAACTCAGCTTTAACCCACACAACAATAACTCAGCTTTAACACACCTTAACTCAACTTTACACATAAATTTTCAAATTCAACCCCTAACTTATAAATTACTTCATTTTTTTTAGAACATAACATTTATTAAAACATAACATTACATTCAAACATAACACACTTAAAAAAAAACTTACAACGAAATTAAAAAAATAAATAAAAATAACGACGAAATTAAAAATTACATCATAAAAATAAAGACAATCCTAAATCTACTGTGGAGGCTGCCCGAGCTTGTGTTTTGCCACAATTCGAGCTTTTTCTTGGTTGATATACCACACCACGTCTGGAGGCTGCCCGTCGGTAGATTCCTTCAAAAACTTTATTTCCTCTAGCCTTGTTATCGCCACTTCTTTTTCTTTTGTATCCCGATACGCGGCTTCTTCCATTTCCCGTTTGTGACGATACTCGAGTGTCATATTCTCAACGAATTGCACTGACGACATACTTCCTCCCGTACTCGCTCCCGTGCTCATTCCTCCCGTGCTCTCGGATCGAGCTTTCTTTGCAGCACGCCTTCCCATTGGCCTTGGTTGTTCATCATGACCAAACAACGCCTCATTTGTTTGGCTTGGTGGTTCATCGCCGGTTAAATCAATTCCCTCCGGCGTGTCCCACTTCACATGACCCCGTAAAACCTCCCAAGCCTCCTCGTTGCTAAAATGAGCGGTTTTGTGCTCGTCCCGGTACATTTCTCGGGCACGTTTCAAGATATCAATTTCACTTTCGCCACTTCTTTCTTGGCGTTTCGAACGTTTGTAGTACGCATTGAACTTTGAGCAATCACGGTTCAACGTTCTCCACTTACTTTGGAGCATATCCTTGTTCCTTGGTTGGTAATTGACTCTGCTAAACTCATTCTGCACCCGTTTCCAAAACGTATCTCTGCTTTGACTTCGACCCACATGTGCGTCTTCCGACGCTGCAACATAACACTGAGTAAGCATTTTTTCCTCTTGTGGGTTCCAACGTTTGGTCTTGTTGGCAACGGGTTCTTCATCATCATCCTCCAAAGGTTCGGGTTCGGGGTTTCTTGATTTTCTCGCCTTTCGTTTGATACGCGAGAACTTGTTTTTCTTTGGTGGAGACGTTGGAGTCTCGGGAACTTCATTGGTTGCGGTTTGAGATTGTTGTGAATGTTGGGAGAAGTTGAGATTGGAGAAATTTTGGGTGTTTAGGTTAGATTGTTGTTCGAAATAGAGCATTTGTTGATGTTGTCGGTAAAGTTCTTCTTCCGACAAGCCAAGTGGGTTCGGGATTGAAGATGAGCCGGCGTTCGGGTTTGAAGATGAGCCGACATTGGGGTTATTAAACCCGAAGCTTAAGAGATCTAAGAACGATTCGTTCCCGTCATCGTTTAGGTTGAATCGAGACATTTTTTTTGGGTTGAAGGTTGAAAAGATAGTGTAAATATGTAGTGTATTGAGTTGTGGAAGTGTGAAAAAAAATATGGTGTGAAATGGTTATTTATAGGGGATTGAAAATGGTTTTGATTTTTTTTTTTTTTTTTTTTTTTCTTTTACTTGAGGCTGCTCTATTTAACGGCTAGAAAAATTAGGGGGCGAAAGTGAAAATAATTCAAATTGCAACGGTTTGAAATGTACATATGTAGGGGGCGAAAGTAATTTTTTTTTTTATTTTTTATTTTATTTTATTTTATTTTATTTTTATTTTTATTTTTTTTACATATTCCACCCTTAACGCTGCGTTAGGGTGCTAACGCAGCCCTTAACGCAGCGTTAACTCCTCTAGCTTGCAACGCATAACGCACGTTAACGCCACAAATTCTTGCAATTTCAGTCCTTTAACGCACGTTTAACGTGCTTGATGTGAGTGGTCTTAGGTGAATGATAAGTACCACAAATAGAAAACTAATCTCGTTTCTAGAACATTCAAATATGTTTATAAGCATGTAGTTTTGGATCAATGTAATGTTACATGGTTTACCAGCTCATTCAACTGACTTTGACCTTTAACCTAAAAACTTAGAATTCAGTTTATATGTTCGAAAATGTAATTTAAAATCAATAAAAAAGGACTTGAAATTTTGAAGAAGAAAAAAACAAAAGGCCAATTAGTGGCCTCATTAAGTTCAAAAAAAAAAAAAGAAAAAAAAAAAATTAGTGGCCTCATGGGCTTTGTTGGCTGCACATTGTTTACTTTCCACCAAGCCACTTTCCCGACAACTTCGTATAATACTTTTAAATAAAATAACATCTTATTTACTTTTTTATTATAAAGTTGCAAGTGTTTGCTTTCATTTGTACGTATTTTGATTTTTGACCGCTTTGGCGCCTTGATTAAAGTCATCGTCTTACTTTCCCTTTTTTAAAGAAATAAAATTATGAAAAAATTATATGTACAACAATATTTATCAACTATTTTATATGCATACGTAATTTTCTCAATTTAGTAAAAGATTGATAACTTCAAAACGAATAAAGAAAGATTGTGTTGCCCTTCTACTACTCGGTATTAGAGGGAAGGACTTTGGCTTTTAGTGAAAAATGCCATTTCAAATAAGAAGTGAATGAAAAGATTACAGTGTTCCATGGAAGATATATATGAAGCAAACATTATTTTTTCAGACAACTAAAAAATTACAAAGTACTTTTAATCAATAAAATAATTTTTTTTTACCAATTGAAAAGGAGTACATGATTTGGGATATGATTTGCACATTTTATATTTTTATTTGCACATTTAAATGTACAAGTAGTTAGAGCATTATATCAATATTGTACAAGTATTTGATGCTTAGATTGATGTGTCCTGATCAATTATCAATGTGTGCAAATTAATTCTGAAATGATGTATGCAACAAGTACTAATCTAGGTTTTCCGCAAAATGCTAAATTGACACAAAATTATTTCATATTAGTACTTCCTCCCGAAATATAAGTTCATTTTGAAATTTTGAATCAATCCTTGACCTTAAATATTTTTATTTGTATTATGTAATACTTGATGAAAGTTATATCAATAAAAATATATTTAGATACCAACTCATTCATATATTTTGCTTCAGTAATTTATAATATAAACAAAAATATTTTAAGTCAAAATTGGATTCAGAAAGTTAAAATGTACTTATATTTTAAGAATGAGTGATTATTTGTAATAGATTTTGGTATTTGACAGTTAAGCAAACAACTGTGAAAATAAAAAAGCGTTAATAAATACTCATCACGTGTGAACAATATACCTTTGATCACTCTCCAAAACTCAATATTCTTAGCTGTATAAAATAACTCATAAAAAATCAAAGTCTCACATAAACTCCCAATCAAACAATTTTTATAAAAAATATTCTTACCAAAACCAAATTTGACACCTTCCTCCCTCCTTCCTTCCTTCCTTCCCAACCGCGTTTTTTACAAAACCACCTTCATTTAAAACCCAAATTTCACACGAACACATAAGACATAACTATTCAAACCATGACAACACAAAACGGTGAAGATAAACTTATAGCAGTAGCACGTCACATAGCACAAACACTAGGCCATACTGATAACACCATGACAGACGACATCCTTCAAATCTTCTCCAGTTTCGACAACAGGTTACGTGAAAAACTCACTCAACACATGACCATTAACAAAACCAACAGCTCGCTAGACCGTACGGTCAAGAATCTCGACCGGAGGATCAGTTCTTATTTAGTCGGAGATGATCCGATATGGAGTGATCACGATGACGCTGTTGCGTTTTTGGACGCGGTTGATGAGTTGACTGAGGTGATACAAGAGTGGAGTGACGTCAGCGATGATGAGGAGGTGATGTCATGTTTGGATAGAGCGGAGGAGTTGTTGAGGAAATGTTGTGTGAAGCTTGAGGATGAGTTTAGGGTTTTGGTTGACGGCGTTGACTTTTCTGGAGGGGTTGACTTTTTTGAAGGTGGTGATGGGACGGAGGAGGATGAGTTGGATGTGCCGGTAGCGGAGGTGGTGAAGGATTTTGATATTACTATAGATGCGATACCCGCGAGTACGGTTCGCGATCTGAGCGAGATCGCGAAGCGTATGATGGCCGCGGGGTACGGAAAGGAGTGTTCCGCGGTGTATAGTGTTTTTAGGAGGGGGTTTTTGGAGGAGAGTTTATCGAGGTTAGGGTTTCTAGGTTTGCGTGATAGTGAGAATGATAATGATGTGGAGATAGAAAAGTGGATTAAAGCAATTAATATTGCGGTTAAGGTGTTTTATCCTAGTGAGAGACGTATCTGTGACCGCGTGTTTGGGCATGGAAGTGGGAGTGACGCGGTGACAGATATGTCTTTTATGGATGTGTGTAGGGTTTCGGTTATGGAGTTGTTGAATTTCGCTAATGTGATAGCGATGGGGAGCAGAACGCCCGAGAGGTTGTTTAAGATACTTGATGTTTATGAAGTTGTGAAGGAATTGTTGCCTGAGTTTGAGGTATTGTTTTCGGATGATTATAGTTTGTTTTTGAGAAATGAGGCTGTGAGTGTTTGGAAGAGGTTAGGTGATTCAATTAGGGGTATTTTTGTGGAGTTAGAGAATTTGATTAAGCGTGATCCGGTTAAGGCTGCTGTCCCTGGTGGCGGTCTTCATCCGATTACTCGTTATGTTATGAATTACCTTCGTGCTGCTTGTTCTCGACCCACCTTAGAGCATGTTTTTGAAGATAATGTAGACCAATCTTTAGCGTCGTCGATTGCTTGGATTATGGAAGTTTTGGAGAGTAATTTAGAATCGAAGTCTAAGGTTTATAGAGATCCTGCTTTAGCATCTGTTTTCATGATGAATAATGGTCGATACATTGTGAAGAAAGTTAAAGGCGACGTGTTGGGTACAGTTTTAGGTGATGATTGGATCCGAAAACAAACTTCAAAAGTGAGACAATACCATACAAATTTCCAACGTAGCTCATGGCATAAACTTCTCAATACCTTGAAACTTGACAACAACTTGGCGTCAAATGTTGCTTCGAAATCTTTGAAGGATAAGCTTAAGGTCTTCAATTCACAGTTTGACGAGATATGTAGAATTCAATCAACATGGGCTATATTTGATGAGCAGTTGAGGGAAGAATTGAAGATTTCCGTAGCTGGAACTCTGCTTCCTGCTTACAGAAATTTTCTCGGGAGGTTTCATAATCTTCAAGATATTGGGAAGTACGCGGATAAACATGTTAAGTTCAGTATTGAAGATGTTGAGGCTCGGATTGATGATTTGTTTCAGGCAACCGCGGTGTCTGGGAGTAGCCGGAGGTGAAATCCAAACATTTAAGTGATTATCGAATTATTTTGTACCATATTGCTGCTGTATGTAGTTGTACAATGTTTTGCTGTTAGCTTATGGATTATTGTTGACTGAATGTGGTCATTTGTATCTATTCAGCGTTGGTTCATCTATTGCTTAGTTGGTTCTTGTGTAAAGTTTTTATACATAAGTAATGATGTAAATTTTGGTCTAGTCCGTTTGTGTGAGGAGCAAATTATCTTTGTCGATATATTTACCGGGGTAAATACCCTTTACCCAAAAAAAAAAAAAATTATCTTTGTCGATCGTGAACATACATTGAGATCTTTCCCATTAATTTAAGATTGAGTTGAGCTATAATACAAGCGAAGAGTTTGTGATGTGGATTAGCCGTGGTGAAATTTAAGCATTTAAGTGATTATAGAATTGTTGTGTGCTGAATTGCTGTATGTAATTGTACAATGTTTTGTTTTTTTGTTTTTTTGAACGGCGAGTTAGTAAAATACTAAGTTAGTTATTCGATTCTACAGTACTTACTCAGAATGTAGTCTCTGCTGGGCAGAACCCCACAGATTTCACCTTGAAGGAAACTCCCACGGAGAGACTCGAACCTGAGACCTTTCGCATGTGGTAACAACCTCCCCAAGGTCATCGTTGGTGGCCAACTGAGCCAGCCCAGTTGGTTGCTGTTAGTTTATGTGGGTTACTTGTTGACTAAGTGTGCTAATTTGTATCTCACATTGATGGTTTTGCTGTTAGCTTATGGGTTACTTGTTAATTCATCTGTGGCTTGGTTGGTTATTAAGCAGAGTTTTATGCATACATACGCAAACCATCAACGTGAGATCAAGTTTGAGTTGCAATTATTTTTATTTATTATTATTTTTATTTTTTGTGTGTGGCAAAAACCATATATCAAAGCCCTCCGTCAACAAAAGTCGGAGAGGGCTGAACTTTAAAGAGTTACAATGATAGCCGGATAGCGGCTTGGTTGATGACGTACCATGAAACCAGTGCTGGCGCATACCGGAAATGCCTATGTCTTTAGCTAGGTTAGAGCTTTAACACACGTCTGGTTAGACTTGGTCCAAAGCCTGGTTAGGCGTTGATGTTCACTCCTAATATTCTGTCAAAATAATCAACTAAACATCACTCTCCAGTTGTGGTGTAAAACTACTTGTAGATTTTTTATTTGGTAGGCAACAACCACTTAATGAATAATGTTATTATCCATCAGCAGTCCAAAAGGCCTGGGTATAATTTAGTCGAAGTAATTGAGAGATGAGTGTGCAAGTAATGTGGTTGTGCAGCTTTGCCGCTACAAAAATATGCATATATGTTCCCTTTAAAAGTTTGAAAGGATGTTTTAATCATCACTCTAGCATCTCTAGTATCAAATGTACTATTCTGTTAATCAATCTAATATTAATCACTGCGTTTACAAGGAGTTCTAATCTTTCCTACTTCTTCCCCTACGTCGACCATGTTTCCTTTTGTCATAAACACTGCATACTGAAGCTTCACTAACTAGCTAGTGGACCTTTTCCGGCTGCAGATTGTGATGCTAGAGCCCCAAAAAGTCGATCTTGTGAGCTGATTCAAGCAACCAGAGTGTACTCAAGCTGGATCTTAAGGAACCACCTGAGTTGGTGAAGTCAATCAATGTGAATTTGGACAACAAATGATGCGTGTTTCATGGGTGAGCACCACTGTGTTGACTGAGGCAATTCAGTTTGTGCCCTCTTGCAATCAATCGAACCACATCATCACATACAAGTATAAGGATTATTTCACAAGAAAACGTTAAAAGCAAATTCACATTTATGTATCATACGACCCTTTTTCCACATAAGAAATGAAAATTTCCAAAGCAATACTTATACATCAACTTACACATTATCCCTATTGTTCTGGATCTAATCATTTCTAATTAGGAAATTAAAAAGGCCTAACTTAACTGTACTTTCAAAGTTCACAAACCATTTGTGGAGTTATTCAAGCGATGAATGATTTGTTTCAAGAGGATTTTAGTAATGTGACGATAAGCAGCTTCACTTGGATGAATGCTATCGAAAAACAAGTGTGTTGAAGGGTCCGAACATAGTGGCGTTAATGGTGTACATATTGGCCCTGCTTCCATAAACCCAATTCCACAACATCCCATTTTTGTCACAGTAAATCCTGCAAAAACATTAGCTTTTGTGAGCAAACAAGCATGTTTCTTAAGATTGTTAGAACAGACAGACAAATCGAGCAACTCGTCAAACCAATAAAACTGAATAACAAAGCTCGAACTAATGAGGTATGCGCGATTTAGCATAATTGTTAAGGTTTATTTGGACTTTCACCTAATTAAAGGTATAATTTGAATATTTGATTCTAGTGATAAATTAAAGAGCTTGTACATATTTGATAATATCAACTTGCTAGTTGTAGTTGCTTATTATGTTTGACTTGATTATTAATATTTAGCTAGTTGTTACTGTTTCATTTAAAAAAATTATTGTTTACACAAGGAACACATTATTTTAGGAATGTATAAATTGTACAATATAGTAACGTATTAAATAAATAAATAACCGACGATTTTATGCTTTTTAAAGGCACCCTGTTCCAATAATATACAGTTAATGCAGTTTATTGACAAAGTGTAACAGAATAATAATAGAATTAAAAACTCTGTAAAGTGTCTTAAAAGTTGATATTATTTTGAAGTAGAAATTATTTAGAAACGGATGCAATATTAATTTGATTTGCAAGCAATTCAGTGTGATCCAAATTATGTAATTTTCACAAAAGTAAGTTGAAATTGCTAGGAAATAATGTTATAGAATAAGTTACCATATTTTATCGGATTTTTGATCATCTCAATCAAGGGACTGTAGATATCGGTGTAGAGCATTCGGCTTCCTCCAAGAGAAGATTGCATTTGAGGTAGCAAGTGCACGAGCTTGTTATTATAATTTCGAGCATCGGCGTTCTGATCCTTTATACATGTTCTTGTGAATCTCGACGCCATTTGAATTGGCAAACACCCCATTGGTGGCAGCCCGGAAACCACAAATGTTCTACATCCAAGCTTGTAAAGCTCCTGTAATAACTCACCAATAAATTGCGATACTTTATTCCGAATAAATAAAAGGTTTAGCAATATTTTTGCCAGAAACATAAGTAGTATGTGTCATTTTTTATGTCTTTAAATTTGAAAAATCATTTCGTTGCTACTAGCAAAGAGAGAAATTAAGACTTACCTCTACAAAATTTTGAAGCTTCTTTAGTACATAATCCTGATAATCGTTAATGTCGAAATCATTTCTTCTAGTACGAAGATCATAGAAACTAATCGTGAAATCGTTAGTTCCAGCACTAACTGACACTAATGCCCCCTTGATTATCCTTTTTGCTTCTTTCACCCCCACAAGTTTCTTCAACCTTCTAATATACCCCTTAAAGTAATGCAGTTGTCTCGAAACCGGAATCACTTGAGAAACCCTAGCAGTAAGGTCATCAAATCCCGAACCAGCCGAAGCAAAGTTAACTCCAGTCCGAATATCAAAATCAGATATATTCGGTTGAAGGTATGGTGGAATTATATCTTTTATTCCCAGCAGGGATACCCAAAAGTCAGGCACGAGTTTTCCATTAGAAAATCTGCCTGTGGGTATCCCTCCTGGAAAATCTTGACCATACGGTCGATGGTCAGCTTTGAAACTAGTAGATATGTAGTTATTGTTGCCAGAATCTGCTGTAGAGTCCCCGAAAACGAGTATGGCAGGGAATAGTTTGGAGAGGTCTTTGTTTGGAATAGCTATGGTGAATTTGAGAAGTAAGGCGAAGATAACCACAATGAATGCCATTGTTAAGTACAAGTTATTCCGTTCATGCAAAATGCTTGTATTTATATTGCAAAGGCACTCGTGCATTAATGGTTAGATAAAATACTGATATGATACTTTATTTGTTTTCTTTTGTCATAATTACATTTGAATGTAAAATAATATTATGGTAATTATATTTGGTATGTTGCTAAAATGGCGATACGTTACGATACGAAAGGATAACTATGTGTTGAACACTTATGGAAAAACGGACTAAATGCATCTACTATCGTAAACCTTTTTTGTTTTATAAACCTATCTCCACTATGTATAAACATTTTCAAGTTTTATAAACATCTCACATAATTTAAATGTATTAAATTATGAAAATGTTCAATATCCTAGATCTCTTCATGTCACATAATTCAAATGCATTAAATTATGAAAATGTTAAATTATGAAAAGGTTCAAGATAAGCAGGTTCAATAACCTTTCGACCTCTGAAGCACGATTATGCATCTGTAGCGTAATACGAGTTATCTCACAAAACAAATTGTTAATCAGTTTGAGTTCTTTTTCTTGTTCATTGCGTAATCGGGTGAGGATAGCCTTTTGCATCTCTGCTGGTTCATTAGCCATAGTGTTTGTGTTAAAATTAGTGATACTTGCGAGAGAGTTTTATAAGAAGTAGTGTGAGAAAATGAAGTGTTGTGAAAGTGGGTTT
Source organism: Artemisia tridentata subsp. tridentata (assembly GCA_021014915.2). Taxonomy (NCBI): domain Eukaryota; kingdom Viridiplantae; phylum Streptophyta; class Magnoliopsida; order Asterales; family Asteraceae; genus Artemisia; species Artemisia tridentata. The sequence continues at coordinate 332,848,259 of CP139508.1, read as the reverse complement.
TATAGTGGAAACTATCCGTTAAACTAGCCGTTGGAGGCTATTTTCAAATTCAGATTCAAAGTAAAAGTAACCGTACAAGTATTATTCAAATTAAAATGTAAACTAACAATACAACATATTAAAAAACGATACGGGAATAGATAAACACGATACGGATAACAAATCATACAACACTTTTAAACATTTCTCAAAACCTCTCACACGTGAACGTATTCGAAGTTTCCCCCCCAAATCGTTGTTCAAACATTGTCTTTGCATTGTTGAGAATCTCACCGTCATTCTCCCCGCTTGTACACTGCAAATGTATGTAAATAGCGTTGAATTTTTGACATTCACTGCTAAGTCTTGTCCATTTACGCGTGACCTTATCTTTGTTATGATATTCACCGTTAGACAGATTGTTGAACATGTCTACAACCTGGTTCCAAAAGGAGTTTTCATTGTTAAAGCTTGGGGCTTGGGAAACTGCAACCCAAACTTCAGCTAGCAACTTTTCTTCTTCTTTAGACCAACGATTATTCATTTCAAATGTGTGAAAAATATTACAAGTGCGTGAAAAATAGCCAAGAATGGTATGGTATTTAAAACCGTTTGAACTTTGAAATTCAAAATTCGAATTTAAATAACGAGCGGGGTTTTATAAATTTAAAATTTAAAATTCAAATTAAAAAAGGAGGGCGGGATATATCTATAAATACACAGGCTTCTCAAACTCATCTCACACACAAACACATTCAAACTGCTAAGATATTCAAGATCCAAACACATTCAAATGTCTTTAAAAAAAGATTTCTCACAACAATTTCTAAGTCCACCTCGCCAAGATTTTTCGCAACAATTTCCAAGTCCACCACATGAAGAATTCCATACTCCACCTGAACATATCTTTCTAGTTTTTCAACCGGAAAATGAACCGGTGAACAATCCATCGGAAAATGAACTGGTGAACAATCCACCGGTTGTCGAGCAAGACCCAAATCCGTTTGGTTTAACAGAGGAACAACTCAGACTTATGGAGCAAGATATGGAAGTCTTGCTAGAAATTGAACACCGTGAAAGAGAAGAGGAAGCTGCTCGTTTGGAGCAGCAAGCCAGAGACGAAGAACAACGTAGGAAGAACTGGGAAATGGGTTGGTTCTCACCTGATTCCTCTTCGACTGAAGATGGTTACCCAGACTCAGATGATACCTTCCATTAATTTGTGTTAATCATATGTTGTTTATGTTAATCATATGTTGTTTATGTTTCTATTTGACGTTTAATGTATGTTAATTTCCTACTTTATAAAATGTTACAAGTTTTTATAAAACATTACAAGTTTTATAAAAACTTTACAAAACTAAAAAGAAAAAAAAAAGAAAAAAAAGAAAGAAAAAAAAAAAAAAAAAAAAAAAAAAAAAAAACGTTCGAATTGTCAGAAAGTTTCCTTCTCGTGCAGAGGAGGAGGCCTTCCACGGCGAGCCACTGTTAGCACCCCTGATACCACGGCGAGGCACGGTTAGGGTGACATGTGGACCACGGCGAGCCACGGTTAGCCCATACTGTGTGCTCTTAGTGCAATTTAAATTGCATGAATGTTGCTTTTTTAGATAATCATGGAAGTATATGGGTGGATTAAGAGGCTAAACAGGAGGTTACATACCGAAATATAAATACTACCTCAGTTCCATATTAAGTGTCCATAATAGAATCTTGTGATGTCCCAAATTAAGTGTCCAGGAAATATTTTCAACCAATGAGAAGAGACTTTAGTGGGTAATAGTGATATTTGATTGGTGGAGAGTGTAGTTAGTGGAATTTCCTAAAACTTTGTGCATTTGGAAAGTGGACACTTAATATGGGACGGAGGGAGTACTAGTGAAGTCAAAACAAAATTAAACCACTATTGTTGGTTCTCAATTGAGACTTGTAACAAGAGTTTAAGTGTTAAGCTAGTTACGTTCGCGGAAATTGCTTAAAATTAAATTTATGCTAAACCTTTTTCTAAAAAAGAAAAAACTACTATAAGTCATAAGGAAAAAAAAAGAAAAAAGAAAAAAAAGGACCAGAATTAGCCCAGTAAAGTCTAGTCGATCATATAAATGTCATGTATCAGTAGGGCTGAGCAAAACCGACCGAGTCATGAAAACCGACACAAATCGACCGAAACCGACACTAACCGACAAATACTCGGGTCGGGACTCAGTTTGGATTTTCCACCTTGTCGGGACTCGGGTCGGGACAAAGAAAACTGAGACAACCGACTCGTCCCGAACAGACCCGAGTAGTTTCGGGTCGGGATTCGGTTTGGGTTTTTCATTCTCTCGGTTTCGGGATGGGTCGGTTTAGGGTCGGGACGGGTCGGTTCCGGCCCGATGCTCACCCCTAGCATCAGATATGCACTAGCATTTGACTAAATAATGAGATTCTCATCACTGGCGGAGCTATGTGTACCCCAGGGGTAGCGGTCGCTACCCCTGAACTTTTACCCGGTAGGGGAATTTTTGGTTTTTTTTTTTTTTTTTTTTTTTTTTTTTTTAACGTTTTTCGTACTATCTTTCGTATTTCGCTACCCCTGAAACAAATTTTCGCTACCCCTAAACAAATTTTCGTATTCCGCTACCCCTGAACTTTAATCCTAGTTCCGCCACTGAATTTCTCATACTTGTCTAAATCCATTTTACATTGTATAAAAAATGTATCACAAAAAACAACTGTGGAAAACTAGAAGGGGGGTTGAATAGTTTTACATCCTTTTTAATTTATGAAAACTTTTGTTTACTTTATAAAACTTCGATTCTATCTTATGTGAATTCAACTCTTGATCAATATGAACATATATATACAAATATAAATAAGTAATGCAAGTAAGGTAAATATAATGAAATGAAAGAAAGAGATGGAAAGATCAAACCACAACACGGAGATTTATAGTGGTTCGGCTACAAGGACACCTTCCTTGCCCTACTCCACTCCTCGAGTCACCTACTCGAGAGTTTTCTTCACTATGTCAACAAACTCCCTTATGGCGGAGAAACCTTACACAACTTTAGCTTACACCGGCTTAACGACACAAAGCTAGATGTCGAGTTCAAATCGTAGCTAGAACCAATCTCACAACTAGTACACAACTTCTACACAACTTAATCACGACTTCTTCACGAAGGCTTCACGATGGCTTCACGACTTCTTCACGACTTCTTTTCCACGACTACTTCACAACTACTTCACAACTTCTTTACAACACAACTAGTTACTTACACTAAGATCTACTTATCACAACTATACAACACTTTACACAACAACACAATTGAATGAGGTAAGTAATAACACTTCTTCACTAGTTGAAGTAGAGTTCTTCTTTTGCACTTTTGGTGGTGGAAGCTTGGATCACTTAGAAACCAATGCTTAAGAAAATATGATCAAAGGATTTACAATGTTTAGAAAGGTTTTAAAACAGAAAGTTTTAGTGTGCAAAAGGTGAGTAAAAGTCCAGGAGAAGGCTGGTATTTATAGGAGAAAAACTGGACAGCTGGAGACCTACTGGAGCATGGCCGGCCCCTTTAAATAGGGGGCGGTCCCCTTAATTTTAAGGGGGCCGCCTAGTAAAATTAAGGGGGCCGCCCAAGGTGTCCATTGCCCAGATTTGTCCTTTTGTGGGGAAGGTTTTTCTGGAACATTTTAACTGATTTTGGTTAAAAATTTGAATTCATATTTTTATAAAAGATTAAACATTTTTATTTAATACCAAAAATGTTTTTCAAAAATATATAAAATGTTTTTGATGTTTTATAAAAAATCTAGTTATTAAGAAAATGTTCATTTGATCATATAATGCATTAAACATTAGTTCATTCATACCTTAAGTGATTTGAGTTGTAGAAATAGATATTTACAACTAAATACTTGTTTACGTCATAATTTTCCGATTAATGATTTTACATTTTGTGATTATCAAAACGTAGAGATATCGAAAAATATTAATAACGTGTTTAGGCATTATTTATATCAACAATCTCCCCCTTTTTGATGATTACAAAATCTAAACTCATTAAATCTAAAAATTAGTTTTTAGACAAGTATTTAGTGAGTTTACATCTATTTCTCCCCCTTTTTGTAGAATCAAAAAGGTTATGCCGACAAGTTTTAGAATCTAAATTTGTCGGGACGAGAACTCCCCCTTGATGTGTACTCCCCCTCGTTTGGGGGCACCAAGGAAACGAGCTATGGAACGCTTGCAAGAAAAATGTTAGAAGCACAAGTATATGTAACAACAATAAGCAGGCATGTAGAATAAGACCATTCATTTAATAAAAGTGTTGTGTATAAATACACAACCAAGTAGATTACAACATGAGGCATACAAACATTCAAGTAAAAACAACTAATGATACTACATAATTGTCCTAGTAGTACATGATCTTCCATGGAGCTTGCATACAAAAAGGGTTTGAAAATTATTTATAAGCATTGCATATGCTTAATTGGGTGAAAATGGAGGTGGTGGTAGTGTAGTGGATGAAGGTGATGGAGGTGGTGGTGGTGGTGGGTTGGTAATCATGTGTTCAAGAGATGAAAACATGTAGTGTATTTCATCTCTAAGACCAAAGATTATGGTCCGGTTATGGATGCAACAAAGACAATTGTCACCATGGGCTTCAAGCAATGCCCAAGGTATAGGAAAGAATGGTTGTGGGGTTGGTGATGGTGAGAAGTGAGCATCAAGAGGTGTGATGGGTGATAAGGAAATGGCAAGTTGGGTGTATGAAGGTTCTTGAGTGGATGGTGGTGATGATGCTCTTGGTGATGATGTTAGGTGAGTGTGGATGTAGTCATTGATGGATGAAGTGGATGGAATGGAGGAAAATGAAGCTCCATGGGTAGAGGGTGTTTTTGATGGTGCATTTGGTGCACTTGGGGATGAACATTGAGGTGGTGGTGATGGAGTTTTGATGTCATCTTGGGTTAGGTCTATGAATGGTTGTTTTGGTGGTATGATGACAAGTCTTTGCTTCCTTGGAGTCTTAGAGATGGAGGATTTTGGTGATAACATGGTGGTTTTGGATGATGAAGGATGATGGAATGAGAGGTGATTGTATGAAGGGAATTTATAGTATGAAAATGTGGTTGGTTTAGGTTGATTTTTGAGGTTTTGTAGGAAGATTCTAATACCAGTTCGTCCATAAGGAGAAATGGTAGCTGGAGCTAGGTAAAAGTGGTCACAAGATGCAAAAGAAAACAGTAAATTTTACTGTCCAGATGGCCGGTCCCCTTAATTGCTGGCCGGCCCCCTTAAAATTAAGGGGACCGCCTAGGTAATTAAGGGGGCCGCCAATCTGGTGTTTTCCCAGGCGACCAAATTTAAAAAATTTCCAGAAAAAGGTCATTTTTAGGGTGTATTTGCAGCAAGTTCCATTTGAGTCATGTACATCAAGAATGATTAAATATTATCAATAGCATATTAAACAAATAATATACATATTTAAGATTAGAAAAATCATATTAGAAGCATAGGCATATTATATCAAGTAAACTAGTAGCTTAGTTCTAATAAGTTTATCATCTAACATAATAAAAGTCATGGCAAGCAAATGTTAAGATAATATTACGACATATAAATGTCTAAGCATAACATCAACAATATCAACTAAACACTCATCAAACATGTTTACTTCTTCTTCTTTCCAAACATCCTTCCAAGTGTCTTTCCAATAGACTTGAAACCGCCTCGTACTTCTTGGCGCATCTGATGTTGAGCGTTGAGTAGTTCGGTTTGTCTTTCAAACAGTAGTTCGTCTGTTCGTTCGGAAGGAGAAGGAACTTGATACTCGGTGTAATCAAGATCCGGAAGATTTTCAACGAAGGTCCTAGGTGATGGGGTACTAGCACATGTTGTGCCTTCCTCCTCATCATCATCATCATCGTCTCCTTGATGTGACGTGGAACCACGAGGTGGAAGTGAGACAGATTTACGAGATTTTCCCTTGTCGCTTCGGGAGCAACGGGCACGGACACGAACAAGTGGATTAAGGACCGGTTGAACAGACTCATAAATTGGACTCTGAAGATGTGGATAGTGCATCATGACATGATTGTAGAGGCGAGTGAGAAACATGCCATACGGAAGATTTGCATTATGAGTGTTTTTGGCGGACATGATGCGGAAGACAAAGAGATATACCAAATTGTACGGCTGTTCAGCGACAATACAATACAACATGTGAGCTATGCTCGCCGTGACATGATCACGGTGACCACCGGTACCGAACGCATTCTCACGAATGAGTTCTTCCCAACGCTTCATGTCGGGGCGTAACTCCTTGAGGAGGATTTGGTTAGCATGGATGTCAACATCTTTTGACTTGATCCTCCGGCTAGTCGTACCACGAGCTAGCCCAAGATATTGACGAATTTCTTCGGAGGATGGAATCTAAGAGTAGTAAGGACCCTGTTGAGGTCGATATTGCTCAAGAGATGAGAGATCCCACTCATTAGAGAAGACGGCTTGACCGGAGTAGGGGATTCTTAGAATTTGACCGAATTGAGCGAGAGTAAGAGTAATGAATTCGTGTTGAATCATAAAGGATATGAGGATACAGCCATTGGGATCGGTTTGCACCGTCACTTGGCTATAGAAGTCAAGAACAAAGCGGGGAATGATAAGCTCATTGATTTTGTAGAGACAATCAAGACTAACGTTGGAGAACATTCGTTCGATATAGTCGGATTCATAGAACGATGGATAGACAACTCTCCCTTCATGAATGTTTCTATCTTCAATGGGACGATAGAAACAAGAAACAGCGGGAGAAATGCCTGGAGTGGCAGAGACTTTTGGAATGTATTCTTTTGTTTTTGAGACATCACCGACTGTAGTTTTGGGCATTTTCACCTATACAAGAAAGCAACAAACAAAGAAAAATAAGAAAATGACATGCATATATTGTATATGCTACTTATGTGGAACGTAAACATACTTCGACTCTAAAACTTAAATCCTAAGAAGTAGTTTACAATGTTCCTTAGTTTTACTTTTTAACTCGCTTAAAATGTATTTTATGATGTTAAAGAATAGTTATAGGGACATTATGATAAGAAATCAAAAATATCCGAACGTTCTTTTATACGTCATAAGCTACTTTGAAATGTGGCTAAACAAACATTGGATTGTATATCTAGCTATTTCTTACGAGTGTTTATTTTAAGTAACTTAGATTTTGACTCAAAAATTTCTTTCAAAATGTTGTGCCAAACGCTCCGTTAAAAATAACTAGTAAAATTTCAATATACATATGAATTATGTATCTTGATGACTTAAAACAACTAATTGCGTGTTTATAAACTTGACAAGTAGTTGTGAACTTAATTTTGATCAAATTTTGATGATTCTAGCTCCTAATCCAAACACTCTCTTATATTTAAAAAAAAACATTTTTATGATTCGAAAAATATATTTTTAGGATTAGTGAGTTGTAATAAACCAATGTGATTAGTTTTAACAAGTGTTTATGGCATAATTCAACAATGTGATTAGTTTTGAAAAGGAGTGATTAGTTTATCAATGGTTTATAATTACTTAGTTTCTAGGTTGATTAAGCATTCTAATCCTATGGGGAGCATTTGGTTATAAGATTTCTAGACTTAATTTTAACAAAATTTGGATTAAAAGAAAATTGAGTAAAAGACCTAATTATGATTAGACTCAAAATTTAATGGAATTAGATGAAATGTGAATTAGAAAACTTACAAAATGTGTTGCTAATCGAAATATAGGTGTTTGACCCTTGCGAAATTAGTCGGAAATGATGATTTGGTGAATGGTTTTGGGTTTTGGTTCGTTCACAGTAGCAGCAATTATGGGTGTGTTTGAAAAGTGGGGTGTTTGGAAATGAAATTGGAGGAAAAACATTTTTGGAAGCTACAGTAGGCCGGTCCCCTTAATTATTAAGGGGGCCGCCCCCGTTTACTAGCCGGTCCCCTTAAACATTAAGGGGGCCGCCTACCAAACTTGGAATTAGTTCGGGTTTAGTTTCTGATAGCAAAATAATTTTATGTATATATATAGATTTATTATATATCAAAAATACGTTGGGTTTTAATGACACGAGGAAGGAATACTTGACATTTTATTAACATTTCGTTAAGAAAACATTTCTTGAGAATTTTGGATAAAATGATCAAGATGTCAAGTCGACAAAGGTTTTAGGGAGTGAGAGTATATATATATATATATATATATATATATATATATATATATATATATATATATATATATATATATATATATATTGTGTGTAAACGTGGGATGTTGAATGGAGTCGAGAAATGATGAGGTAATGACGGAGATAGGTGCTGACGGCGACGGGAGTTTGTTTCATCCATAGTTTTCTTGACGCGACGGTCGAAGCGCTACTTCTACGTTAATCCACTTAACTCACTTCTCTTCATCACCATGAGTTATGTGATAGTGGACACGGAAGATTTTCGTGTTGAACGTTAAAGTTCAAAAGAGGCAAAGGGGGAAGAAAAGGTTCGAGGACGAACAATTTCTTTTAGTTCTAGATAGTCAACAAATGACGTATCTAGGTTATGTGCGGATATATTTATATATGTATATAGTATATATAATAATATGGATATATATATGTATATATTTATATTATGTATATGTATAAGGGATTATCTACCAACTACCATACAAGTACTAACTAAACTAGGCATTAAAAACTTATGGGGGCATGCAATTGGCTAGTTCATTAATCTACGAATTTATGAGCATCAAAGCGTTTATGTTTGACTTGTAGAAGTCAATCAAGGAAGAGATGCCAATAATCCAATGAGATAGCAATTTAGCCACTTGGTCCCCATTGTCTCATTGATCCAAAGTTGTTTGAACCAAAAATGGGTTGTAGTTGACTAGGATGCATGTATGGTGGAAGTATTCCCCAAGGATTGAAGCTTGGTGGATTCGGGTAATTCCACATTGGGTAACTATTATTATGACGGTTTGGTCTATTTTGGTTTCTTTTAGGTTGAGGTGTTTTAGGCCGAGGGTGAGGACTAGGTGGTCTTCTAGGAGGAGGTGTTTTTGACCTAAGCTTTGGTTTAGAGTTTTCTACTTCGGTTTTTAAAGATGGTTTGTAGAAAGCTTTTATTTCCTCAGTATTGGCTATGGGTATTTTTCTATCTTTTATAAGTATATATTTAGGCTTTGACTCTAATAATTTTTGATTACTAGTTTCACTTTCAAACTTTACATTTTTAGTTTCACTAGTTGTAGCCTTAGTTGAGTTAAATCCTAATCCGGTTTTATCTCCTGATATTCTTTGAATGCTTATTATATCTCTAAGTGAATTACTACTATTTTCAAATTTGTTAAGTCTACAAATTTCTTCCTTAAGTATTTCATTTTCATTTTTATTTTCTTGACATGTTTTACATTCAAAGACTTCTTTACCTTTTTCTAAGTTATGTAGTTTAATTTTTAATTATAGTATTTCTTTTTCTAATTGGTTATTTATGTGTTTTAGTGATTTATTTTTAGTCATTACTTTTTGACCTAATATACATAACCTATTATATTCGTTATCTAGGTCTTTTTCATCTAATGATAAATTTTCATCACTAAAGTATTCGGTTTCGGAACGTACCTCACTTGATGTCTTAGCCATAAGACACTTCTCCTCTTTTGTGGTTTCTTTCTCGTCTTCTTCACTGTCACTCCATGCTCCTCCAATGAACGCCTTTTGGTTTTGCTCCTTTGACATCATAGGACATCTTCCAATGAGATGATTTGGATCACCGCATTTGAAGCACTTCCTCTCGCTCTTGCTACCTTTGTCGTCTTTGTTTCTTTGGAGTATTTTCCTTTCTTCATGTGGTTGTCTAACGAATCTTCCTCGTCTTTTGAAAAACTTCTTGAAGTCTCTTACGGCCATGACATATTCTTCATCATCACTTTCGGAGGTTGAGCTATCCTCGTCACTTGATGCTTTCCTAGCTTTCAGCGCGATTGACTTGCTTTGCTCTTTCTTTCCTTTGACCATCTCGGAGTCTTTCTTGATTATTGTTTCGTAGACTTTCAAGTTGCCAATCAACTCGTCAAGTTGAAGAGTTGACAAGTTCTTCGATTCTTCAATCGCCGTAACTTTAGCTCGCCATTTTGGATGAAGAGCCCTAAGAAATTTTCTGACAAAATTCTTACTAGAAAAACTCTCATCAAGTGCCTTTAAACTTGTGATGATTGTGTTAAACCTAGCAAACGCATTATCAATTGATTCCTCTTCCGGAATCATGAATTGTTCATATTGTTGAACAAGAAGATCTATTTTATTATCTTTGAGTTGACTATTACCTTGGTGAGTTATTAATAAAGAGTTCCAAATTTCTTTTGCGGTTTCGCACATAAAGATTCTTTCGTATTCTTTACGTGGTAACGCATTATAAATAACCATTTTAGCCTCATTATTTTTAGAAAGTTTTCTTTTTAAATCATCACTTTTTTTTTTTCAAAAGGAACAACTTCATCCTTTTTAGTTTCAAGATTATGTTGAATAGGTAAAAAATCACCATTAGTAATAACATGCCAAAGATCTAGATCTTTTGATTTCACATAAGTTTCGAATCGATTTTTCCAATATAAAAATCCATCACTTTCAAATAGTGGTGGTCTTTGCATAGATTGCCCTTCTAAATATTTTTCAGATTCCATAGATCGTTTCAAGTTTTAA
>CP139508.1:332437923-332837450 GCA_021014915.2 Artemisia tridentata subsp. tridentata | reverse complement strand
AACCATACTGACTAAAGTTTTGGTATATCCTCATTTTTTATTAAAAACTATCCATCTATCAATTTGATCATATATAAAAGAGAAAATTCCATAAATCACCCAAAAGTTAAAGGATAGTTCAATATCTAGCCAATATATATATATATAGAGAGACTTTCTTGCGAGAACTGACAGAATCACCAAAAATATACATGCACGCCTTTTAAAATAAAATAAAAATACATGCAAATCATCAATAATCGTAAGTATCCACATATGTTCTTCAATATCATCATGAACTCATCCTCTTTTTTCACAAAAACCTTACACACGGCCACAATATTGTCATTGCACGCCTTATAAGAACATACATGCACACCTTCAAAGAAAAATTTTGTATTTTCAATTTCTTATCAAATTTTTTAGAACAACCATGTTTTTTTTAAACATATATGTTGTTTTTAGAACATATGTGCAAAAATACAATTATTGAAGGCGTGTATGTATGTTTTTTGTGGTTCTGTCAGTTCTCGCAGATAAGATGGTTTTCGCAAGAAAGTCTATATATATATATATATATATATATATAATATATATATATATATATATATATATATATATATATATATATATCAATTTCTCAAAATAGACAAGGATAATTAGACGACTTTATGACTTTACTAGTATTTTGACACGTGACACATATTTTATTAATAAAGTATATGAGTGACTCCGTAATTTCACTAAAATTTTGATACATGGCATATATATTTTATTAATAAAATACAATTTGTTCAAATGAAATAGCTCAAGTTTATTTTGACAAGTTGATTTCTTTTAAGCTAAATGTTAGACTACTTTTTAATGGGTTGTGTTAAGGGAACACCCCCTACTATGTGGGGCCCTCTATTTTAGTCAAATGTATAACTCTGTAAAACAGAAAGTACCACCAATAGCAGCGTCCAATCATTAAAAACACCCTCTATAAAAGGTGTTAGGATAACACAGGCCCTTTTTAATTTCTATAGTATTAAGAATAGTAAAAGTAGGACTCCGTACATGACCCCCCTACTCACCCGGCGTAGCATTCGGGAAAAAAAAGGAGCACACTTTACGCAGAGGCAATTGTGTGCCCACAATCGTATCCATCCCCCTTCTGATTCTTCATTCACAAAAATTGATTGTTTGTTTGTGACTATACATAGGAATTAATAATTGAAAAAAGTACATTAATACCCCTTCACATGGGTAGTGACCTATGACTATTGACTACAACTTGACCATACACTATAAATGGAAAAGACATAAATACCCTCCACATGCCTATCTGAAGCTCATCTAGGTAAGTAGGGTAGATGTCATGGTAGGATCTAACAATATCTAATCATAAAACTATGTTTCTTTGATTAAACCCACCAATTTTCCTTCATCGGGAAAGCACATCTATATTATTTTACACTTATTCTTTGTTTATTTAAACAAAAATGCTAAATGCTCCTAATGAATATTCCTATAAAACTGGCTATTCACAAGATCTTATCAAGTGGCAGAACTGACGGTTTGAATGTAGAGAGATAATGAGTGAAAAAAAAAACTATTTAATATTATTGTGTGTATAGAAGGATTTAGTAGGAGGTTGTAGCAAAGCCTCTTATTTAAAATAGTCCAAATTCATCAACTAAACGGAAAAGTTAGTTTAAATTTAAATTTACAGAATATTCTTCAAATATATCAATTTTTTTGATAAAATTTTCACAACTAGCCTCTTTTTCACTTTTTGAGTCACTTTTTAGTAACTTTTTTTCCTCAAATTTAGTCTTTTGCGGCAAGTAAACTGTGCAACTCCATAAATTTCTCGACACGTCTTCAAAAGTTGATGGAATGTATTTAGATCGTAGTGACCTTTTGTGCGACTAAGTTATTTTTGCTAGACCGACATGACTTTTTTGCCTCAGACACAGCATTGACACTTTTTTTTTCCTTTTCAAAAAAATGTGTTTTATCTTATTAAAAGTGGGTGCCACTTTCTAAATAAGACAAAAATTTCATGTCGGTCTAGAAAATAATAAACTTGATCACACAAAATGTCACTTCAATCTAAAAAAATATATCCACCAACTTTTGGACACATTTCGAGAATTCTATGGAGTCGCACAATCTACGTTCGCACAAGACTAACTTTGAAAAGCACTTTTTACTAGAAAGTGAACCCAAAAGCAAAAATGAGTCATTTTTAGAAATTCCTCTTATTCTTAACCTTAATCTACTTTCTAGACTAATAAAAAGTAATTTATCAAAATAGACCGGTCCGACTAAATGAATGTGTGACTCCATTAATATTTTGACACGCGTTACATTTTTTATTTTAAAAATACTAGTGGTTGGTGAGATATTTTTGTTGAGACCGACGGTTATTCTATTTTCATCGACCAAATTTTGTTATTTTTCAAAAGCAAAAAAGAAAATCATCTGAAATTTTTGTTTTTTAGGATTAAGGAAAAAAATTGATCGCATCAAAAAACTACAGTCGTTAGTGGCAAAAAAAGTGTAATGGCACGTCAATAGAGGTGTATGTTACACCCGACCCCACCAACGACTAGTATTTTAATACGGAGTAATAAAAAATACGAAACATCTCAAATTTTTAGAAAAGTCACCCGTAACTGTGTATTTTAATAAATGATTTTTTTTTTTTTTTTTTCCTTTTCTAGAAACTGTATTAAGGTTTGAAATTTGGTATAATCGAATCTCTCTTTAAATTTATCTCTCATATCTCAATTCTAACAAGATTTATTGATTGTTGTTGTTTAAAAGTATGTTTGTCTTATTAGGTGAAAGACCATAATTAAAAAGTATGGTAGTGCGATGTCTCTATTATTACTGATTTTGTTGATTCGACCTCACTAAAATTAGCGTCAACTGCAAAAATCGTTCACGTGATTTGTTCAATTCTGTACTAATTAATCATTGTTGTCACAAATATTAGTAAATATCACTTTTAGATAGACAAATATCTAACAATTCACATCTTTGAAGAGATGATTTTTGTAAAAGTGTTCGCCAACTATTTGCTAAAATCATCCGTAAAAAATGATAACTTTTGTTTGCCATTTTACTTCATAGAAATATACGAAGTACTTGATAATAGTTTATGCATTTGACTTCGTAAACATATGGGACGAGACTAATGTGTGTTGCTTGTCTTTGAGAGTGGAGGACAAAAGCCGAAGTTGTCTTATGGTCCAAACCTTTCAACTCTCAACAATGAAATGAATTTTTTGCTTCGACGGACGACGGTAGACTTATATCATGTACATTATGATGCGGCAATGATACATGAAATAATTTGGACATTATGTCAACCATGTATTTTCGTAACAACCCCTTACTGATGTGCTTAACAGACAACTGATAAAATTTGGTTTTTGACCCAAACTTAAATTGATGAACGCATAATTTTGATCTCGGTTTCAACAACTCTGTAGTTTGATTTTCAGCTTAGATCAAAATTAGACTCATGACAAACCAGAAAACTTGTTTTGCAAAAACTGAAAATCAAACTACGGAGTTGCTGAAATTGAAAACTTGTTTTGCCAAAAACAAGACAATAGTTAAAATTTGACATGACGCTAAATTAGACTGACACACCAGACAAGAGAATAACCAGACCCCTCCACCTTCATGTCTTTCGAGTTTGAGTATGATCATAACAAAAATACTATATGAAATAACTTATACGAGTAATTGATACTTTTACCAACATATATTAATGATTAACTTTAGCGTCTCTATGACAACATATGGAGCAAGGACTTGAATGACATGCAGATTACTGATTATTTTTTACAAAAGTGTAAAGTGTTGACTTATTTGATTACTTAAACTTGCATCTTATAAATGGCAAGAGGGACAAAGACTAATAATTTACCAAATATACACATCATCATACTTGTGGAGCCAAGATTATTATAAGAGATGATATGGATTTGAAATTGATTGAAGAAACATTTTTTTTTTTTTTTTTTTTTTTTCAGCTTTCCATTTTAGTTAAACAAAAAATCAATTTTTTCAACCAAGGGGATGCAATTGCATCTGTCAACCCGGTTTACTTATCGGTGTTCATGTTTTAAGACACAAGTTATAAAGAAACCGACTTGAGTTGGTTTTTAATGGATTGTAAATATAAGGAATCTATACTATGTAAACTAAATCCAACTATACTTTTGCATCCCAGTTACAATCAATTTAATATGTCAGCATGTATGACTCGTTTATTTTTGGCCCATGCCAGTCGTGCCATCATTTTCTCTTCAATCATTTTTTACTAACATGCCATGTTGATTGAACCACCATAATGTTTTATTTCACATACATTTTCGTATAGTAAGCGTACTTATATTAAAACCGTAATTTTCACGTCCATAAACTACTGTATTATTATATAAAATTGAGACGGCAAAACTAGCAACAATAGACTAGGAATTCGAAACCTATTTCTCAGAGCACTAGGTATCGTTGAGACGGTTAACACGTTATTGGTATATCACCTCAGCGCCACATCATCACCTCTCAATAACACACCAATTACTCAAACACCCCTCCTTCATAACACACCACTAACATATTATTGGGTCTCACAAAATACCCAACTAAAAATATTCACTCACTCACACAAAAAAAAAAAAAAAAAAAAAAATCACAAATGGCGTGAGCCATTTTGGCAATTTTGCCTGGTATGGCATTTGGCACGCCAATGGTTGGTTTTGGGTGCATTTGGCAGCACCATACCGAGTGCTCTCATCTTTAAAACTCAAGAAATCTAACACCACCTAGATACATAAGTTAGATTTTTCAAACTTGTGCCCTATGCCACATGTTAAAAAGGGTCCCATAGTCTGCGTGTCATTTTTTGAATGGTCAGTAAGTGGTTGTAGGGCCTGATGTTGGAGGATAATAGGGACCAATTAGTGGCTACTGGCTATTCAGAGAGTGACACCCAGACTGCGTGACCCTCTTTAACATGTACCCCTGAGGCAGATATTACAGAGGATGACATCCAGACACAAGTTAGAAAAACCTATATAAGTTTATTGATCATTAGAAAAATGAAATAAAAAAAAAAAAAAAAAAAAAAAAAATGATTGAAGTGGACATGACAATCTCTCGTTCTAAAAATGAAATAATTCAACTTCATTTCTAACTATATATTTCTGACCTAAATAAAACATGTATTGGAAGCATAGGTAAATGTGTTCCTAGGGAAGGAACAAGTGATAGGGGTTGACAATCAATCATGTGTGTAGTTACATCCTGCGTATATGAGGTGTTTCATCTGTGGGCATTATGTTTGCTTTTCATTCATTTCATTGTTCTTAAAAGCAGCTACATCCATAATCCAACCTTGTGGCTTCTGCACCACTTTTAACTGTTTACAGATTAAATAAGGAGTTAATTCTAATTCATCTCTATAAAAAAATGAGATATCTTTGTACGGAGTACAACATAAGCAAATCACTTGAATAAAAAACCTTTAAAGTTATATCTTTTCCTTGTGAGACATACTTGTAAACTTAGTGGCCTATATGAATCATTGTTTGTGGAATACGAATCATATAGTAAAGAAATTTGATTTGGGTAACAATTTCTATCGACGGATAAATGGATAAAATTAATAAAAGTAAGCGAAATGGCTTTTAACCATTATCCGTCGATAGAATATGGATTTGGGAAACATTTTCCAGCAAATCCGATATGGGTAGCAACTTTTCATTCTAGTTTGATATATTGAAAATCAAGTGTGTTTAAATATACCTAATGTTAATTTACAGACAAGCTTTTTAAGATAGGATATTCATGAATTGTATGTTCACAGTCTATAAATTCCTTTACGGCATGGGTCAATAGTGGGCACATATCGTCTTATGAAGCAAGATATTCATGTTCGGTTTTATTGATTGTTATCAATTCTTCCCATAAGTCGCGCCAGTTTGTATAATTTTGAACTTATAGTACCGGTAAGCACCTTAGCTATCAAAGCAGTTGATAAAAAAAATTAAGAAACACGGATACTAATAGAAGGTAAAAAAGTATGAAAGTTGAAAGGAAACGGATCAGCAAGTCCAATGGGCCAATAAGCTGTTGAAAATGACAGCCCATTCATCATTAGCTTCAAAATTTTGGCGATTTTGTATCGGAGTCAAATAGAAACATGAAATTTTGGCAAGTCTAATTTCGCGTCACGGCAAGTTTAAAAACATAAAACTATATATTGCAGGATTAGATTTCCGTTTTGGTCGATTTGGATTTTTGTTACAAGCAAAAGTCTACAACAACATTAATTTGTTAGTGGTGTATTTAGCATAGCCCATTGTAGTTTGTATGGGCTAAGCCCGAGTATCTATCTTTAAGGTTTGTATTCTATATAACTATTATTTGGTTGATTAATAATACAAGAAACACTTTTATTGTCCTTCATGGTATCAACCGTACAATAAAAGATAGATACTCGGGCTTAGCCCATACAAACTACAATGGGCTATGCTAAATATATGACTAACATAATTAACGTAACAAAGTAAAGAAACACCGTAGCAAAAAGTGACGATGATTGAAATGACTTCTAGTCATGGACGGACCTACATGGATGTCGGGTGTGGCACGGGCTACACCCGATTTAGGTCACGGAGTGCAAAAAAATTTCAAAATTGTCGTTTTTTTATTATGTGCAACCCCCAATAAATTTTTCGATGCTTTCGTTTTTTACGGTGTAACTTTAGTTAACCCAACAATTACTTTGTGCAACACCCTTTCGAAAATCCTGAGTCCGTCCCTGCTTCCAGTGACACTATGTGCACTATAATGCTGACTATATGTTCCGGTAGGCTTTGAGCACGGTTCAGTTTGGGTCGGTTTATGGCTAAAATCGAAACCTAATCGAAATATTCAGTTTTTGTAAAACCCAAAATCGAAACAGGTTGGTTTTTTCAGTTCGGATTTTTGGTTATTTCGATTTTTAACCGTTTATACTTGGGTGTGGCCAATTTGCACCAACAAACTTGTTTTGCGTAAGAAAATGGGTTATTCTTCATTATTTTTCTGTAAATTTATGACTAATAATGTTATCTCAAACTTTTACGTGTAAACATCTATAGATAAAACAAACACACACATACAAAACACACATAATATGCTTATTGTCGAATACGTATTGATATATTGTCAAGTAAACACACATATATGACCAACATGCATAAACGTTAAGATCCATCCACAAAATGAATGAACGAGTAAATTTGATTTATTTAGTAATATATTTATATTATATTAGATATATTATTACTATACAATAAAGTTGGTTCTGTTCGATTTTGACGGTTTGGTTTTTAGACAAAAACCGAAACAGAACCAAACTTTTTGGTTTTTGAAAAAGTAAAAACCGCTCATCGGTCTTTTCGGTTTTTTTGCTCACCACTATGTTCCAGATTGACCAACTCTCTCATTAGATTGCTTACCTAAATTTAAAACGAGAGCATGTTCACATATTTTTTTGTTTTTAATAAAAAGCTATATAAAGTTTCAGTTGCAACTTTTGATTATTGATCAGGTTACCATAAATAAACATTTCAAATACTGATGCTATGATTTGATATGTATTTTATATGAACTAACATATTTATTTTGAAACATTTTGTGATAGACTTTTATTCCACTTAGTTCGGGTTTCTGCTAAATACCAAACTAATATGACATAAGTGTAGAAATCAAAGTAATACTGAAAATGTATTTATCAGATTTAATGAACAAACAATAGTACAAGAGATTAAATACAAAAATTACTAACTAAACTCTAAACACTAGACAGGCCTAAATGGCTATGGGACAATAGGTCTTATTAAACTAACACCCTTCTCAAACTTGCAATGCTGCAGCGGTAAACATTGAGAGTTTGTCAAACATAAAATAAACTAAAACTAAACAGACCAAAATAAAATTAAAAAATTAACATGCAACTTCAGAGCGTCTCAGAGCGCAAAAACGGACCAAAGTCGATGCGAAATCAAAATCAGGGCAGAGCAACATAATTATGGAGATGAACGAGTGCAGATTCAGGCATGCAGAGCAGATTCAGACAGACAGATGCAGATAAGCAGATTCAGACAAACA
This sequence comes from Artemisia tridentata subsp. tridentata, assembly GCA_021014915.2. Classification (NCBI taxonomy): domain Eukaryota; kingdom Viridiplantae; phylum Streptophyta; class Magnoliopsida; order Asterales; family Asteraceae; genus Artemisia; species Artemisia tridentata. The sequence goes on along the minus strand of CP139508.1, from coordinate 332,829,308 downwards.
AGTGCAAACAGAGCATAACCAGGTGAAACCAGATGCAGAACCACGTGTGAAACCGGATGTAGAACCTCGTGCAGATTCAGACAGATAGATGCAGTCTGGCAGATTCAAACAGACAGGTGCAAACAGACAGATACAGATAAAACCAGCCGAAACCAGATGCAGAACCACATATGAAACCAAAACAAGTTATTGATATCGAGATGCTAAACATAACTACTCAAGACATCTTCGGATTAGTTAAGACTGTAACATCACAATCACCAACACAAATCTAATTTTCAATATAAAATTCAATACTGATACTAATAGCAATACCAAAGATCATCCAATTGTTACTAACCGGATCAACATACGAGAGTTCCTCACATCAAAAAACATGTACCAATAATTAAGATCCAACACACTCACATGTCGCGAACAGTACTAAACTTGTATGTCAAACCCAAAAGAGAGCAAATGACTAAATCAAATAATATCAAATAAGTAGCTAATCAGTTGCAATGGTAGTTCTTTAAATATATTTAATTTCATCGTCCCACTAACTGATTTACTAATATCATATTTACCCATTTTTAATTCCAAGATCCAATCAAAAAACAAGTAAGATGCAAACAACAGGCGACAAGATCAAGCAAATCAAACCTTTTCCTTTTCAACGAACAAACGAAAACCTTTTCCTTTGAGATTGATACAAACTGAGTGCATAGATGTAGCGAACAAATTCAAAAATGGAACAAATAAATATCGATGCAAACTAAGCCGAACATTTTTTACTCTTTTTTTTTTTTTTTTTTCCCTTTTTTTTTTTTGCTTTTTCTTCTTCTTCATTTTCAACCCGGCTCTGATACCATGTAGAAATCAAATGAATAATGAAAATGTTTTTATTAGATTTAATGAATAAACAATAGTACAAGAGAATAAATAGAAATAACAGACTAAACCCAAAAGACTATACAGGCCTAAATGGCTATGGGCCAATGGGCCTTATTCAACTAACAATAAGATGGATCAACAAATACTTAAGACAAAGCAAAACTTTGTTGAACTTAACCACCAGAAACTTAAGCGAAGCTAAAACCCTAGAATGAAAATTACAATACAAAATCATCACACTGTACAGAAACTCTTATTTTTGGAGGCTAGGGTTTGCAAATTTCCAAAATACAATTAAGGTAGAATCTGTTACACGCAATCTTTTTTGCTAGCCACGATGTTGTTAATCATCTTGATTTGTGGGTGCAGTCAACAGATAGTCAAAATTGTTATTTTTTTGTTGTTGTTAGAATTTAGTAGATGATTGATGGATTATAGGGGTTGGTTTTGGGAATGGTGTTTAGGTGTTAAATTTATGTGGTGAAGAAAATAACGGGGTTGCAAATTTTGAATGAATAGTAATTTTGGTCCGTTATTTTTTAGTCAAATATATTATAGTTATATTTGGAAGACCTTAACGTTTTGGCATGTGAAGAATGAAACTGGTCTCTACTCGAGATTTTCATGCCCTGATTGATAAGTTATTTCCTTCATAATGTTTGGAAACTAAAATATTGTTAAAATGTATTGTACAACAAGGATAACAATACTCGATAACGTCGGAGAACAAGGCATGGAAGAGGTAGAATGTGTGAGTATGGATGTGCTAAAACATATGTAAATATGTAGTTTGTGAAATTACATGGCACGAAATATATGTAAGCATATGACGGATAGCAAGAGAAGGTGAGAAGCTAAGTAAACATATAACATGGTATAATACAATAACGGGCAGAGACAACTATCAACATAAAGTATTAACGAAACAAATGTGGACATATAGTCATACAACGCATGAAGGCATAAGATATTTAAATGCATAAGTGCAAGTACACGTGGTACCCACAATATGATCAAAGAAATGGATAGAAGTATATGTGAAGAAGGCATATCCAAGCATATAAGCATAGGAGCATAAGAAACATGATAGCATAAGCGCATGTCATAAGTCCTATATTGTTGAATACTTATCACATGTTTATTTGCTCATATTATGCATATTTATATCTGAATTAATACTTAATTGCATATGTTTTCCTATTTTAGTGATTATGGAGCAATATGTTGAAAGACACAGAATAATACATGATTTGGAGTTAATTTTGATGATTCTGTATGCAAGATGTAAAGGAGCATACGAGGGTGATGCGGAGATTGCGAACCTCACAAGAAGTTTTACAATCCTCCTAGACAGTGTACCTAATCGTTGTAATGTAGCATAGGTAAGACTCAGGGGATTGATCGTTCTCTAGGGGAATAGTGTTGTTAGGTCAAAATGTATGTCGAGATAGGTCTAAAGGTGAGGGATGATTCTTTTTGTGTTTTCATATTTCATGAAAAGCAAATTAAAACTCGGGGTTTGAAAGAGTGGGCGGTTCAGCTACTAATTAACTAAACTAAAACTAATAATAAAACTAAATTACACTAATATGCGAGAAAAATAAATTGGTAACTTCTTATGATAGGGAAAAGTGTGTTCACTTAGATATCCTTACTTCCTAGTTCTCTCATACTGATTTGTCGAATTGTCACGTCTTTGTTTTAATTAAAGAGTTTTATTCCTTAATATTGGTCGTGGGGAGGTGCCGAAGTCCACAACTCTATGAACATTAGTCTCCCCTAAAATCCTTAAAGTCTATTAAGTTTTCTAGGATCTATAAGCTATAATTCACGCAATAAATACAACGAGAAAAACAAATAGTGCAATCTATGGTTGCATTTTATAAGACGTTCAAGCTAACACACATAAGAAACTAGCCAGTTTTCTTATCCTAACGCGAGGCAATCAATTAAACAACAGACGGCAAATCAATATTCAATAACTAGGTTTCATTAGATCTTCGCCAATTCGGGGGCCATATCTAGGTAGTTTCCTATCCCTAACTAACCAATCGGGCATAACTTCCCCTTCATTGTCATACCCATGCTTATGGACATCATAGATTGACCTAGTGTATCCTTCTCCTATCGCTATTTTGGACATCTTACAATCTATTATCGCACTAGCGGTTGCCAAAAATCCTCTTTCAACAAGCAATGGGCACTTACGATCACTGAAAATAACTAAGACATGAAAATCTGCCAAAATAGTCAATCTACCCATATGTACTACCTTGTCTTTTAGTATCCCAACCGGATAAGCAACACTTCCATCCACCAATCCTATAATCGATTCCGTTGCTTCAAGTCTACCTAAGTTGAGGCTCCTATAAAGGGACAACAGATTTATATTGATGCATGATCCTAAGTCGGCTAAGGTATCATAGGCCTTGGAATTCTCAATCCTACAAGGTAAAACAAATATGCCCGGATCATCTAACTTCTTAGGTAACTTGTTTTGAACAAAAGCGGAACCATTCTTACCCAACTTAACTTTCTCCTTATATTTTTCCAAAAGGGCATTGTAGTAGGGAGCATTAGTTAAGACATCAAGAACCTGACGTTCAAGATAAAGATCTTTGAATTCATCATCAAGGGTTGAGTTAGGTTCTTGTTTGGGTGGTGTTTCAATCACTTGGTTGACCGACACGTTAGTTGGTATATTATCTTCTTGGTCTTTTTGAAAGATTTGAGTTTGTTCGAAACACGTGTTTATTGCATTGACCGAGTAAAATTGAGGACAAGAACTAGGAGACGAAACCGATGAGATGGAGTTAACATTTAGTTTCGGGTTCTTGACGGTGTCACTTGAGAGTCCAATACTCGATCATTGAGAACCTTTAACATATTGTCAATTTTATTGGTCATCTCGATTTGTTGTTGCTTGAAATCGGCTTCAAACTTATATAAACGAGCTTCTTGAGATGCCATAAAATTGGACACTAACCCTTCAAGATTATTGGAATTGTTGGAAGGATTATTGTTAAAAGTGCGGTTCGAGGACGAACCGTTTGGTTGGAAACGATTAGGTGGATTTGAAAATTTGTTTTGAGAGGAATTTTGGTTTTGTTTCCACCTAAAGTTTTGGTGATTTTTCCAAAAGGGGTTGTATGAATCACCAAGAGTGTTTTGCTCGGGCTTGAAAGTGAACCACTTATCTCCCGCTCCGTCGGTACGCGAGGATGCATAATCCGCAAAAGCCTATTTGGGGAGTTCCATGCAATCACGAGTATCATGGGGACCACTACAAAATTCACATGAAGTGGTGATTTTGTTCACTTGACTTGATGGTTTAGGAGCTTCGTAAGATTTCATGAGAAACTTGACTTGGTCTTCAAGTTCCATGATCCTACGGTTGGAAATGCTTGAGTTACTCGAAGGCAAGGATATTGCCTTGACCATTTTGCTCAACTCACGGGGGTTATTCCAACATTCGTTGTCATAGAGAGCAAGATCTTCTATGATTCCCCACTATTCTTCCGCATTCTTGTCACGTAGCTTACCACCAGCCGCTTGGTCAATGGTTTGCCTTGTGGATTGATTGACATGATCATAGAAAATTTGGACTTGAAGCCAAAGAACAATGCCATGATGAAGGACTTTTTGGAGTAAGTCCTTGAAACGAGTCCACGCTTCGTAAAGAGTTTCACCTTGACGTTGTTCGAACATCAAGATAGGTCTAAAGGTGAGGGATGATTCTTTTTGTGTTTTTATATTTTATGAAAAGGAAATTAAAATCTCGGGGTTTAGAAGAGTGGGCGGTTCAGCTACTAATTAAGTAAACCAAAACTAATAATAAAACTAAATTAAACTAATATGCGAGAAAAGTAAATTGGTAACGTCTTATAATAATGAAAAGTGTGTTCACTTAGATATCCTTTGTAACACCCCAACTCGACAAGGGTAGAGATGTCACAATAATGGTTTCATATCAGAACAAACACAAGCATATGACATAAATAATACAATTGAATTTCAAAGGTTACAATGGAAAATCTGAAGATACATGGTTACAATAAAGATACAATAATTACTAAGTCTGAATATAAGTTCCTCTAGTCATCTGTCTCAAAATAGCTAATAAGGTCTTCTAAGTCCAAGGTACTCTACACTCACACCCAGCTTCCAAACTAAAACCTGCCGCAGGAAAAGAAATGCGGCTGAGCTACGAAAGCTCAGTGAACAGATATAACGATAACAAAGCAGTAATGATGGGATAGTGAAGTAAGTGAAACAATGCAAGGTATAACAAGAGTTAGGAAAGAAAAATAAAGGTTATGCAGGTATATCAGGAATTAAGAAACAGTTACCATAGTAAAGGGAACAATAATCCCAACCCGAGCCCAAGTCATATCAAGTCAAGTCAAGTATCAAGTCAAGTATCAAGTCAAGTATCCAGTCAAGTACGTATCCGGAGGGGTGACCTCGGAATACTAAGTACAAGGTTATAAGGTAACAGAAACAGTAATCCACTACGAGCCCAGATATAGAATCATATCATAATCATGTAACCATATAAGCATATAGAGGGGAGACCTCTCAGTAATCCAGAAAATATGAGGGGAGTCCTCAATCAGTAAATGGAGTGATCAACTCCCAGTATGTGAAAGACGTGTATCGCACACACCATCAGTCACCAGAAATAACAGAATATAACAGAAACAGAATACAGAAACAGATCTAGGATGCATCCATACGCCCCAGGTGGCCAAATACCTCCTCTACACACCAAATCAAATCAAGTCAGGGACGGGATAGGACATCACTCTCCTACCCTAGAGTCATGTCATCGGTGCATCAATGACATGGACATGAAACCCTCATGCCTAGTTATGGCTCGTAGTCTCAAACTGTGGGTCAAGGGTCAAGTATCAAATGTCCAAGTATCCAGTTCAAATTTCATATCAAGTGGTTCAAGTCAAATTTCCATTTCAATTATATCAGAAGGTCCATATCAAAGGTTCATATCAATAGTTCAGTATCAGATGGTTCAATATCAGAAAGGTCAATATCAGATGGGTCAATATCAGAAGGTTCAATATCAGAAGGGTCAATATCAGAAGGTTCATAATCAAAGTTTCATAGCAACAGTTCATTTAAAAAGGTTTCTATTTAAAAGTCCATTTAAAGCAATCTTTCAAAAATGGTTTTCATAATAAATGATTGTACAAAATAGTTTTTATAAAAATGGTCTTTCAAAACGGTTTTCATAAAGATGGTCTTAAAATAGTTTTCTTAAAAACTTTTAGTAACGTTCATTTAAAAGTAGTATCGCATCTTTTTAAAATAGCTTTTCTCACACATTTTCATATATAATTCAGAAAGGTTTTCACTTCTAGTTACCAAAATCAAATAATCCTTCAAAGTATCAAGTGATTCAAATATTCATATTACAGGGTGACGAACGAGTCATATCAAGTATCAAGGGAACATGGCAAGGCTCAATTATCAAGGTTCACAAATCAAGGGAAGCATAGCAAAGGCATAGATCAAATAAGAAAGCCCCAAATAAAAAGGCTCAGATCATAATCAAACCAATATAGACAGATGTATGTGAAACATGAAGAACGAATCAAAGTATAAGGGAACATAGCAATGGCTTAGGGAATCCTATAATGAATCAGAAATCCAGAATGTCATGAGAACGAAGGCACCCTTACTGAAAAAGGGTAGAATATCTGTACCTTATACCGTAAGTGAAGATACATCTAGAAATACCAAGATCGGAAACAAACTCCACCTTCAGCGAATCTACACGAACACATGGTCGTCTTACAATTAATATCTTATTTAAATCAGATTTCTCGTTTTAGTCGGCTTTCTATTTTTTTGCAACTTTCCATTTATAGCAAGTTTCCACTTTTAGAAAGTTTTCTTATTTAGCAAGTTTCTATAATTAGCAGATTTCCATAATTAGAAAGATTTAAACATTATAATTTAGGTTAAGTCATGAGTTTAATATTATTATGGAAATAGGGTTCATTTTATCAAATTATAATAGTTTAGGGTTAAATAGAACAACTTTCCATATTTTAGGGTTTCAAATGTAAATATGCCAAAGTTAAGGTCCAAAATGTAAATATTACAAGTTATTCATTTTAATCCATAAGTTTACCATAATTACAATTCTAATCCTTTAATTTTAACAATTTTACCAATTAAACCCTTTAATTAATCAAATTACAAATTAAACCTTATAATTAATTAAATTACAATTTAATCCTTATAATATCCATATTTACACATTAAGCCTTCAACTATCCAAATTTACACATTACACCTCTTACATAAATGTTTATACGAAATACCCTCTATTTTACATAATTTACAAAACAAGTCCCTTTCTTTTATAATTTTTCAACTTGAATTTAATAATTAAACAATTTACCATTTAAACCTTTTAATTACAAATTTTACATATAACACCCCCATATTATATTTTTCACGATTTATCCCTGGTCCAAGGTATCTTACAAAATAACCCCCATGTTTGAATAATTACAAAACACACCCTAGAGTTTTAATTATCCAATCGGTATTACATAAAATCATATAAACCCTAACCCTAATTTCTTTAATCATTACCAATCATTATTATAACCTTAAAAACACATTTATTACTTCAATCCATCATCAAAAACCAAAACCCTAATTTATACGATTTATATAATATTTTTAACCCTTTTTATTTTTAAATCCGGTTTGAACAAAAATTAACCAAGGGTGATCTAGGCTTCAACAAATATAATGATCATTTTTCCAGAGTCATATGGCATGTATAGAACCCAAATAAAATATGTTTGCAACCCATAAAAATCGTATGACTTATTTTAGGTTTTATTTGCGTTTTTGATATCTATAATTACCACGAATTATTTAACGTGCATGGATCAACATAGCTATTTTTTATGAATCATATGTGATGCAAAGAATACCAGAAAAATACCAGATGGGTTTTTATACGAACGAATGAAGGCGTGAGAGTTTTGTACCTCTCTGCTAAATCAAGTCGACACCAACAAAACTCCAACGATCAACCTAGCGATTCCACGACCTCTAAACTATTTTTCTCACCTTCCTTAGACTTGAATGAACACCATAACAATATGTGACAGCCTCTATAAATTCGGATGAATCGAATGGGAGTTTTTGTGTGTGTTTAGGGTTTAAAAGAATATGTAAATGGGGAAAATATATAAAACCGTGTTTTAGATGAGGAGGGGGAATAAACTTTCGGCCCAAGAATAGTAGATAAGATCAATTTCTGATTTGAGAGGATTTTCTATTAATTGTGATGTTTATCTCTTTATTTATTTGTTTTTAAATAATTAACAAGAAATAAAATGCATATATATAAGTGTAATTCTGCCAATATAATATTTTTATGTGTGACATGTATTTTTGTACATTGTAAAATATTAAAATGTTGCCACAAAAATTACCTTACTTCATATGTGGTTAATTTTCAAAGGTTTGGGATTTATTTGATGTTTTATGTGCTTATTAATCAAATTTTAAAGTTACAGGGGCATTTTGGTCATTTTGCATGTTTTGAAATTTTAGGTATTACATCCTTACTCTCTAGCTGTCTCCTACTGATATGTCGAATTGTCACGTTCTTGTTTTAATTAAAGCGTTGTATTCCTTAATATTGGTCGTGGGGAGGTGCCGAAGTCCCCAACTCTATGAACATTAGTCTCCCCTAAAATCCTTAAAGTCTATTAAGTTTTCTAGGATCTACAAGCTGCAATTTACGCAATAAATACAACGAGAAAAACCAATAGTGCACTCTATGGTTGCGTTTTAAGACGTTCAAGCTAACACATATAAGAAACTAGCCAGTTTTCTTATCCTAACGCGAGGCAATCAATTAAACAAGAGACGACAAATCAATATTCAATAACTAGGTTTCATTAGATCTAAGCAAACACTAATTAACTTAAGCTAACATGTTAAAGTGAAGAAAAGAGAAACAATTAATCAAACAACACATAGACATATTGAATGATTAAAAGGATAACTTATCTTCAATGAAACATGAGTTTTGGGGGCTGTAAAACCCTTACAAAAGCTGAGAAAATCATTCCCTAAGTGATACTCCAAGATGTTACACAAAGATGTTACACGAATTATGAAAAACATACGAGAATATATATAGTTTTACAACTCTGACGGCGTCACCTTATAGGTTGTGACGCCGTCAGCTCGCCGTCATTAGGGTTTCGTCTTGTGCAAGTTGCCGTTGTGACGTCGTCACGAATGTCTTGACGCCGTCAGGTTGTAGTGTCTTCAGATTCTTCTGGGCGTCGCTTGTAAATTTTCCACCAAAAATCCATATTCAGTAACAAGTGACGGCGTCACTTAGTAGAGTGTGACGCCGTCAGACTCCCTTGTCTGACAGAATTTGAGACTTGGTCGTTTTCTTCTTTTTTCTTGTCGTTTTAAGCCCAAAATATGTCGATTTCCAGATTTTCCATCCCAAGTATCTAATATGTAAAAAGAAACGATTTAGGGCAATATTTGATCATATAAATACGATTTTGGCCTTAAATGACCCCTTTAAAAGGTACCAAATAAATCCTTATCAGGGGGTATGTAACTCTGGCCATACACCGTATTGATATCTAAAAGAATTCACTAAGTATTGGTGAATATGGAAGCATACAACATATTTAACTCTGGAAATATGCTGTATTAGGAAGCTCTACAGTTAAAGCCCAAGTCAACCATTGAAGACATATGGCACATGAAACTCTAGCCATACGCCGTATTGAGATCTTATCCCAGTCCAAGTATATCAAGATTTGAAGGTATATGACGTATTTAACTCTGACAATACGCCGTATTTAAAAGATATGCAAAATATGCTTAGAATATGCTTTCTTCATCAGCAATTAAGAAATCCAGAATACGCCATATTCACTATGGAATACGCCGTATTCCAGCCCTGACAACAAACCTTATATGGGAATTTTTGTCATCATTCACTCACCACTCTCAACCACAGTCGAATTTCACCATTCCAAGGCCCCAAGATCAGTCCCAAGAGCTAAGAAATTAAGGAGAGAAGGTCTCATATCATCACATTAGGTTTAATCATTCAATTTGCATATCGATTTCATTATGATTTCCATTTGTTCTTCGTTTGAATTATCTTCTTGTGCTTTTACATACATTATGGGCTAACACCCTTGGGTGTTAGCCATGTTTATGAATATTTCATGATAGTTATTTCCGGTTGTTAAGATTTAATGTTTAGTATTGTTTAGTTTATGTGTTTATCGTTCAATACATGCTTGTTTATATGTTTGAGTATTTTAAGTCTATCTATCGCATGGACCAAGTGGGTACTAGAGGTATATTATAAGAACAGTTAAGTTAGCATAGTGCTCTTCTCGCATGGACCAAGTGGGGAAGGGTAGGTATTGCATGGACCAAGTGGGTACCATAGATAAATCACATAGATTAGTTGACACAACTTAATGCATGCTTGTAGTCCGATAAGTGCATGGACCAAATGACCTAGGATATTACATGTGTAGAGGCTAGATGCATGGACCAAGTGGTCTAGTCTAGGTTATATAGGAGTATAGGAGTATTTTCTGGACCAAGGAGATACTCCCCATACATCCTGATGTCACCAATACTTTACAATTAGATCATTGCACTAATAAAAGGATAACTAGAATGTAAAAGGATTAACATGGCTAGCACTTCTTTCTCTTATTGATCATAACACACGTAGAATAGTTTAGTCAAATTTATTTTATTTGTTTTTATAGTTAATTATAAATCAAATCAATCAAAACCCCCTTTAAAACCTGTAAAACTCACTAGACCAAATTTAAGCATACTATTCCTGAGATCGACCTCGTACTTACCCCACTGGCTACATCTGATCGGGTACACTGCCCGTGAAAGTGTATCTTTAAAGTATAAGTCTGACAATTATAAATTTAAAAATTGAATTAAAAATACCTACAACGAAACACACATCAGCATGCAGAGAAATTTGGCATACCAGCAAATATACTTATATATCCTAAAGAAGCAAAGGCAATGGCAATAATGTACATGTCAGGCTACTATAAAACGCCTAAAAGCATAAAGAGAACTAGCTACAAGTCTCTATACCTACCATCTACCATCTTATTATAATTCCTGCTTTTTACGTTCCTACTAGAGGTCATGTCCTTGGACAAAAGAAGTTCATCCATGTCATGCTTCAGTCAATCCTCCTACTTAAGTTTTGGTTTACCCATTCTCCTCAAGCCATCGACTACTAATGCTTCCACTCTCCTAACTAGCAATGTGTGTGGTCTCTTCCTAACACATGTTAAAATCACCTCAACCGTCCTTCGCTCATCTTGTTAATGAGAGTCTCAACTTCAAGTTCTGCTTTAAAGACTCCATTCAGGATCATGTCAAACATGGTTTTACCACAAGTCTACCTTAGCATTCTTAATTCTTACACTTCAACCCTTTTTGCTTGAGATTTCGGAATTGGCCAACACTCTGATCGTACAACATAGCTGGTCTAATTGGTACTCTATAGAACTTCCCTTTCAGCTTTAGAGGGACATTCATATCACATAGGACTCTTGTGGCCGCCCAGGACTTCAACCAACATGCTTTAATACGATGAGATATGTTGTTGTTTATCCTCTCTGATTCGTGTATCATTGAGCTCATATATCTAAAGGAATCCTTTGGTTGTAGGATATTGTCTCTCATGATTATTAAAATGTATCTTAAATTGATAAGATGTTGCTTTTATAGTTGTGTGAATAAGTATATTGCAAAATATGAGAACAAGCAACACCAATGTTTTAAAAACCCATATTGACTATGCTGAGGTGTTGGTTTCACTAGCCAGTCGATTTTCGCCAATGGACTTAACCGATTTTACGTCAAAAAGAAACTACACTAATTTCACTAATCAACTGTAACACCCGAACCCGACAAGGGCTAAAATGCTACATTATGGTGACAAATCAGAACGTACAACGCAAGCGGAAGACTTATAAACATAAAAGTTACAAAGGTATTCTAATGATAGCTACTCTATACAAAGTAATTTCCAAAACTGAAATACAACTCCAAGCTCAAATCTAACTGAAGATAAATCAAAATCTAATCCAAAAGCAAACGGTTATCTATCGCCAGGGTAGTCCACTAAGAGCTCCTGTGCACTCTTTACTCAAACCCAGCTTCCAACCTAAAACCTGCCGCAGGAAAAAAAATGCGGCTGAGCTTAAAAAGCCCAGTGAACAGATATATATACAAACGAATAATCAAATCATATATAAGTATAGGAAAAGAAACATCAGCTCCTGCTGAAACGAATATCATCTGTCAAAAGAAGGATAGATCAAGATCATCTGAACAAATATCATAAGCCAAATGAAATAAGATAATACGAATCAATGGATCAAATGCATATATATCATGAGTCAGAATAGCTCTAAGAGTCAAATAATAACAATAACGGCAACAAACGCGTCCAAACGAGCCACTCGAACGGACCAAAGATACCTAACAGATAGCCACGAGCCTGTCTAAACGAGCCACTCGAATAGACCACATAATCACATATACATATCATAACCAAAGTGTACGGAGAGGGGAGGCCTCTAAGTACCAAACAGTGAGTGGGGTGTAGGGCACACACAGCCAGTCACCAAACAAATCATATCACATATCATATCATATAAGCCTAGGATGCATCCATACGCCCCCCCCCCCCCCCCACAAAACAAATCATATACGTACCATGTACTAGACAAGTATACGCATATATCAAAATGGCCAAGAGATCTCATATCATATCATATCATAACAAATGGGGACGTCGTGGATCAATCACACCTCCACAGAAAGTGTCATGCCATCGGTGCCTCAATGACATGGCCATGGTACCTCCATGACTAGTTAGCTCGGGCGACAAACAGAACAAAGCATATCATATCATAGAATCATATCAAAGGGAATCATAGCAATGGATCATATCACTGAATCATAACAAAGGATCATATAACTGAGATCATAGCAAAGCTCATATCAAAAGGGATCATAGCAAAGGATCATATCATATCAATGCAAACGAATCGAATCAAGGATCAAGAGTCATGAGAGAACACCCTTACTGAGAAAGGGTAGAATATCTGTACCTTATGCAAGCAACCAAAATAAGAAAGGATACCGAAACAAGGAAATCACTCCTTCTTCACCGAACCTATACAATTTAATGATCACGTGTTACTTATAAGCTCGTTTTAATCAGATTTCATAATTTAGGTTTCTTTCTATTTTTAGAAACTTTCTATTTTTAGTAACCTTCCAGATTAAGTAACTTTCCATAATTAGTAACTTTCCATTTTTAGTAACTTTCCATATTTAGCAAATTTCCATATTTAGTAAGTTTCCATATTTAGTAACTTTCCATACTTAGCAAGTTTCCATATTTAGTAACTTTCCATATTCAGTAAGTTTTCATATTTAGTAACTTTCCCTATTTAGTAACTTTTAACACGACTCCCCAATTTAGTTAAATTCGGTTTTTGGGTTTGGGATTATCAATTATGTTTAACATACTAACACACAAGTCAACACGTCATTAACAAGTCATACACGAAATATTAACAAGTATTGGGCATCAAGCATCAAAAGAACATCTTGAACATATAAACAATACATATATACACATTAACTGATTTTATCATGAAATTTAGCCCACTTAACAAATTTTAAAAACGTATAAAAGTCCCAAACTAAAAATCCAAAAAATTATCACAGAAGCCCACATGTCTTCGGAGTCTAATGGAATTTTTCCAGATTTTATTATCAAATGTAAACCCCTTTTTAAAATCGTCTAAATTAACATGTTCAGATTCGGATCTGCAAATACACTTCAAAAATATGCACCTAAAAACCTAACCATATTACTTCAGAAAATTCTACAAAAATTCCAGGAGGTAGTCCACATATGACATATGATTCCTGTAAATTTGTGGCCTATAATATCCTATGGTTTGGAAATGAAAAATCATGGAACTCGACTGAAAAACAACTCAACAAACACATTTTAACACATGATCGCGTTAAATTCAGAAAAACATCCAAATCAAACTCAAATTTGTTCAAACCAATTGGAATACTTTACTAGGACCCTAAACTAAGTTTACAAACAAAAATCCAGAATTAAACCTCTATTAAACTCGTTTCATGATGCATACAAATTCGACTATTACTGCTGTCCCAAATAAAAAAACAACACATGAACCCTAATTCCCTTTTTCATTTTAATCCAATTAATTTTGTGATCAATATACATGATATTTACAGAATTTATTCATCAAAAACATATCTACAAACACCTCATAGGAATCATTCAAGACCAATAACAATAACATCCACACGAAGCACATAAAATCACGATCACCATAATCACAATAAGCCCTAATTTCTTTATCCCTTTTTAATCCAATTATTATCCATATGTTTATAGGTTTAATTACATGTGTATAAGAGTCGAATTGTGGCAGAAAATAAAGGATTAGATGATACCTTAAAAGCCAAAATTAATGAACAAAGGAACCGAGAAAACACCACAATTAAACACCCGAGAACTACACAACCAAAAACACCTTGAATCTTCTTCTTCCTTGTGTTTTGAGAGCAAAAGTGATGTCTAGGGTTTGCCTTTTTTTTTTTTTTTTTTTTTTTTTTTTTTTTTTTTATCTTTTATAAACTCTAGTTGGGCTTGGGCTTGGGTTTGGAAAATAACAAAATTAGCCTTAACTTTTATTTTATAATAATATAATGTATAGTATTTAATACTTAATAATTTAATTAGATTTTAGGTTAAAATTCAAAATGGTAAATAAAATGCAGGTCCAAATTTTAGGGTTTTACAACTCTTTTCCTCTAAAAAGAAAATTTCGTCCTCGAAATTTGAAGTCGCAAAAGTTAGACGGAGACGTATCAATCACGAAAAGAAATGACAATATAGCCTCACGTTCGGAGAGGTTCTTCCAAAAGCATCTTCACAAACGAAATAGTTTTATTTCTCATGACCCGATCCTGACGCTCCAAAATAGCCTTAGGCTCTTCCATAACAGACAAATCATAACAAATCTCGATCAAACGAATACGAAACATATACATGACAGATGATATTTGTAATCTCACTAAGAGATACATGAAACACATATACACATGAGGCAAATACGGAGGTAGTGCTAAACGATGAAACTTCATCAACTCTATCCAGATTCTGAACGAACTAAGGAACTTACTAATAATCAGAGAAGCACATATCGAATCATCAAACGTATCAAGAGCTTCATAAAGATGTGGTTAACATATTCGTATCGACGATCAGCTAAGCACATATCGGAATATCAAAACGTATCAGAAGTCTAATGGAATAGGTAGAATAATCGCACGAATCAGAATAAATCTAAGGTCTAATGTGTCGTGAGCTAATTCTTCATTATATGCCAAAACGTCTAATTCTTCTGTATGGAAACGTCATACGGAACACACACATTCCCGGTCTAAAGTTCCAAAATTTCTCTTACACATTGATAACTAATCCATTAGCCACTAAATCAACTCCGGACCTTCAATAAACAGCTCCCCGACCTAATTTAACTAAAAGGGGTTCTTCATCTCTGTTCATACAAAACACCGAAAAGGAAAACTCTTGTCACTTGAATGCCATCTATCTTAGTCAGCAAACACAACCGGAACTAACGCTTGTCAAATTTTCTGCTCAACACATCTTCCAAGCTCGAATGGTTGTTCCGCTTATTCATCAGTCTGGAGGTGCAAAACATTACTAAACTTGAGTCTGGTCCCTCAAGCCTTCAGTAGCTCTTCCTAGGAATGGGAAGTAGAAACGCGAATCTCTGACACGATCACTGCAAGTGCGCCATGTAGCTTGAATAATCTTCTGCCGAAGAAATCTCTGCCAATCCTCCAAGTGAGCCGACCTAGTCAAACCATCCACTACGACTCAATTTGTGTTGTCCTTCCTAAATGTGCGCGGAAATCCCGTTACAAAGACCATGAAGATTAAATCCCACTTCCACCTAAGAACATTCAAAATTAAGGAAAACTACTTGTACGCTGATGCTGAGTCTTAACCAGTCGACATACTAAACACATCGCCATCAATGTAGTCACCACTGTCTTTATACCATACCATCAAATTTCTACTTCAAGTCTCTATACATATTAGTACAGCTAGGATGAATAGAGCAATTAGAGCAGTTCCCTTCAAGTCTCCTAACCTAGATCATATTCCACCGTCTTGCTCCTGAGCTCCTTCATGCCCGTCACCAATCTCTCCCAAGTCATGCGTCGGATAATTCACCTCATACGGTTCTCGCTGTGCTGATGCATAACCAATACTCTTCCCATGTTGCATAAGGACGTAGCTAAGTCTCCTTCTTGAGTAGAAACAATTCTCTTTTCAGCTTCTCAAAATTTCTCCTGTCATTCTTCATCCCAATCCAAAATTTACTCTTCGAGAGTATAACATATAGCTTCTTCTGATGTGGAAACTTCAACACAGAATACGAAGATGATTTCTGTGTTTCTCTTTCGTCCCTGAATATACCAATATGTCATACTATGACAAAATTATCCAAGTATTCATGAAAGACACGATTCAACAAGTTCATAGGAACAGTCAGAGCAGTAGCCAATACGATAGGCATCACAATACTCATAGAGATCAAAACGAATACGGAAAGCAATTCTAGGAACATCTCGCTCCTTTAAACGTAACTGGAAAAAAAATCAGGTCTAAAATTCATCATTGGGAAAAAAAACTTCGCACTCTGGAGTTGATTAATCAAATCATCGATTCGAGGTAACGGATAACGGTTCTAACCACAATAATATTCAGCTTCCCGAGATCACTACACAACTTCATGCTATCATTATCCTTCTTCATGAATACAACTTGAGTACACCACGGATACACACGCAAACGGATAAAACCACTTTCTAAAAGCTGGTCCTTTAATTCTTTCCATTCAACCGATGTCATAAAACACGGAGTTTCAGAATTAGGAAAAACATTGCTCTTATACGGATAGAGTTTCTGAATCAACCAACTTACTGATCTCAGGCACTTCTCAAGACATACTATGATCCCAATAAGTTCAAGTTATATGATGTAACTATTATCACGTTGGCCAGGCATCATAATACTTGCATCATATACACATGCCTTTATTGCAATCACAGTCTACCTCGAGTCGTGACTAAACAATTTCTCATAACCAGATCAAACCGAATTCACGCTCAGCTGGAAATCTTGATAGTTCATTAAGGAATACATTATGAAAATTTCAACAACCGAAAAATTCTCGAGGCGAGTTTCATTAAACGAAATATCTTCACAACCGCGACGATTAACGTACGAGTTTTTAAAACAGAGGTGATCATAATTATTCACCAGGTCGGAAACCATGGTACAGAGTTCGAGTTTCTCAACTCGCCAAAGATGAAAATCTAATATGACTGTTGTTAGCATCTCGATGCTCAGTCAACAAATCCATATTCAGAAAATATCGAATCAAACATTCCTAAAGGAAACAGATTAGCAGAATGAAACTTATCTTCAAATATCTTCAAAACGTTATGGACAATTCTGATACTCGTGACGGATAATCATAAGATTTCTCGTAGCGATGGAACTAGGTAAAACAATTCCTAATCGTGCAGAGGGACTTTAATTGCTTAGCAAAAGCAAAAGAAACCATAGAATGTGTCGGATATCTCGGATTCATACATATATGAAATCTCTGAACGAATGAAAAGGTATCTAAATGAATCATAAACGAATCGGAGATCGAAATTCGAAAGAATGCGGTCACATCAGAGAGGTGAAACCTGTAAGGCATTACTACAAAAGTCTCAAAGCATTCTAAACTTATGTGATCACTAAACTTATATTGCGTATCTTGCTAAATTTCCTAAGTCTCCGGAACGAATGATCTTATAAGGGCCTAACTGAAAGCAGAGGCATAAATCAGAGTGGTGTGAAAGAAAGATAACTAACTAATGCCTTATCGCATAATCTACCCAATCCTCACCGGTCATAACTAAGGTTTCTGCAGGGAAAACCTAAGGCAAAACTTCAAGGGTTGATCCATAAGCTCCTACAGTGCAAACCTAAGGGTCCAAATCTTCACAGGCCATAACTTATGTACAACAAGTCGCAGCCTGGGCTCTGATACCATAATTGTAACACCCCAACCCGACAAGGGCTAAAATGCTACATTATGGTGACAAATCAGAACGTACAACGCAAGCGGAAGACTTATAAACATAAAAGTTACAAAGGTATTCTAATGATAGCTACTCTATACAAAATAATTTCCAAAACTGAAATACAACTCCAAGCTCAAATCTAACTGAAGATAAATCAAAATCTAATCCAAAAGCAAACGGTTATCTATCGCCAGGGTAGTCCACTAAGAGCTCCTATGCACTCTTCACTCAAACCCAGATTCCAACCTAAAACCTGCCGCAGGAAAAGAAATGCGGCTGAGCTTAAAAAGCCCAGTGAACAGATATATATATACAAACGAATAATCAAATCATATATAAGTATAGGAAAAGGAACATCAACTCCTGCTGAAACGAATATCATCTGTCAAAAGAAGGAGAGATCAAGATCATCTGAACAAATATCATAAGCCAAATAAAATAAGATAATACGAATCAATGGATCAAATGCATAAATATCATGAGTCAGAATAGCTCTAAGAGTCAAATAATAACAATAACGGCAACGAACGCGTCCAAACGAGCCACTCGAACGGACCAAAGATACCTAACAGATAGCCACGAGCCTGTCTAAACGAGCGACTCGAATAGAACACATAATCACATATACATATCATAACCAAAGTGTACGGAGAGGGGAGGCCTCTAAGTACCAAACAGTGAGTGGGGTGTAGGGCACACACAGCCAGTCACCAAACAAATCATATCACATATCATATCATATAAGCCTAGGATGCATCCATACGCCCCCCCCCCCAAAACAAATCATATACGTACCATGTACTAGACAAGTATACGCATATATCAAAATGGCCAAGAGATCTCATATCATATCATAACAAATGGGGACGCCGTGGATCAATCACACCTCCACAGAAAGTGTCATGCCATCGGTGCCTCAATGACATGGCCATGGTACCTCCATGGCTAGTTAGCTCGGGCGACAAACAGAACAAAGCATATCATATCATAGAATCATATAAAAGGGAATCATAGCAATGGATCATATCACTGAATCATAGCAAAGGATCATATAACTGAGATCATAGCAAAGCTCATATCAAAAGGGATCATAGCAAAGGACCATATCATATCAAAGCAAACGAATCGTATCAAGGATCAAGAGTCATGAAAGAACACCCTTACTGAGAAAGGGTAGAATATCTGTACCTTATGCAAGCAACCAAAATAAGAAAGGATACCGAAACAGGGAAATCACTCCTTCTTCACCGAACCTATACAATTTAATGATCACGTGTTACTTATAAGCTCGTTTTAATCAGATTTCATAATTTAGGTTTCTTTCTATTTTTAAAAACTTTCTATTTTTAGTAACCTTCCAGATTAAGTAACTTTCCATAATTAGCAACTTTTCATTTTTAGTAACTTTCCATATTTAGCAAATTTCCATATTTAGTAAGTTTCCATATTTAGTAACTTCTCATATTTAGTAAGTTTCCATATTTAGTAACTTTCCATACTTAGCAAGTTTCCATATTTAGTAACTTTCCATATTCAGTAAGTTTCCATATTTAGTAACTTTCCCTATTTAGTAACTTTTAACACGACTCCCCAATTTAGTTAAATTCGGTTTTTGGGTTCGGGATTATCAATTATGTTTAACATACTCACACACAAGTCATACACGAAATAGTAACAAGTATTGAGCATCAAGCATCAAAAGAACACCTTGAACATATAAACAATACATGTATACACATTAACTGATTTTATCATAAAATTTAGCCCATTTAACGAATTTTAAAAACGTATAAAAGGCCCAAACTAAAAATCCAAAAAATTATCACAGAAGCCCACATGTCTTAGGAGTCTACTGGAATTTTTCCAGATTTTATTATCAAGTGTACACCCCTTTTTAAAATCGTCTAAGTTAACATGTTCAGATTCGGATCTGCAGATACACTTCAAAAGTATGCACCTAAAAACCTAACCATATTACTTCAGAAAATTCTACAAAAATTCCAGGAGGTAGTCCACATATGAAATATGATTCCTGTAAATTTGTGGCCTATAATATGTTATGGTTTGGAAATGAAAAATCATGGAACTCGACTGAAAAACAACTCAACAAACACATTTTAACACATGATCGCATTAAATTCAGAAAAACATCCAAATCAAACTCAAATTTGTTCAAACCAATTGGAATACTTTCCTAGGACCCTAAACTGAGTTTACAAACAAAAATCCAGAATTAAACCTCTATTAAACTCGTTTCATGATGCATACAAATTTGACTATTACTGCTGTCCCAAAAAAAAAAAAAACAACACATGAACCCTAATTTCCTTTTTCCTTTTAATCCAATTAATTTTGTGATCAATATACATGATATTTACAGAATTTATTCATCAAAAACATATCTACAAACACCTCATACGAATCATTCAAGACCAATAACAATAACATCCACACGAAGCACATAAAATCACGATCACCATAATCACAATAAGCCCTAATTTCTTTATCCCTTTTTAATCCAATTATTATCCATATGTTTATAGGTTTAATTACATGTGTATAAGAGTCGAATTGTGGCAGAAAATAAAGGATTAGATGATACCTTAAAAGCCAAAATTAATGAACAAAGGAACCGAGAAAACACCACAATTAAACACCCGAGAACTACACAACCAAAAACACCTTGAATCTTCTTCTTCTTTTTGTTTTGAGAGCAAAAGTGATGTCTAGTTTTTTTTTTTAACTCTAGTTGGGCTTGGGTTTGAAAAATAAAAAAATTAGCCTTAAACTTTTATTTTATAATAATATAATGTATAGTATTTAATACTTAATAATTTAATTAGATTTTAGGTTAAAATTCAAAATGGTAAATAAAATGCAGGTACAAATTTTAGGGTTTTACATCAACACTAAATAAACACCATGAAATTCAATGCACAACATTTGTAAAACGTGAAAAATTCGATACTAAACACAAAGAGTTAAATGCTTCCTTCATTATGTTTCGAAAAGAGGTTTTGCTTTATTGAAATAATATTACGATCTCACATCGGCCAAGTATGAGATTAATTTATGGCTTATAAAGTTTAAGTACCCTCTCCTCCTTAAGAGCTAGCTTTTTGAAGTGATTTCTACTCTTTGCTTGTTGCTCGATGCGACCTAGCATGGGATGAGTTCGTATTAGATAAATTATACAGCTTGACTCGACGGGTAAACTAAAACCGGTTCAACTCGAGATAACTAAAACCCGACGAGTCCACTTGAGCAAAACAATTAGTTAAAGGACCAAAATGGGTCATCACTAAAACATTGAAAAAACCACAAACAATCAATCAAAAGATAAAAAAAACAGTGGTTGTAGTTGTAGTGAACGCCATTGTTGCTATTCAAACCTTAAACACAACAACAATGGCAACGATGGCTTCATTATCTCTCAATTCATTACCAACTCAACCTCCTTCACAACACTTTCGCAATAAACTCATTGACACGTCACCATCATCAACTTCTCTTAACTTGGGCAACGGTACCTTAAAGCCGATCGTTATTTCTGGTGATCCTCCTACTTTTGTTTCCGCTCCCGGTCGCCGTATCGTTGCCGGTTAGTTTTACTTCATCTTACTGAATTAGATTAATTCATTAAATTTGAATCATTAGTGATTATTATGTGTGTATTTGGTGACAAGCTTATTGGAGCTTATAAGAGCTTGAGCTTTTCAAATAAAGCTTTGTTTGCCACACAAGCTTATGGAAGATTGTATAAGCTATAAGCTCAAGCTAATTGAAATGAGCTTTTATAAGCTATAAGCTGCTTAAATGCCCTTGAAAATATAATGGATGGACACCTCAAAGCTTGAAATATATGTGAATTTAGTTTGATGTATTTTTGTGTCATTACCAACTAATTCGCCAAACACCTTTATGAAAATATAAACTCCAACAACTTATGCTAGTTTTGCCAAACATACCCATACTGTATTCGAGTTGTAGATAGTGAAATTGATTCTGATTACATAGAGGTTAAATCATGTCTTATGGATTACACTATTGGGCGGTGTTATTTTTTTTTTTATATATATATTTTTTATTTATTTATTTATATATATATATATATATATTTTTTCTCTCTTTCAAAAAAGCACTTTTTTGCACTTTTGTCTAAAGGCGGGAAGTGGAAACAAAATAAACGTGCTTGTTTTTTCCTCTTATGTCAAAAGGCGGAAGTGGAAATGAAGTTTGTTTTTTTTCTCTTATGTGAGAAAATTAAAGCAGCATGTTTGTTTCTTTTCGGACATGAGAGGCAAGAATTACTTTTTTCCACTTCACTTTTGCAGACTTTTTTTTTAAGTCTGATTACCTCTTCTTGTATTTTGAAGACTTCATATTCAACTCTTCTCCCGCCAACATGGTAAGACAAAAAACATCCGAAAAAAAAACACCTTAGGTTGTGTTTGTATGTATGATCTGCAAAACCATGTCTGCGGGAGAAGAGTTGAATCTGAAGTGTTTAAGATACAAGAAGTGATAATCAGACAAAAGTCTACAAAATTGAAAAGGAAAAAAGTCACATTTTTGCCTCTTTCTGTCTTAAAATATACAAGCACACTTCTTTCGGTTCCTCTTCCCCTCTTCCCACCGGCAGACATAAGAGGAAAAAACAAACGCACTACTTTCATTTCCTCTTTCCATTTGCAGATAAAAGTTTAAAAAAAAAAAAAAAAAGTGTTGTATTTTATGCTAGTTTAGGAGTAGCAACTTCAAGCAGCACTCATGTGCCCGTTTTAACACAAATATGCTATTTGATTAGGATAATACTGTACCACATAAACACTTTCAAAATGCAATGCTAAACACCCCTTAAAAGCATTTGATTGGTTAGGTATTACTCCGTAAAAGGCAATCGTGCATAACTAATTTAGTAGAACTCGAGAGTATTTGGAGTTCAATGGCATGTTATTCCATCGATTTGCTTTGTATGTCACATGCCACACTGTGGTGCATAGAATGCCAATGTGTTTCGCAATCTTAGTGTAATCATTAAGCTTATAATCCTAACAACGATTAATCATTCCAAGCAAATACCAGTTTGATGTAAGATACCATGATGCATTTAAACATAACTTTCGTACTTGAATAAACCTTTGACCCTTACAGTTTTAGGAAGTAGATATTACGTGTAAGGAACGCGGGGATAATTATAGCCTCTCTTGCTCATTGTCTGAAGCTTATAGAATGCATTCTTAATTTCTTACATGTTACCCTTTTCAAGAATATGCATTTGACTGATGCTGCAAATAAACATTTTGTTTCTTTGTTTTTATATTAACTATCAAATACAGTAGTCTCTTTTTAAGGATTCTATATAACATATAAATAATGCAATTAATCTTTTTTCTTTGTATAAATTGTGATTTTAATAAAAGACTTCGTGGTGCTGTTCCTCCCGGTTACATCTTAGTGATCTTAGTCTCTTACCACTATCTTCTACTCTTAGTTCAGTCATTTTTAGTGTGTTTCATACTTTCAGTACACTTCAATAGATTGATTCCATATTCATTATCTTAGAATGTGATTCATTTCAATTATTGCAGTTGGGGATTTGCATGGGGACCTCGCCAAAGCAAAAAGCGCCCTTGAGCTGGCTGGTGTCTTAAGTTCCGATGGTCAAGACACATGGACTGGCCAAGAAACGGTATGTCTTATCTATTCATAATATTTTCTTTTACTTGAAGCACATGCCACATAAGAATATCAAGTCCTAGATCATGATGGTTATTTTTGAACCCTTGGAGCAGTTCTTAACGTATTTACCCTTTGACCAGGTCTTGGTTCAGCTTGGAGATATACTAGACAGGGGTGAAGATGAAATTGCTATATTGTCATTATTGAGGTCCTTGCAAATTCAGGCTAAAGAACATGGTGGTGCTGTTTTTCAGGTGGGCTTACAAGAACCGATACACTTTTTTTAAAGTGATTTAGAGGCAAAACTAAGCTAAGATTATATATAATATGCTGTCACTTACATAAAGCAATGTAGGCATTGACTTCTGTGATCAAATAAGTTGCTGTATGGGTTTGTTTTTCCATCTTATAGGATTATTGTATGCTTAATGCAATGTTTGGTAATCTTAGGTGAACGGAAATCATGAAACTATGAATGTTGAAGGTGATTTTAGATATGTTGATTCTGGGGCATTCGATGAATGTTCAGACTTCCTAGAATATCTAA
Organism: Artemisia tridentata subsp. tridentata; assembly: GCA_021014915.2. NCBI lineage: Eukaryota > Viridiplantae > Streptophyta > Magnoliopsida > Asterales > Asteraceae > Artemisia > Artemisia tridentata. Next base: position 332,804,878 of record CP139508.1, on the reverse strand, counting down.
ATGATTGTGGGCATAATTGGGAGGATGCTTTTGCAAGTTGGGCTGAAGTATCTGAAACTTGGAAAGAAGAACGTAAATTGTCGCAAAGTTCTTGGGGACCATGGAACCTAGTAAAGGTATGCAATTCATGGAAATTTGGCTTAGTTTTGTGTTAGACTAGAGGGGCAAGATGAGCGGGTTGGGCTGGATAGTGGGTCAAAAGTCTCATTTTTTAATAAACACGGCTGGGCGGGTTGGACCATGAACACTTCTTTTTTGTCGATTAATATTTTTATTATTAATTTGTAATTTTTTAATCACATAATTAATGTTATAACAATAATAGTCTATTTGTTTTAAATGAAAACTATCTAGGATGTTGGGTGGCTTTCAACTCGTTCGACCCATTTGACTTGTTTTAGTTAAAACACAACTAAAATCGACCCATTCGCATGTAAATGAGTCAAGATTGGCACATATAGTTAAACCTTATTGGTGCAGTTGTCTAGGTGTTAATCATGATTATATTATTATATCTCCATGCTCAATTCTAACGAAAAGTGATGGGATTCTGATTGATTTATCCAAACATTAGGACAGCGGCAAAAGGGAGTAATTGCAAGATCAGTCCTTTTAAGACCAGGCGGTCCACTGGCATCTGAATTGGCACGGCATCCGGTTGTTCTTAAGGTTGATGATTGGGTCTTCTGTCACGGTGGACTTCTTCCCCACCATGGTAAACTTATAAAGTCATCATAATATAGCATTATAGCTTTTTCATAATCCACATGCTTAGTGTTCTCTTATAAGCATTTTATAGTCCAATATATACTCCCGAATCCCGATATCCCAGAACAAATGCAATCTTTGATTGATTACTTAGTCCAACTCTATTGAGAGTGTTATTAATAGAGTTAGACTAAGTAGTCAATCAAAGATTGCATTTGTTCTACTTAGTCTATATAGGAGAATCATGTGGATCATGACTTTTATTTTATTAATATATTGTAATGACTCTTAATAGGCATTAGGCAAAGACGTACCTTAAGATAAAATTTTGATTAAATGGAACTGTTGCTTGCTGAAAAAGATATCCACTTTGACCCGTTACCCATTTTGCCATATCTACTTGGTGCGTATTAGTTTCATTTAGGGAGTACATGCTGAATTCTTGGTTGTGTTGCAGTCACCTATGGCATAGAGAGGATAAACAACGAGGTATCTAAATGGATGATTAATGTTAGTGAAGAAGATGACGCTGAGTCACAAATACCTTTCATAGCTACCAGAGGCTACGACAGTGTTGTGTGGAATCGTTTGTACTCTCGAGATACCAATGATTTAGAAGACTATCATATTGAACAGGTACGCAAATTCAGGCGACTTAAAGTTCATAAATCCAGAACTTATTGATATTATGCAATTACTAAATGCACATCTTGTAAGACTTAAACATATTTGTTCCACAGATACAGTCTATTCTTGACAGCACATTACAAGTAGTTGGCGCGAAGGCAATGGTGGTAGGACACACTCCACAAACTACAGGAGTGAATTGGTAAGTGATCATGTCTGCTAATTAGAGGGTGTTTGTATGTGCGTTTTGAACGTGGTTATGTGATACTATGATCAATAAAAATCTGCAACTAAAAAAGGCCGTAGAAAATAATGTCTGTATCTGCTTTAAGTTTTAATATTCGAATAAATAGATGTTTGAATGTTTGGAAAATTTTCTTTATAAAAAAATCAATAAAATGACCAAAACTCTGAAAAAATGAGACATTTTGACATTTTGCGGAACGGGAACAAAAGTCTGAAATCCAGTTAAAATAGGGTAAATCAGTTATGTTGTTTTACCCTTGCATAATCCTTTTTGTCACTGCTGGTATGAATCTGAATATATGACTTTAAATAACCAGAAGCAAAATAATTATTTTTCCAAATTACAATAACCAGAGTATTAGATGATTAGTTCCAAAACAAACACCCCTGTACAACCTTTAGGCCCCCAACAACGCAAAACCATTCCATGAATAGTGCGATACTTCCCAAGGAAAAGTGACCTACTTTCCCATTATTACCATTTCAAATGAACTTATAGTATTGATATGGGACCGCAAGATTCGTTTGTCTGTATGATAGCTGACTAATCAAACTGGAGAAGTTTATGGGACCGTTTGAGTAAGTGAATATTATTGTAGTCATATTTCAACATTATTATTGTGTATGGCATGCAGTAAATATAACTGCAGCATTTGGCGTGTTGATGTGGGGATGTCAAATGGGGTTCTTGATTCAAGACCTGAGGTAAACCTTATCTTTTTTATTTGATGTCTGTTACATAATCTATACATTGATTTACTGCAATTATGTTTGTAATTCTGTAAATTGTTTGACATGACAACCATTCACCAGGTTCTAGAAATTAGAGGCAATAAAACAAGGGTAATAAGGAGCGAATCAGACACATTCAGTGAACTTCAGGCTGCTGATTATGTGTAGATAACAATAAGGTACCATTAACAGCTTCACTTCGAATTTCCTAATTTGTAGTATTGCACTGCAATAGTTCGTTTTACATGTTTTACATATATCTCAACGGTCTGTCGGACAATTTGGTTAAATGCCTAATAAACTAAAATATTCTTTAGGCAAATTCATGACACAACAGGGTACAACTTAGATTCTTTTTAAACGTCCATGTTGCATTTAATCAAATGCAGACTTGGTGTTCCAAAATGGGGGTCATCTTTTTGGTAAGGGGCCGAAGAATGTATTTATTTGCTGTGGGTCAATATTGACGGTTAGGATTGACTTGAGCTTTTCTTTCACATTTTTTTTTTTAATAAAAAAACACGTCTAGAGGTTGTACCTTTATGCATTAAAACCTACATTTTGGCGACTTTCTACCCGTTTCCTGTCAACTAAATAATTCTGCAATTAATCCATAGACATCCCAAAATGAAAAAAACAATGATATTGTTCGTCCAAATGGAGTATAGCAATACTCTCGCATTCGCTTTTGTGGCTCATTCATTCACTGTATTATCATTAGATGCATTTCCATGTGTACACGAGACATTAATGTAATTCACTAGCACACGTGCATTATATTTTTAATATCATAATGCCGACTAAGAATAACTTTCGTGAATAATCTAACTGAACATGGTTGGCGACTTTTCTGCAGGAACAATTCTCGAAAATGAAGACAGGATATGGTTTTGGCATGCAAAGCGTCTGCCCGTAGACCGACAGGTGGGTCAAATGTTCATTGGGCTTGTATTCATGGTATGTACGTATACTATAAAATAGAATGCAAAGCCTTGTACTTTAGGAAAATTCATGTCTATATTGGGGGTTTATCTTATGTGTACATAAACAATAATGTATTATGAAATAAAACTTGCTTGTTGATGTACATGCCAACAAGCATGACTTACAAAGTTACAAGTTGGTAGGTATTGCCGCATTATTCTAGTGGAAATCAAACTTGAATTATCTTTCCCCTTGATTCATACACTTTTCTTTCTTGCTTGTAATCCTTTATTCTGAAAGATTTTACTGCACACGCATTCAAGAACGAACTATTGTCTGAATGACCTATTTCAAATATGATTAGCCAGTACGATTGTTTCGATGATGATATGCACATGTGGCTCAACTAATTTACTTATAGTCGAGTCCATTGTATTGTGTTCTATCTCAAACCGCTCAACTTAAAAGACTTGTCTGTAAGTGGAACATGTCAAAATACATGAGGGTGGAATCCAAATGACCAAATTTTATCTGCCATGAAAACAACTTGATAAACATTTTATAGCAAGTGTTAGATGTTTGCTGTAATTAAATTGTTTCTGGAAGAATAACTAACTCATTGATTATTGATTTATTTCTAAACTATGTGCAGAAAATGTTTTCAGGTCAACCCATCCGACAATGTTTTCAGGCAACCCATCCGACCGACCCATTTTAAAATGACTCATTTCAACGCTAACCTGTTTTGACCCATAATCTAAATCGTCTAACATATCCAGTCATATGATTGCCTAGCTGCATCATGTTATGGACAGTCTTTGATATCCACTTCCAGTCTACTTGCTTTCGAGATAGTGATGAGGGCGTGTAGTTATGTTGGTCTTCTAAATAGTACGGAGTAGCTAGCTGTGACCACTTGCCTATTTATGAAGTTCACAAGGCGATTTCTATTTTCATATAATGTGAGATCCTGTAGACTTTGATGGATTTTCTCTAGCCCTTCCTCTATGACCAGTTTTGCAGTGGTATTTAATAGCGAAGGTGCCCGAGTTTGACTTTATCTTAGGCCTTTCCTGTATGATGCAATTATGCAAACCTACATTATGATAATCATTATGTAAGACGTCCCTCATGATGTCGGTATAGTACCTGAGTACTTCATGGAAGTTTACAGCTCTAGAGATTTGATCAGAACTGTACATCATCAGATCAAATAAGACGAAAGTAAAAAAAAAAATAAATAAAAAATAAAAATAAAATAAAAAAAAAAAATTAAAAAAATAATAAAAATGCAGTGTGTAAAGATTTGGGTGTTGTGCTGCTATGCTAGTTTATCATCAAGAACATTTCTAAGTTATTAAGCAATCTATTTTCACAATAACGTTTTACGTTTGTAAAATCATATCACGTCCATGGAAAATTGTTAAATAAGAATCTAACTTATAAAATAGTCCCTTTTTTACACAACGTAGTGTATCTCTAGTGCATTGAACCCAAGAGAGTTTCATGCACTGTCACGTAATAATTTAATTTTTCCAGCCAAAACTTAACGTTGCATTAAGGATATGTTTGGCGTGGAGCTTTTTGGAGCTTTTTGGGACGATGAGCGGTGAGCAATGAGTTTTTTGATTTTTATTGTTCGTTTGGCAAAGGAGCGGTGAGCTTTGCGATTTTTTAGGAATGCTCATTTTTCCAATGCTTCTTTAAGAAGCTATGAGCTGTGGCTACTACTCACCACTACTGCTTACCGCTCACTGCTCACAGCTCACTGCTACTTTTACCAAAACATCTCACATACTTCACTTTGATTGTAACATAAGCAAAAAAGAAAATCCAAACAAATGGGTGAAAGAGCCACGTTAGTTTGAGAGAGGTCACATGACCTCATACTTAGTACAAGTACTATTATTATCTTTTAAAATTTTGCAATTAGTCCATTAAAGTACTATATGACCCCCTCTAAAATACTACCAAGACGTCGCTAATATCACTAAAGCCAGAATTTTAAGGCAATTCTTCGCACATAATTAAGGGAGCCATAAAGGTGACTAGAACACCAGAAACGGGAAGAATTATGCTTCCTTGTTGAGGTCCTAGAGGACATTTACTTGTTTTATAGTGTAAATTTTGTTGATATGCGTTTTATAAATTGTACATGCCTTTATGTTTTCTATCTTTGTTCCTGACTCAAAGTGAAAAAATTACCAAAAACCCTTCTTAGTGTGCCAATTTAAAACATAAACTCAACATTGACCTTTACATATTGTACTGAAAATCAAAAGTGTAAACTAGTCAATAAATACTAGACATATACCGGCGCAAAACGATATTGTATAATAGCAAATAATTATATTTGCGAAATCGTGATTTTGGTTCGATATTTGATGCACATTGTTTTTTGAAATATAAAGCGCATGTTTTTTAAAATTAATATAACATGTTTTTGAAAAGTTGTCAAGTTTAGAATTAATCAAGTTTAAAGTGTACTAAGAGATACTTAGTGGTAATTTAAACAAACTACATTAATTTAAGTTTTAGAATAGTCATTCACTGTTTATAAGTAGTATAGATAAACAATTTTCTTTACTGGAATATTGTGTATTGAAAACTGGACCGAAGTAGCCGGAACCCGTCGGTTAATCTGGGTTCGACCAAATAAAACCGGGTTGAAACATTTCCAAAACCAGTTGGGTTTTAAAAACCATGATTCAATTTTTATCTCAAAAACACAATGTTTGAATTCAAACATATTTACAACAGTTGATTTACTTTACCTTTTCTTTTCTCATTAATATTCTTTTCATTTTTTTTTAATTTCTTATTATTATTATTATTATTATTATTATTATATACTGTATTTTTTAAACTTGATAACAGGCGAAAGTGAATAAAATTGGCATAAATCCAAAGGATGATGACACAGTTGTCATCTTCACCCTCCTAGTAAACTCCGCTACTTCCAATTCCAAACCCCTCCAACAATGTTATATATAAATTCAAACCCACCATCATATGCTATTAGCTCTCTCCAGATTATTTATTTGTCCTCATTTTCTCAGCCCCAATTTCAACATCAATCATTTCACAACAATGGCATCAGCAGCATCATCTCTACTCCTCCCCTCAATTCAACTCAATCATGTGTCATCATCAACAAGTTCACACGTATGCTTCAATGGATTTAGGCGATTTAATATGGGGAAAGGCAGGGTTTCAATGAGCGTTCAATCAATTACAACTGCACTTGATGATAAGCTGTTTAATGATTATAAACCTACCACTGCTTTCCTCTTCCCTGGTCAGGTTAGATTCTTTTTTTTTTTTTTGAAATTTAATTGCATTTTCAATGGATGATTTTTTTACTAATTGAGGGGGTGTTTGTTTAAGCTTATATATGGGCTTATGAGCTTATTTGATTTCGGCTTATATTTCATACTAGCAGGTACCCGCGCGTTGCGGCGGCGGGTACCCTGAAATAAAATTTTCCAGTGAATCATGTATTTTTGTTTATTATGTTCTTTTTGACAATAAATTTACGGATATCAAGAATTTCGTTTAGCTCGTGCCCGTTCGGGCTCGAGCCCGTTTGGCCCGTGCCCGTTCGGGCTCGAGCCCATTTGGCCCGTTGCTCGTTCGGGCTTGAATATTTGTATAATGTGCTTTATTATTTGTATTAGTGACATTTAATGCAGGAATTGTGTTTAAGTTGGTTGTACAATATGCTTGATAATTTGTATTTCTTATATAAGGGGTGTTTTAATAACTGCATTAATTGTATTTATTGACCCGTTAATTAATTGTATTTAATGTACATAATGATTTATTTATTATATTTAATGTTAGTATTTCTATTTTAATTAGTTGTACTTTGAGCTTAAGAACTTGTAAATGTTAGAAAATGTGTTTTAATTACTTGTACTTTTAGCTTTATAACTTGGATTACTTAATTTTATGAGTTTCCATTATTAGTAGGCCTTAATGCTTTATAATATAGTAAGATAAGCCCACACGTCTCAAAATAAGCCGGAAAATTGAGGCTTATGAAATATAAGCCGAAACACAAATAAGCTTAAACAAACACCCCTGAGAATATATTTCTTTCAATGAGTGGGCACAACTTAATTAAAAATAAAAACAAACAGGTTTACTCATTTACAAATTGTTATACATAAACAGACGAGGTTGAGGTTACCCGGGGAGGATGGCCTAACTGGATGACCGTTCCGAAACCTCAACCCCAAGATGTTTACCTAGTGAGGTTTGAACGATCTCCAAGGTGGCCTAATGGTAAGGTGTTCCCAAAGTCTAAGAACAGATGTGGGTTCAAACCTCGCTAGCAAAACATCTCGGGATGGCCAGGGAAAGGGTTTGCGAATGTTCATGGGGATACATAAGAGCAAAAAAAGCTCGACTTTCCCAAGGTAGCCTGAATAGGGATCCCTCGTTTACAAATTGTTATAGCTCTATGTGGGTCAAAATAGACCATTTTATTGATTAACCTATTTTTTGGACTGTTTTATTTATTATAGGTACTTATAGTGGGCTAAAATTGTTATTATTTTCCTAAATTTTTGTCCTTTAAATGACTTAATTGGTCAAACCGTCTATATGTGTTAAGGAAAAGGGGAAAAATACAACAATCATTTTAGCCCATTAAAGTCACTTATAACAACTCAAAAATGCCAACAAAATTGGCAAAAGTACATGTCTATGTTATGACATTAGCTCTTTTAATGTAGAAATGAAGTGAGTATGAAACTTTGATTTACACTCTGTTCTAGACTTTTTTTTTAAGAGGGAAGTAAAGTAAAATAATGCAATGTAAAGAAATAGGGAAGAGTGAAAGTAAAGTTTATAGATTTTCATGTTCTTTAGTTTATAGTAAAGTAAAGTAAATGAAAGTAGGTGGTCCCATTTTATACTTTTTATATTTGTGGAATTACTATTATAACCTTGCTCCATAATAAATACACACTAAAGACAAAGGGTATTTTTGACATTAAAGTCTTTTCATTTTTGTCTTATTCTCTTTACTTCCTTTCCATCCCAAATATGGGCGGAAAGTTTTTGGTCCAAAATCCACCAAATGGCCCCTCACTTTACGTACCTTCCTTTCCCATTCTTTCCTCAAAATTTCTTAAGAACACAAAATATTTTTGTTGTCCCTACCTTCCTTTCCTTTTCACTCCTTTTATTATCTTGAGAACAGAGTGTTTAGGGATTGAGTCTAATTTTTATAATGAGTAAATTTGAGGCATTGTCCTGTTGCTTTACCTAGCTTATACCTGTAGTCTCTAAACTTAAAAAGTTGCATAGACAGTCCCTAACTCGGAAATTATGCACATGTTGGTCCTTATCGGTTCATGGATAGGGACCATCCGTGTGAACTGATCTGAGTGAGAATTATTTTTGTAATGTTTTAAGTCGAGGGATTACGTGTGCAATTTGGCATAACCACAGGGACCGTCTGTGTAATATACTCTTATATAAATGACTTTTGCCACCGAAAAAGTTTAAATTAATTTGTATGGATTTTCTGGTTGTAATGACCAAATTTGGGTTAGTAGCTCATGGATGCAAAATGAGCGTTTGGTTTGATGCAAGAATGACATGGTATATGTTGAGTTAAGTTATCTTCTATGAAACGGATTGAACTTTTTATGTTGCATTAGTTTTTTCAAGAAGATGGATTTGTAGATGAGAGATTGTTTATTTATAATCAAAATGAAAAAAAGCTATTGAATTGGAATCCATTTTAAAAGCAATCCAACTTTTGATTTGACATGGACGAGTTTTGTAGTTTTTTAGTTCAATATATTCTTGTTATTGATTGATAGTTTAGTACAATGACTTACAGTAATTCACATCTTGATTGTATGTATGGCACAAACATGTTTCATGTAAAATGTTTAATCAGTTTTTTTATATCTAGTTAAGCGCCTTTTGCGTCATTTTATAATCATTTTTGTTGCAGGGTGCACAAGCCGTTGGAATGGGACAGGAGGCTCAAAAGGTGCCAGCTGCTGCAGAGTTGTACAGCAAGGCAAATGAAATCTTAGGGTGAGTTCAATATTTTTATGTCAGCACGATAATGCTTTAAATCATCTTGAATGTGTTAGCTGCTTTTAATCAATTGTTCTAATAAATACTCAATATAATATTCATCTTTGCATGAAGGTTTGACCTCTTGGACGTTTGCATTAACGGGCCAAAAGACAAGTTGGACTCCACCGTTTTAAGTCAGGCACGTGTCTACTGTATTTCCTGTTTACTTTTAGAAATTGATAGACTGTTGTGCGAATGTGGTATGTTTCAGATAGATGGTTATATGGTATTTTAGTATCCTAGGTACTTTGATTGTAAATAGTCTATTAGAAAGTGATCTCTCTGCTAGCAGCACGCAGGCCTACATGGTGGAAATACCTAGGCTAAATTGGTGTAAAAAAAACAAAACAATGTTATTATAATGTATTCCGTGAAAGATCTAATGGGAGTGCATACCCTGGATGACTGGATCTACCAAGAAGGAGAGTGTGTAGTGGGAATTGAGAAGCATATTATTTGAATGTCAAACTCAAACCCATATTACACACCTTGTCCCAGTTGTGTCACTTGAAGTTATACATCTTCAGAATTTTAAATCTTGGGGAATATGTTAAAACATAGATTTTTTAAGTGACCACGTTCTTCTATAACTTTGCAGCCAGCTATCTATGTTACTAGTCTAGCTGCAGTAGAGATACTACGTGCTCGCGAGGGAGGTCAGCAAATAATTGATTCTGTGGATGTTACATGTGGGCTAAGTTTGGGGGAATACACAGCTCTTGCATTTGCTGGAGCGTTCAGGTGAGTCATTGTAATCCAATAAAATTCATATTCCACCATTACTATGACGAGTAGTTAGGAACGTCTTTTTGTATATATCTTCTGTATCTGTTTTGAGTATTAAAGTGGGGGAACTTGTTGGGTCCATAAATACCCAATTATCTAAAACAGGATTTGAACACAAATTAAGCCAAGTGTTTACCAACCGAGAACAATTCAAGTCACTGAGTTAACAGTAACTCAGTGAGTCATCTTCAGGATGCTTAAGACGAATTCAAGGCGAAGGATTCACTCCTCAGGAAGGCTCTCCTGAACAACATAAAGACCGAAGACTAAAGACTGAAGACTTAGAATGAATCTAAGACCTGAAGTAAAGGCGGGATCGAGCGGGAAAGTTTGAAGAGGATAAGAACAAGTCTTATCACGCCGAAAGCGAACTTTCCTTAAAACGGCTTAAAGTCAGAGAGTGGTTGGGCAGACACTCAAAAGGACCTTTTAGCTTATTCCCGATGTAGATTCTTGGTAATGACAAAACACAGTTGTACTTTTGTCAGACCAGCATAAGTCAACTTGTACTTTAGTTATAGGCGTTCTTTTATACTTGTGTATAAATAGATAGATGAGGAGAAAAGTGAGTTAAGGTTGTGCACTAAAAGCTTAGACTTTCACAACCCACTTTTCTCCTCCAAAGAACAACTTACTCACTGAGATAGCTCAGTAGGGTCTTTTTAGTTGTCACTCAAGAAAAGCTTGAGTTTAGAAGAGGAGAACACCATACCTTGTCTATTCAATCCAATCCCAAAGTGTTTATTCCGCAAAACACTTTGGGTAATAGATTCTTTGATTAATTTCTAATAAGAATTTAAACGTTGAAAAACCTTTGTTGTTTTATATTTACGTTATAACTTATTTGGTAAAATTAATCATACATTGTATCAGTCTTAGTACACAATTAGGATAACTTTCTAGTTATTTCTATAAGTGTAACGGGAACAACAAGTGGTATCAGAGCCTCTGGTTTATAAAATCTTTCCAAAACTAAGAGTGCTCAAGGTTTTTAAAACCAAGATCCTACTATGGCTGATATAAATGTGCCCCAGCTAGTCGACAAAAAGGGAGGTAGCTATTCAGCTGTTGCTCCCAGACTAGAAGCTGGAAAATTTAGCAAGTGGAAAAAGCGCATGCTTTGCTACTTGACTGGTATGGAACCATACTACATCACTTGTATCAATGAAGGTCCCTATGTCCCTAAAACTGCTGAAGGTTTAAACAAACCTGAAGCTCAGTGGACTATAGATGAGAGAAGGGTGGTCAACCAAGACCAACGCCTGAGAAGCATAATTATATCTTGTCTCCCTGACGATATAATGGAATCAGTCATTAACTGTACATCAGCCAAACAAACATGGCTTGACTTGGTTCATAGCTTCGAAGGTCCCTCAGATACCAAGGAAAATAGGATCATGGATCTTAAACTTGAGTATAATACCTTCAGGGCCAAAGACTCTGAAAGTCTCTTTGAGACCTACACTAGGTACAAGACTCTGATGAATGAGTTATCCAATGATGGTGTAGTTTTGTCTAAGCATGAGATCAATGTTGGCTTTGTCAACAGTCTCCCTGAGAAGTGGCTAAACTTCTCTCAGGGCCTTAGGAATGCAAACCACATTCAGACCCTTGAGCTTGCTGAGATCTATGGGAAGTTTGTCTATGAAGACAACCTAATATCAAGAAGATACCCAGACTCAAAGAAAGTTCTTGAGACCAAAAAGGCCCTGACTTCCTCACCCATATCAACTGCCTTTTATTCTAATGGTATTGTGCAGGATTTTCAAGAGGATTCTGATGATGAGGTTGATGATAGAACCAGTGAGGAGTACTTAAGTGACTTACACTTGGAATTCCAAGAAAGGGCACTTCTTGCAAACTCAAAACGTTTTATCAAAAGAAATCAGTCAAACTTTTCAAAAGCTAAAGCAAATGAGACCACTGAATGCTTTAAATGTGGTAAAAAGGGTCATTTTGCAAAAGACTGCTATTCAAAAACAACCTCAGAACCCTCTTTCAAATTTTCTGGAAACAGTTCTTCTTCAAGAGCTAGCAAATTTCAACCTAAGATGTTTCAGTCTCCACAAACTTCTCAAAGTGGTCAAAAAGATTATGAAACTAAGTATAGGATGGCAAAAGCCAAGCTTGCTCTTCTTGAGGCCACTCCCTCAGTCTCTCAGGCTCCAGCTCCCAAACCTGTTCAGTCCAAGAACAAGGTCCTTATGGCTGAAGCTTATGACTGGGATGATGAAGAGGTCTCTGATGATGAAGAAATTCATGTGAGTGCACTGATGGCACTTTCAGATGGTGATCAGCTGGCTGTTGGAAAGAGCCATGCTAGAGATGGAGAATGGGTCAACATCACAATGAAGAAGGTAAACATTTTACTTTCAATGGATGATGATTCTGATTGGCAGTCTTATTTAAATTATATTTCTGTTGATCTCAAGTTTGTAGAAGAACAAAGGCTTAACCTACTTTCAAAATATAATAATCTTGTGTTAGAATTGAACAAATGTAGAGATGAATTGCTTGTACTGAAACAAGCCAAGTTAGAAGTAGTCACACTACAAATTCAAAACACTGAGATTTTGAAAAAGAACCAAGCCCTTCAAAATGAACTTGACAAAGAAAAAGCTGTCATAAAAAGCTGGACTAAAAAGAACCCAAGAGTCTATGAATCTGTCAGTAAGAATCCTAGTGAGAACTTCAAAGTCATAGGAATTAACCCACTCACTGACACCCTCAGTGAGACTGACAAAGAAAGAGTCTTTATTCCAGCTGGCATTGCTTTTGAGCAAGACATGGAACCCAAGTCAAATGACTGGATTGTCAGGGACAACCCAGTCAGTAAGTTACCCAACTTTGAGACTGGGAAAATCTTGCTCCCTGAAAGTCAGGCATTGAAAAGCATGCTAGGACTCACTGAAGAACCCAGTAGTACTGAGTTAATCACTGAGTCAGAATCAGAATCAGCTATACCTCTCCCACCACTGAAAGTCCTTCAGGGAGCTTCTCCAAGCTCAGACCTCACTCCATTGGTCTACTCTGAACATTCTCCAAAGGAGAAATCAGGACCAGGAAAAACAATCCTGAAAAGGCTAATCCCTGATGTCTCAGTAAATACTGATGACTCAACAACTTCAGTCCCATCTGAAGCAAAAGTCTCAGTAAACACTGATGACTCATCTACTTCAGTCCCTTCTGAGGTAAAATCCCAAAGTCCTGATCCAAGAATTGATCAGTTGACTGAAATGGTCAGGAAGCTGAGTGAGAAGATTGAATCTTCTGAGAAAAGTCCTAAATCTAAGATTAAGGAAACAAAATCAGCTTCCTCAAGCTCCAAACCCAAAACCAAGCCCACCAAACCTCTGCTGATATGTGAGCTGTGTCACTTTAGAAATCATGTTGCTGATGATTGCTACAGAATCCTTTACTGCATGGTATGCAAAAAGGAAGATCACAGAACCTCTGATCATCAGTCATACACAGCCTCAGCTAAGATGGCAAACTTTAAAGCAGTTGCTCTTAAGTATCCATCTGATGCTAAGCAGAAAATGAAAAAGGCAAAGCCTTTTGCCCCTTGCCCTCATTGTGGATTCAATGACCACCTTCCTGAGGATTGCTTAATGGACACATGCTGTGACCTATGTGGTGATCCCACTCATGACACCTCAGGACATGAGGAGGTCATTCAGGCAAGGAGAGGAAAGAACAAATCATCCTCTCAGTCTGCTGAGTCTTCCCCTGCAATTAAATGCAAAATTTGTGGGAGCTCAGTCCACTCAACCACTGACCATGAATCATTATCTACTTTTAAGCAGGCTATTAAAGCCAAGCCCTCTAAGAAGAGGGGTCCTAGAAAGAACTGACCCAGTTTACTATTTGTGCAGAGACATGCCAGGGAGCCAATTTGGCATCTAGATAGTGGATGTTCAAGGAGCATGACTGGTGTGAAGCAGTATCTGCACAAATATGTGGAAGAATCAGGACCCAAGGTGGTATTTGCTGATAACTCATCATGTCCCACTGAAGGTTATGGTTCAGTAAACTGCAATGGTATAGTCTTCACTAGGATAGCTTATGTAAATGGCCTTAAGTATAATTTGATCAGTGTCAGTCAACTATGTGATGCAAAATACATAGTTCAGTTTGATGATAAGCAAGGAACCATCTTCAATGCAAACAAGGAAGTTGTCCTTATTGCACCTAGAAGACAAGATGTTTATGTGTTAGACATGACTAGTCTGACTCAGAATGGTACTTGTCTCTTTGCTAAGGCCACTGAAACTCTCAATTGGCTTTGGCATAAGAGACTCTCCCATCTGAACTTCAAAAACATAAATCATCTTGTGAAACAAAACAAGGTCCTTGGCTTACCATCTCTTGTGTTTTCAAAGGATAAACCCTGCTCAGCTTGTGAAAAAGGCAAACACAAGAGAGCATCCTTTAAAACCAAAACCAACTTTTCCATCAGGAACTGCCTACACCTTCTTCATATGGATCTCTTTGGACCCATCAGTCCTAGATCTATTAACCATGAGAAGTATACTCTGGTCATAGTGGATGAATACTCAAGATACACTTGGGTTTACTTCCTGACCAAAAAGAGTCAGGCAGCAGGAACTATCATGTCCTTTGTCAGGAACATTGAAAATCAAAATGACATCAAAGTCAAACAGATTAGGACTGACAATGGGACTGAGTTAAAAAACCATGAACTTGAAAGTTTCTGTGATGAGAAAGGTATCCATCAAAACTTTTCCTCACCTTACACAGCTGAACAAAATGGTGTGGCTGAAAGGAAAAACAGAACACTCATTGAAGCTGCCAGAACAATGCTAAATGGATCAGTCCTCTCAAAACATTTCTGGACTGAAGCAGTTAAAACTGCCTGTTACACACAAAACAGATCCATTATTGTCAAGAGACATAGCAAGACTCCTTATGAGTTATTCAAGGGAAGAATCCCTGACATCAGCTACTTTCATGTCTTTGGGTGCCCTGTGTTTATTCATAATCACAAGGATCACCTAGGGAAATTTGATGCAAAGGCTGATGATGGATACTTCCTAGATATTCCCTTGTCTCAAAAGCCTTCAGGGTGTTCAACACAAGGAGACAACAAACTGAGGAAACATTTCATGTTACCTTTGATGAGAGCACTTAAGCCATCAGGTTCTTAAATTCCTCAGTGGAAGAGATAGGAATCGATGACTCATCAAGATATCCTCCTGATGAGTTTGATCCTGAAAACAATCCTTCCACTCAGTATCAAGCTGATGCTGATATCTCCTATCACATCCTTCCTCATAACCTCCCTCACCCAAACATCACTGAGTTTATTGAAGCACAAACAAACACTGACTCTAACAATCAGTCTGTTCAAAGTGCTCAGGAACCAAATAATCTCAGTGATCAGACAAATCATTCAGACACCCTACACCCTGAAAGCCCTTAAGTGTCTGAACCAATCCCTTCACCTCTACCCAATCTGGCCTCCACAAGTTCTAATCAGTATCCAAGACCTCAGGACAGATGGACTAGGTCTCAGAATATAGAACTTGTCAACATTATTGGAGAGCCTACTGAAGGCATGCTCACCAGAAGCATGGCTGCTAAACTATCCGCAGCCTCAGCCAATGAATGCCTATTTGTGGACTTCATTTCCACCATTGAACCCAAAAGTGTCAAAGAAGCACTTACTCATCCTAGTTGGGTTCAGGCCATGCATGATGAATTGGAACAATTTGACAGAAATAAGGTGTTGACCTTAGTCAAGTGTCCTGATGGAGTTACAGTCATCAGCATGAAATGGGTATTCAAAAACAAATCTGATGAGAATGGCATAGTCATCAAAAACAAGGCCAGACTGGTTGCCAAAGGCTACAACCAGCAAGAAGGCATTGACTATGAGGAAACATTTGCACCAGTTGCAAGGATAGAAGCCATCAGGATCTTCCTTGCATTTGCAACCTACATGAACTTCAAAGTGTACCAAATAGATGTTAAAAGTGCATTCTTAAATGGTTCACTGAAAGAAGAAGTTTATGTCCAACAGCCTCCTGGATTTGAGAGCAGTGAGTTTCCTGACTATGTCTGTAAGCTTGACAAAGCCCTTTATGGACTGAAGCAAGCTCCCAGGGCATGGTATGAAACTCTCTCATCCTTCCTGATCCAAAACAAATTTGTCTGAGGCAAGATAGACAATACCTTGTTTATCTACAAGACAAATGATGATGTTATACTTGTTCAAGTATATGTTGATGACATCATCTTCGGCTCAACAAGTTATAAACTTTGCAAACAGTTTGAAAAACTGATGGCAAAGAAATTTGAAATGAGCATGATGGGAGAACTGACTTACTTTCTTGGCTTACAAATTAAGCAGACTGATAAAGGAACACCTTTATCAGTCAAGAGAAGTATGTCAGAAGCATACTGAAAAAGTATGATCTCAGTGACTGTGCCTCAGTCAAGACTCCCATGGTCCCACCAAACAACCTTGGTTATGACCTCACTGGTAAATCAGTCAATCAGACTCTATTCAGAGGAATGATTGGGTCACTGATGTATCTCCTTGCATCAAGGCCTGACATCCAATTCTCAGTATGTTTGTGTGCCAGATATCAATCTGACCCAAGAGAATCTCATCTCACTGCTGTGAAAAGGATCCTCAGGTACCTGAAAGGTACTCCAAGCCTTGGATTGTATTATCCTAAGTGCTCAGGGTTTGACCTCAAGGGATACTCTGACTCTGACTATGCTGGATGCAACATGGATAGGAAAAGCACCTCAGGCTCTTGCCAATTTCTTGGTGGAAAATTAGTCTGTTGGAGTGCTAAGAAGCAACAATCAGTTGCCATGTCCTCAGCTGAAGCTGAATATGTTGCAGCAGCCAGCTGTTGTGCAAATGTACTATGGATGAAAAGTCAACTCAGTGACTATGGCATTTAGTATAAGATGGTTCCTATCTTTTGTGATAACACAAAGTGCAATTGCAATTTCCAACAACCCTGTTCTTCATCAGAGAACAAAACACATTGATATCAGATATCATTTCATCAGGGATCATGTCATGAATGGTGACATTGAATTACACTTCATCCCTACTGAATATCAGTTAGCTGATATCTTCACCAAACCTTTGGATGAACCAACTTTCACTAGACTGAAAGCTGAGTTAGGGATGTTGGATATTGAGACTCAGTCCACTGATTGAATCCATCCAACTGAAGTGTACATTCTTAAAACCTCAGGTCCCTGAATCAATGTGTCCCTCAGTGTCAAGTATCACTGAATCCCCTTCCTGAAACCCTCAGTGAATGAAAAGTCATTCAGGGCCCTCAAGATGTCATTCAATGCTAACTTAAATGCTCTAAGTATTTTGTTAGTAATTGTCCTAGGTTGGTGACTGATTTCCTATTTAATATAGGAATATATGTCTCTCTGGCATACACATCTTGGGCCCCCACTTTCCCACTAGGCATTAAATGCCTCTCCAATCACATTAGAGAAATGTGATGACTCATCTCTGCAAACTACACTTTTTGCAGACGGCTTAACTGTTCACCATGATGGTTGCCGAATACATGGGGAAGTGGAATCGTGGCGTTAAATGCGGACTTCAAATTTTTATAAAACAATTTTCAAAATTTTGAAGTTAATTGCTCTATGCCCTAAATACCCCCAACCATTCTACTTCCCTATAAATACCCATCCAAAAGAATACACACACACGTTTTTAGAAAATTATAAGCAAACTCTGCCTCTTTTTTTTCTCAAACAAATTCTGTGTGTGTTCTTAGCATTGAGAAACATCCGACCATTTTCCGACCTAAACCCGATCATAAAATGGCTTCCTCTAATGCTATAACCACCGCCCCTAATGTGAGCTTCACAATGGAGGGCGTGGACCTGACCAAAAACAATGTGGTTGGAAATTTCCACTATCCCCAACAATATGGGGGTTACAAGGATGTAGTTAAGTATTTACAAAACTGCTTCCTTGCCACAGCTTTTACAACTACCCCAGAAGTCATTTATAATGACTATCTCAGGGAGTTTTGGTGTACCGCAACGGCTACTAGCCCTAAGGACACCAAAGAGTCGATCATCACTTTCACTGTGATGAATGGGACTAGGACTCTCTCCTTCAACTACAAGACCTTCATCTTGGCCACTGGTCTTAACTTTGTTGAGAACTTTGAGGCAAACCCTACTGATCAGGAAATAAAAGCTGAAATGCTTTTCCTAGGGCCTCATGATGTTAGGCGTCCTACTGAGTCTCCTGAAGCCTTGCTGGCAAAGGCTCCAATAGTGAAGACATGGTTTCACCCTGTTTGGAGACTTATGATGACATTCGTCATTCAGGTACTCGGAGGAAACAAATCCTCCACTGAGCAGTTGAACTCATCACAACAATTAATGATGTTCAGTCTCTTGGAGGGTAGAAAAATTGATATCGGAGGAATAATCTTCCGTGACCTCGTGTCAAAGCTCTCAGGGAAACATAGGCAAAGACACATGTCTTATCCTAGGTTCATTTCCTGTGTGCTTCAGGACCTCCTTGGTTCTGACTACTTAAGGTCTGACGACGAAGGCTCAAAACCTGACGTTCTTCATAAGACTAACTTTAGTAGTGACATTACTGAGGTACAACCAGTCGCCCTGACCACCTACATGTTAATGGTGATTCAGGGTGAAAATGTATGCTCACCAGTTCCTTCACCAACCAAGAAGGTGAAGAAGACCAAAGGGAAAGGGGGACAATCCAGTAAGGTGGTTAGACCTAAACCACTCGTCACTGAGACTGTTGCCTCAGGCACCAAGAAAGTTGTTGTGACCTTGACCTCTCAGACTCCCATAACAGAGACCACATTGGCCACAAAACAAACGCCACTGGAGGGTGCTGAGCAATCATCCTCAGTATCCTCGGGCAAACCCTTTCCTAATGTCCCTACTGACAAAAACAAGTCAGAAGGGTCAGGAGCATCCACCCACTCACATCCTAATGAAGGCACTGATAAATCACAATCAGAGCCTGAGGGAGTCCTCAGTATCCTCGGGCAAACCCTTTCCTAATGTCCCTACTGACAAAAACAAGTCAGAAGGGTCAGGAGCATCCACCCACTCACATCCTAATGAAGGCACTGATAAATCACAATCAGAGCCTGAGGGAGTTCAGGGTTCTATATCCTCGGTAGAGCAGTACTACTCCACTGAGAAGGGGACCCATACCCATTCACATCCCGTTAACGTCTCTAAGCAATCACTCTTAGAGTCTCAGGGAGTTCAGGCCTCTAAATCCCCAAAAGGACAGCTCAATCCTGATGGGAAGGGAGGCCATCAACAATCACCAATAGTACCTAGTGATTCTACTCGAAAACACCCGTCAGTAGATGAAGGTGCTCAGGGGGACAAAGACTCAGGGGAAACAAACCACCCACTGATACGGAACCCATCACCCCCTCAGGCGGTCCAAGTCACTTGGGAACTGATCCTAACAGTTAGGCTGGGAAACCCCCCCCCCCCCCCCCCCCCCCCCAGTTATTATGGCTAGTCAGGCTGGTAAAACCCCACCAGTTATTATGACTAAAGGATCAGGACCTGTCCACAACAAAAGTGAGCCCTCTTTTGAGGGGGAGCTGGATTCCCTGAAGGCTCCTTCTCTGGCTGACTATGAAATTTTGTTGGCTGATGAGTCAGAGGAGGAGACGGATTTCGATTTTGGTGAGGATGAACCACTTCCTGATGCTGAGGAGGAAATGGAGGGTCCAATTAACTCTCCTCCGCAGTCTGAGCAACAACTCTCTTCTCCTCATCCTGAGGATCAACAACCCAGTTCACCATCATCTTCATCATCTTCCTTAGGTGCCTCTGCCACCCCTGAGTGGTTAACCAAGTATGATAATGTTCATCCGCCTTTTGAAAGAAGTAGGGATAATGACACGAAAAGGCCCATACTTGCCACCTTTTGTCATTGTATGTTGCGACCTTTTTTTTTTTTGATTTTGGCACAAACTTTTCAAAATCGTGTCATTGTGGGGTCTGTGTGACCATTTTACCCTTCAAATTTTGAAAAAAGTAAGGGTAAAATGGTCATTTTCATGGCTGAAATAGTCACACAGACCCCACAATGACACAATTTTGAAAAGTTTGTGCCAAAATCAAAAAAAAAAAGGTCGCAACATACAATGACAAAAGGTGGCAAGTATGGGCCTTTTCGTGTCATTATCCCAAAGAAGTATGGCCAAATTCCTTCGCCAAGCCACCGAAGGTCTTTACAATGCTCTTACTGATGAACTAACGGATCAGCATACTGAAGCGGCAGCCTCCTATGCTGACTTCAGGGCCTCTGTGGAAGAATCTCAGGACAAGATTCTTCAGGCTTCTAGGCTGGCTGACAAACAACTTGGGGAACTGACCAAAACCTTTGATGAAACAGCCACTGGTCAGCATCAGGACCTTGCAAACCTCCTCAAGGCCGTTGAATCAGTCCAAGAACAACTTACTGATGATCCCAAAATGATTCAATCAATGAAAGACCATATGGCCACTCAGACGACTGCCTCCACCAACCTCACTGAGCTTCTTAAGCTCTTTCAGGGGGTAGATCTCAAAGGTCTCAGGGAAAACCAGGATTCCATTCTTCAGGCTGCTATGGAATCCAAGGGGCACCTCACCAAGCTTTCCTCAGCCATTGATCAGCTCTCACAAACACATAATGAGCTGATCAACCACTACACCAACCGTGTTACTGAACTCTCCACCACTCAACAAGTCATGGCTACCGAACTCAGTGCCGTGAAGAATGATGCTTCTGAGACGAAGTCAATGGTCTCTGATATCCTATCAATTCTTCAGGCCTCTCATGTGCCACCACCTCCTCAGTCAGCAGGTCTTTCCACTGAAGTTCCTACACCTGCTGAGGGGGAGAACAATGATGAAATCCCTGATCCTTCCTCTGCCTTGGTAACTGTCCCAAATCCTGATGCATCCACCAGTCAACCTCCTCGCACTGACAAAGGGAAGGATATTATGACTGAAACCTCTTCTCCTAAACTACACTTAGTCCAGGCTTCAAACATAAGACAACCAGATCCTGAAGCACCGTCTTTTGTTTGACTTAGAAGATGGGAGAATAGTCTATGGGACTCGGGAGGAACTAGCTAAGATCTTAGATGAGGAAGATCGCAGGAAAGCCCATGACCTCACCACATCTACCATCTATGAGGTTGCCAAGGAAGAAATAAAGGAGTCTGAGAAAGAGATTCAGGGAGATGAATTCATCAGGCTTCAAGCCCAACTTCTTCAGAAACACAACATGGAAGCCAAACTGAAGCAAGAAAAGAGGCAAAGGGCATATGAGAGGTATGTATGGCACATGACCAAAACCAAAGGTGAAGGCAAAATCACTGACATCACCATTCACCCCACCAGACCTCTGAGCTTAACAATCCATAGAGGTCCAAGAAAGTTTGAACATCTTCCAACAGTCAAATTTTCAGACTATGGGTTAAGAGAATGGGATATGATGATGCCCATCCTGAGGAAGAAAACCACAAGCAAGAATGCCCCAATCATCATCAAGTCACTGAGTGCCAAGTATGAGGAACTCGCAAAAGTGGCAAAGAGTCTGGGCATTAACCATGATGAGGCACTTGCTTCTCAGGGACTAACTATCCCTGAATTTACTCAGAAGGTTGGGAAGAAAAGGAAAGCTGTAGCTATGGAGCCTGAACAATACATAGCTGCACTCCACTGCAACAGAGTTCCTCCTCAGGGAGTAAAGTTCTGTCCTAACCTTGTCATCAAAGAACCTGAGTATGGCATCTTCTTCGTGGATGAATTTGGTCAGGAAGCCTTTCAGAGAGTTTCTGACATTGACAAAGTGGAAACGACAACACTCCTAGCCTACAAACTGATGGCACTTAATATCAGGGGCTCTAATAATGAGGAGTTTGTCAGGCTGATGGATCAGTTGATGAAGGAACGACCTGACAAAGATGTGTTAGTGTCGAAGAAGGCAAAGCTTGAACTAATGGGTCTCCGTCAGGAACCTTAAGTATTTTGTTTAGCTGTTAGGAATTTGTAATGTAGTACATTCAGTATGAGAAGAAGCCATTAGCTCACTCATACTGATCAATAACACTTAGGCATAATTTATATCCAAATAGGGGGAGATTGTTGGGTCCATAAATACCCAATTATCTAAAACAGGATTTGAACACAAATTAAGCCAAGTGTTTACCAACCGAGAACAATTCAAGTCACTGAGTTAACAGTAACTCAGTGAGTCATCTTCAGGATGCTTAAGGCGAATTCAAGACGAAGGATTCACTCCTCAGGAAGGCGGTACTCCCTGAGTGAGACTTAAGCCGAAGAAGAAGATGATGGGTTCAGTGAGTACTGACAAGAGCTCACTGAACCCCTCAGTCTCCTGAACAACATAAAGATTGAAGACTAAAGACTGAAGACTTAGAATGAATCTAAGACCTGAAGTAAAGGCGGGATCGAGCGGGAAAGTTTGAAGAGGATAAGAACAAGTCTTATCACGCCGAAAGCAAACTTTCCTTAAAACGGCTTAAAGTCAGAGAGTGGTTGGACAGACACTCAAAAGGACCTTTTAGCTTATTCCCGATGTAGATTCTTGGTAATGACAAAACACAGTTGTACTTTTGTCAGACTAGCATAAGTCAACTTGTACTTTAGTTATAGGCGTTCTTTTATACTTGTGTATAAATAGATAGATGAGGAGAAAAGTGAGTCAAGGTTGTGCACTAAAAGCTTAGACTTTCACAACCCACTTTTCTCCTCCAAAGAACAACCTACTCACTGAGATAGCTCAGTAGGGTCTTTTTAGTTGTCACTCAAGAAAAGCTTGAGTTTAGAAGAGGAGAACACCATACCTTGTCTATTCAATCCCAAAGTGTTTATTCCGCAAAACACTTTGGGTAATAGATTCTTTGATTAATTTCTAATAAGAATTTAAACGTTGAAAAACCTTTGTTGTTTTATATTTACGTTATAACTTAATTGGTAAAATTAATCATACATTGTATCAGTCTTAGTACACAATTAGGATAACTTTCTAGTTATTTCTATAAGTGTAACGGGAACAACAGAACTTTACCTTCCTTAAGCGATAATTATCAAGCCACTGAAAATTGCAGCTCTTTACTACCAAAGATAAAATAAATATACCTATTACTTGTAACATATTTACCAAAGTAGCGAATCCTGTAACCTAAAACAATATAGGTAACAATCTATGATGATGACAGTAAGCAAATAGGCAACTTATTTTGAATATATAGCCAAGAAATGGGACATTCATTTTTTCAAGCACATCCGAAAATTAATTTTGTGACATTTTTTTATAATTTTACAATCGTAAGCATATTAAAGTACCCTAAACAATCCCATATGATGCATCCTCATTTGCTAGATTACGTCATAATTTGTATTTATTCAAATGCCCCTTAGGTATTATTGTCCCTATATGTGTCTTCCAAAACGTTTATTTTATTCATCAGCTCATATGGTCATACCGTTTTTCCTTACAAATTGTTATTGGCTTTTTTCTTTTATCATTAGCTTCGAGGATGGACTCAAGCTGGTTCAACTAAGAGGTCAAGCAATGCAGGTAAAAGAGTGAAGAATGCTGTCATACAGGGGTCATAAGTTGTGTTTAAGTGTATTTTTTAAATGCTTATAACCTCCTAATCTCTATTTTATTTATTTATTTATTATTTTTTTTGGGTTCCTAAAAACTACACTAAACTCGCAACATTATAGTTTTTGCAACCAAATCTTAGACACCAACTTTCTGCAGAGAAAATGTTTTGGATCAACTCAAACCCTTCTGACTACATCAATATCACTTGTTTAGACCCGCTACCCCACCCAACCAATTTTCACTCCTAATATGTGGTATTATAAATCTCAGGAAGCCGCAGATGCTGCTAAAGGTGCTATGGTCAGTATCATTGGACTAGATTCGGATAAGGTGCAACAACTGTGCGATGCAGCCAATGAAGAAGTTGAGGAATCCGAGAGAGTCCAAATCGCGAATTTCCTATGCAATGTAATGCTCACATTTATTAGTACTCAAGCACTTCATTTGTTTGACTAAAAAGAGAGAATGTTGCTCTGGAATGTTTATGCAAATTAAAACAAGAACTTGATAACTAGTTATTTTTCATATTAATAGTTTGTTCAGCATATAAAAGAACCTATATGCACTTGGAATTCAGAAAGTAATGGGTCTGACTTCAGATGTAAAATTGTTCTTTCTTCCCTTTTCTAGAATGTTGGCTCTTATTATGTTTTGCTGTGCAGGGAAACTATGCAGTCTCTGGAGGTGTGAAGGGAATTGAGACCGTCGAAGCGAAGGCAAAATCATTCAAGGCTCGAATGGCGGTATAAACTGGCCTTTCTTTCTAATCCCTAGTTCATATATTCCATTGAAGTGATTATCTGATTATTGCAAGTCGCAGTCACAATATTCAGTTTTCAATATTTGGATATCAGTTTCGTACCAACTACAGTATTACTATTTAAAGGCAAATAAAATTATGTATTTATCACTTAGCTTCATCTAATTTGAGTGACTTTTACTCCCTTTTCACAAAAAGCCTGTTCTCCTTTTATAAAAAGGATTTGTTAGTCACTCAAACATCTGATTTTCTTATTACTCGAACTTCAAATAACATAAACACATCCAAAATTATTTTCGATCACAGTTTAATGCAGCTGATTATCTGATAATGAAGAATTTGAAATCGCAGAATCACTTTCAAACACATATACAAAAACCCTCTTATTACCTTTTATTTTTTTATAGGTGCGTCTTGCTGTTAATGGGGCCTTCCACACAAAAGCCATGAATCCCGCCCTGTCCCAACTGGAGTCTGCTTTGGCTGCAACCCCAATTAGAACTCCAAGAATACCAGTTATATCAAATGTCGATGCACAACCACATGCAGACCCTGAGACAATCAAGAAAATCTTGGCTCGTCAGGTTTGCCACTAATCATTTTTGCACACCCACTATAAATTTATCTTGCAAATGAGCATGGGATTATAGATACAGGATATCCAGATAACTGGATTCTCTGATTAGAAAAATGATACGAACCCAGCCCATACTATGTCGCATCAAGCCACAAGTTTGGTGTAGAACTCCCTCCAAAAAGCTAGCTCAAAGGAGGAGGGGACACCTACATTTTATAAGCCACCAACCAATCTCATACTTGGTCGATGTGGGATCGTAACAAAACAGTTATGGGATTATACTTTGGATATCAGTTCAGAACTTGAAATATAATGTTTGAAAAGAAAGAAAGAATAGCAAACTTCATTTTACTAGCAACTAAATAAGTAACAATTATGATTTTGTCCAAAACACTTTTAGTGAGGGAGTTTTCCTAAACAGGAGTCGTAATCGATATGGTTACTTCTAAAGATGAAAATTGATGAAACTTTCTCATGAAAGTACCTTTAACCGACTATTTTTGAAGAAGCACAACAAAATTTCTGAGTTATGTGTAAAATTCTAATCACAGGTTACATCGCCCGTTCAGTGGGAGACAACGGTGAAGACTCTTTTGTCAAGGGGACTGCAAAAGAGTTATGAACTTGGACCTGGAAAGGTGAAATCTTGACCCATTGTTAAATTATTTCCTTTTTTTACTTGCTTTGCTTAATAAACTCATGCATCGATTTGAATGTGAGACTAGGTTATTGCTGGGATTGTGAAGAGAGTGGACAAAACGTCTCCCATTGAGAACATTGGCGCATGAGCTGAAGTGACCGAATGTGGGCTTGATTTGTATACAATAATCACATCATTGCAAGTTTTACTGTTGCTAAGGCATAAAGGGATTTTGAGCTTTTATAGAGCAAATTAATGTAGTTGAGTTTGTGTATGATTATAAGCTTTGTTAGCCATTGTATTTGAATCATGATTGTATGTTCTTCAAATGATATTTATAACGAGTCATTTTCTGGTGATCCTTTCTAACCATGATTGTATGCTTTGGTTGTTTGTCACACTGTTATGCTCCAGTCTAGATTGGTTCATCATCTCGTTTATGATGATGCAACATATAATCTTGTGAAAATGTGTTGCAATGCATTAAACATAAGTTCAAAACTTAAGTCATGGGGGCATTTCATTATACATGAACATGATGTAGGCAGTTGTGATTTCGCAAAATCAACATCTCAAGGAACAGAACACTTGAATTAGTGTCAACATCTCAAGGGCTTTCATAATACATGTCAAATGTATTAGCATGATTTTGTGTGTCCAGACTCTTTAAAACTAATACACAGTATAAATACATAGAATGATAGGATGTTAGTATCTGGCACCAATAGTCTAGTGGTAGAATAGTACCCTGCCACGTAACAGACCTGGGTTCGATTCCCGGCTGGTGCTTTTCAATTGCGATGAGGAATAATGCGCTACTTATGATGTTGGGTCATCATAGCTGTTCGATTCTTCGAATATTCATAGCGTTTCTGAGCAATTAATTTTTTTTTTTATAGTGTTTGGCCCCAAATTATATGAATAAGCTAATTTACTTCCACAGTAGGCCATTATTATTAGGTGTGGGTTTAATTTTCTCTGGAAAACACAACGAAGAATGATGTATTAAACTTTCATAAGCTAAGATGCCCCATTCTCACACTTAAGTCTTCTAAAACTTAGTGAAAACTGTCATGGCATGAGCCATGACATCTTGTGCAACTTATTGTTTAAGGTGACCTCATTTAGCAAGACATCTTATTTCATTTTGAGTTAAATCCATCTAACGTCAACCTACTTTTTCAAATTTTCACTTATCAACTATCAACCCCTAAAAATACCATAATACCCTACAAACTATCAAATTTTTGTGTTGATATTATCATAAACTTATTTTAACCTTCAAAATTCGGTAAATGACATGTGTGCATACCATGTCATTCCGGTCATTTTCTCCATTTCTCCGATCATTGTTTCAACCAAATCTTAAAACCAAAATACACAATTTTCAAATTCGGATATTGAACCCATATTAATTTATTGGATGATGCTTCTGTAGGTTGAAGCGGCTTGCGAATTAATAGGAGATTATCTTTTTTTGTTTGCGATGGTAGTTCTTATTGAATGATGCTAATTGATGTTGTCGAAGTATGCATGTTGCGAAGCCCAATTGCTAATTCTTGAGTGTTCATATTCTATCACCACACCATATGGAAATCTTGGCATGTTGCCAAGCATGGTATTCCACTTGAAATGGTCTTCTTATCATAGTTTTGTAAATTATATTTAAGGCATGCAAGGATATCTCAGATAAATGTGTGTTAAGGGGTTTTTTGATGTTGAAAATATGCTCCTTTAATCTACAAAGGGTAATATACAATGAAGATTAGAACTTTTAATCTTCATTGCAGGTAATTTTTTGTGAATGGTTCAGTCGCTAATGGTGCTTCACTATTTTGGATGCCACATTTCTTGATTTGAAAACTTTCTATCTGAATCCATTGGCTTCGTCTTATACTTAATTTGTGCTACTTAGTTGACTATATATAATTTTTTGCCTTCATTACCTCTCATGCCCTTTTTAGTTGACAGATTTTCTAATGTTTCTATGAATCTAATGTGATGTTAGGTCATCAAATCCATCCCTTTTGTTATCTGATAAAAAATGTCAGTTCAATGATGTTCAACATGAGTATGAGTATTTAGTGTAACCTATAAAGCTTGTTATGTGGCTAAAAGCCTAAAATGCTTTTCTAATTTTTCCAAAAAAAAACTGTAAATAATTTCATATAGAAGATGTATTGGATATTGTTACTAATTTGGTGTTATCTCACCATAAGATCAACAACATAATCATATTTAGGCCAATTGAATATGTAAAATGGATTTCCCAAAGAAAGAAAAAACAGATCATTCTGGTTGTTGTTACATACTTACATAGTTATAG
Source organism: Artemisia tridentata subsp. tridentata (assembly GCA_021014915.2). NCBI lineage: Eukaryota > Viridiplantae > Streptophyta > Magnoliopsida > Asterales > Asteraceae > Artemisia > Artemisia tridentata. Next base: position 332,776,784 of record CP139508.1, on the reverse strand, counting down.
TTGAGTTGAACATCATTGAACTCGACATTTTCTTCAGAAAAAACAGAAAGGATTTGATGACCTAACATCAGAAGAAAACTAAGGTGAGATATATGCCCCATTCTAATAATTGTTTTCATAAAAAAATAAATAATAATTTGCGTGTTTTCATAAAAAAATAATAATAATTTGCGTGCCTATTCTAAAATTTAAAAAAACCAGCTACTAGAATTTCATGATGTGGAATGCAGCATGAAATCAAGTGATGCCAAGTGCACCAGCCGGGAATCGAACCCGGGTCTGTACCGTGGCAGGGTACTATTCTACCACTAGACCACTGGTGCCTTGTTGAACTAAGTATCTCTCAGTTTATAGACCATAACGAATAAACAATGACGTGGCCAAATAAGAATTAAACCCAACCATACTGTTTGTCTAGTGACGTTGTATGTTAGAATAGGAAAATCTGAGCATCACATAAAATGACGGAGTTTTTCACAAGGTATTTGACCAAATAAGATCGCCCGGTTTCTATAGAACCTATCATCAATTCCTAATGAAATGCAAGTCTTTACTTGTATAGGATATGTGGGCACAGTCTCTTATTCGTTGTTCTGCTGCTTCTTCACAATCTAATCCGCTGTCAGGTAATTTTTGTTACAACCATTATACAAATAATTATTTAAAAGCTCAAATATGACCACTTGTAAGCTCAAATACTATATCTTGCATCACTTTTGTTGGGCCTAATTGTGACCACTTCCAAAACATTTGGCTACGTTATAAAGAGTTTAGTATATGAGTTAGAGTGTATATATATCATTACTTGGACTGAGAGGCGGAACCGGAGCTAAAAGTGATTGGGTACACAACTATTTTTTACTGTAATATAAGGAAAAAAATACACAAAAAGTACGATTTTCAGTTAAAGTGATTGAGTTAAATGAAAAACTAAGTTCACTTTTCACTTATTGATGGACTGAACAGTAAGTCAATAACTAGATACACAACACATTGAGACCAAGTGCATTTTAGAACATTCAGTGTTTTTTACGAAAATTAACACTACGAAACAAAACCGTGTCACGGGACCCCCTTAGTTCCATCCCTAATTGAATTGAATTTTTACCACATACCCCGCTCCGGTTGAATTGGATATTGTTGTTTATTGAACTGAATTTTTAGTATGTGTACAGATATACTTTTTATTATCAATTTCCAATCATAAGTTATAGACAATATTATCAGAGACCTTACCTTGCTCTTCATTTGTATTATTAAAGCAAAAGGATATTCATGGCGTTAAATGACGGCCCCAGTTTCTTATAAAGGAAAATGACAAAATACCTATTTTTACCAACATACTTCATTAAATGCTTAATTTTTAATTCTTTAAAAAAAAAATCCGAGATATTCACAAAATCCGCAAGTTTTGCGAGAGTTTGTGACTTAGGTTTTCGATCTTTTATTAAGAGTTTGTGACTTTTATGAAAAAAAATTCGCAAGGTTTGACTTTGCGAGGTCAAAACCTTGCGACTTAAAAAAATAATAATAATAATAAAAAATCGCAAGGTTTGATCTCGAACCTTGCTAGTTTTCATAAAATTTGCAAGGGGCAAGGTAAACCTTGCAATTTTTGAAAATTGCTCCATTTTATTTCGATTTTCACGCTTAGCTCAAAATATGAAAGTTGTAGATCTCTCTTTTCTCGTCAAGTGGCTTTTTAATTCACGCAAAAAGAAAGTTTGTATGAGGAAGTTATGGCCAAAATACCACAACAACTAAACGAGAAAAAGTTGTTGTGGTATTTTGACCATAACTTTCTCATATGAACTCCTTTTTGCGTGATTCAAAAAGCCACTAAACAAACAAGAAAAGGGATATCTACAACTTTTTTGTCTTAAGATAAGCGTAAAACCCGAAGGAAAAGGGAGAAATTTTCAAAAATTCACAAGGTTTGGTTTTGCGAGGTCAAGCCTTGTGATTTTTTTTAAAAAATCGCAAAGTCAAACCTTGCGAGTTTTCATAAAAGTCGCTAACTCTCGCAAATTGTGGATTTTGTAGGTATTTCGGAATTTTTTGATAAAAATTGAGTATTTTGTGAAGTATGTTGATAAAGATGGTTATTTTTGTCATTTTCCCTTATAATCAATTCTCATCATCTTCATAACTAGTATGGATATATAGTAGAAGTTTCACATAAGAAACTGATTGGTTTCATAGGTTGTTGTTCTGCTTCTTCTACTTAATCCAATCCAGTTGTAAGGTAATTCTGACTTTTGATCATTTATAAATATACCAACATGTACTAACAAGAAAATGAGTAGATATGAGACACCAGACACATGGCTGGTTACACATAAAGAGTCTAGTAGATGTGTTAGAACTTAGAAGTATATAGCATTACTCGCACAGAATTTATAGCATCTGTCATAGCTTCATCTAGTTATCAACTTTTTAATTCTTTTCGAAAGTTACATAATTAACGGTATAATACTAATAGAGAGTAGAGACGTTTAACGTAGTGATGTGCTTATGTCTCTACTGACATTCGAACTTTTCACCTAAGGTTGTTTATGTTAGAGTTACATAAGTCTAAAGGACTAAGTCTGTACATACGTAACATACTTTCTCAAAAGTACCGAAATACGTAATGTACTAAAGATATTACTTATATCGCTAAGATACTTTCAAATTTTGCACAATATACGCAATGTTGACCGTTTTGTTACCTGTTTGACCGGTTTGCAGGTTAAAACTTATAAAAACTGACATTATTGGTCCCTGTGGTTTGCGTCTGTTTTCACCGGTCGTCCTTATACTTTTTTTCAATTATAAAAGTTACAATAACGGTCCTTGTGGTTTGCGTTAACTTTCACCTTTAGTCCCTTGATTTTTTTTCACTTTTTCGTCCGTGTTTACACGTTTTTGTCCGTTTTTCTTACGTTTTTGTCCGTTTTTCTTACGTTTTTTCCGTTTTTGTCCGTTTTTCTTACGTTTTTGTCCGTTTTTCTTAGGTTTTTTTCGTTTTTGTCCGTTTTTATGCGTTTTTGTCCGTTTTTCTTACGTTTTTTTTCGTTTTTGTCCGTTTTTCTTACGTTTTTTCCGTTTTTGTCCGTTTTTCTTACGTTTTTGTCCGTTTTTCTTACGTTTTTTCCGTTTTTGTCCGTTTTTCTTACGTTTTTGTCCGTTTTTTTAGGTTTTTTTTTTTGTCCGTTTTTCTTACGTTTTTTTTCTTTTTTGTCCGTTTTTGTCCGTTTTTCCTACGTTTTTGTCCGTTTTTCTTACGTTTTTTTCGTTTTTATCCGTTTTTCTTACGTTTTTGTCCGTTTTTCTTAGGTTTTTTTCGTTTTTGTCCGTTTTTATCCGTTTTTGTCTGTTTTTGTCCGTTTTTTCCGTTTTTATCCGTTTTTCTTACGTTTTTGTCCATTTTTCTTACGTTTTTTCCGTTTTGGTTACGTTTTTGTCCATTTTTCTTACGTTTTTTTTTCGTTTTTGTCCGTTTTTATCCGTTTTTGTCCGTTTTTTACGTTTTCGTCCGTTATTCTTATGTTTTTTCCGTTTCTTTTTCTTTTTTCCAAATTTTTTATTTAGTCCGAATTTTTTGTCCGATTTTTTTTTCTTTTTTGTCCGAATTTTTTTAAAAAATAAAAAAATTTCAAAATTTTTGTCCGAATTTAAAAAAATAAAAATAAAAAAAATAAAAAAATTCAAAATTTTTGTCCGATTTTTTTTGACCAAATTTAAAAAATAAAAATAAAAAAAATTCAAAATTCGGACAAAATTTTTGAATTTTTTTTTTAAATTCGGACTAAAAAGAAAAAAAAAATCGGACAAAAAATTCGGAAAAAATTTTCTATTTTTTTTTTCAAATTTTTTAATTTTATTTATTTTTTTAATAAAATTTGGTCAAAAAAAATCGGACAAAAAATTCGTACAAAAACGTAAGGAAAATAAACAAAAACGGATAAAAACGTAAGAAAAACGGATAAAAACGGACAAAAACGTAAGAAAATCGGACAAAAACGAAAAAAAAAACGTAAAGAAAAATGGACAAAAACGTAACCAAAACTGAAAAAACATAAGAAAAATGGACAAAAACGTAAGAAAAACGGATAAAAACGGACAAAAACGAAAAAAACGTAAGAAAAACGGACAAAAACGAAAAAAACGTAAAAAAACGACAAAAACGACAAAAAAACGAAAAAAAAAACGTAAGAAAAACGGACAAAAACACATAAAAACGGAAAAAAGCGAAAAAAAACCTAAGAAAAACGGACAAAAACGTGAGAAAAATGGACAAAAACGGAAAAAAAAAACGTAAGAAAAACGGACAAAAACGTAAGAAAAACGGACAAAAACGGAAAAAACGTAAGAAAAACGGACAAAAACGTAGGAAAAACGGATAAAAACGGACAAAAACGAAAAAAACGTAAGAAAAACGGACAAAAAACGCATAAAAACGGACAAAAACGAAAAAAACCTAAGAAAAACGGACAAAAACGGAAAAAACGTAAGAAAAACGGACAAAAACGTGTAAACACGGACGAAAAAGTGAAAAAAATCAAGGGACTAAAGGTGAAAGTTAACGCAAACCACAAGGACCGTTTATGTAACTTTTATAATTGAAAAAAAAGTATAAGGACGACCGGTGAAAACAGACGCAAACCACAGGGACCAATAATGTCAGTTTTTATAAGTTTTAACCTGCAAACCGGTCAAACAGGTAACAAAACGGTCAACATTGCGTATATTGTGCAAAATTTGAAAGTATCTTAGCGATATAAGTAATATCTTTAGTACATTACGTATTTCGGTACTTTTGAGAAAGTATGTTACGTATCTTGCTGTAAACGAGCCGAGCTGAGCCGAGCCAGGGTAGGCTTGGGCTCGGCTCGTTTAAAAATCGAGCCGAGCCGGCTCGGCTCGTTTATTTATACGAGCCGAAAAGTTGAGCTCGGGCTCGGCTCGTCAAATACTCGAGCCAGCTTGTGGCTCGTCGAGCCCGCTCGTTTACATTGAATGGGATATACTTTAACATAAAAAAAACAATAAATAAGCTACACGATTTTAATCCAGGTCAAAATGTCAAATACTAATTCAATTCTAATAAAAATTAGTTCTGCAGTTCTGCAATATGGCCATCAAAGTAATTAACAAAATAACAGACTTGAGTTTCTTTCATCTAGAAGTTAACAAAATAGCATTTCCAAAAACTTGAATTACTCTTTCATCTAGTTGTATATATTATATTATATATAACTAAAGTTTAGTTATATATATATATATATATATATATATATATATATATATATATATATATATATATATATATATATATATATATATATATATATATATATATACACGAGCCAAACGAGCGAGCTAACGAGTGAGCCAACGAGCGAGCTAACGAGCGAGCCACGAGCCAAGCCGACGTTGGCTCGGGCTCAGCTCGTTTACAAACCGAGCCGGCTCGACTCGACTCATTTATAAACGAGCCGATTTCGAGCGAGCTTTTTTCGAGCTTTTTTCGAGCGAGTTTCGAGCAAGCCACGAGCCGCGAGCTTTTTGAACAGCCCTACGTATCTACAGACTTAGTCCAAGTCTAAACTATTAACTTAGCTCGTTAAAAGCTTGTTTTGTGGCTAAACTACTTTTTCTATTTTTCCATAAAAAATCTAAATTTGTCATGTGTTTTCTTCAATTTTGAGTTAATTGTTAGATGATAGGATAGTTGGCCCAAGCCGGGCTTCGAATCAACTATCTTATCACCTAACATTAATAACTTACTAGGCTTATAGATTATTTCTTAATAGAAAACGTTTATAGTTTTGTGACATACTGATTGTTGTTACTAATTTACTGATAGTAACTACGTTTTTATCAGAAAAACATATCGGACTTGATGATCTATCTGTCACATGGAAAGAAAACGAAGGTCGATCGATATGCATTTTAATCTTCTAAATACGTTTTCACCAAACAAAAAACCCTTCATGCCTACTTTGCTGGTAAGATAAACTACCAGAAAGATGCATGAAGAAGTCACATGAATAGAAAACGAAGGTCAATATGCATTTTAATCTTTTTACATACGTTTTCACCAAACAAAAAAAACTCAATTTTAATCTTTTACATACGTTTTCACCAAACAAAAAAAGCCATGAAGTCAACTTTGGTGGTAAGCATAGACTACCACAAAGAAGCATCATGGATGCACCAGCCGGGAATCAAACCCGTGTCTTTACCGTGGTTGGGTACTATTCTACCACTAGACCACTGGTGCTTTTGTATCCGTTAGATGACCAATACATCTAATATCTTAAATCATATTATTTACAAAGGAAAATATGAATCAAAGCCACAAAGCACAAACACACAAACCCAACCTTACTACTGTATGTATGTGTAGTGGTCGGAATTTGACGACAGGACATGTCGACATGACGGTCTTGGTTTCTTATCATCATCAGAACATGTTATCTTCTACTAATTATGGAATTGGCATACAACTTCCTCGTAAGAATCTGATGAGTTCCATTCGTTGTTCTGCTTCTACTATAGAGTCCAATCCTTTTGTAAGGTAGTCTTTTCTAAAGTGACTAAACTTAGACTACTGTTTGACATTTAGTTTTCGCAATGATTACGTGATAATGAATAATCTCGTAAGTAGCTATATTAGCTCAAGTCTTAACTATCATATTTTCCAAAAATGTTGATAACACCTGCTTAGGAGATAGGAGAGTGCCAGCCAGCTTTTGGTACCATGACCATTTTCTTGCAAAGTCTTTTTGGTAGAATCATCTAACGTACGCGCTACGAGGCTAGCGCCAAATTTACTGCATGTGAGATTTGAAAAACATTTATTTGAATGAAAAGACTCAAAACTGCTTATCTGCATTGAGAATACACGTAACACTTTTCCTACATGAAAATTGAGATGCAAATAATGAATAACTCAAATATGATTTACATAGCCAATAACTAGAAACTGATTATTCCACAACTTCAAAACATACCAATCACATAATTACTCTCAAAACGCAATACCGTGTGCTCCATGAGCGTCTTATTATCAGTTCTAGAAGAAGTTAAGAACGAGTTTTATCACGAAAGTTATTAGTGTTTATTGTCGATAAGCAGAAGACAAGTCCTTAACTGACATTGTGCACTTTGTTATAAAAAAGAAGCTGTATATAATAGGGTTAATGACATGTAATAGCAACGTACTTTCCCATTTGTTCCATTATCATATACGAACCAAAAAAAAATACCACAATACCCATCCAACTTTCAAATTTTGTTTCATTATCATACGTTTTGTTTGCACCGTTAGTCCTTTTGACTAACGACCATTTGTAATTAACTCAAAAATATGTTTTTCTTATATTTTCATACGTTTCTATCCATTTTTATACGTTTTCGCCCGTTTTCTTTACGTTTTTGTTTGCACCGTTAGTCCTTTTGACTAACGACCATTTGTAATTAACTTAAAAATATGTTTAAAAACGAACAAAAACGCTTGAAAACATATAAAAATGTATGAAAACGTAAGAAAAACATATTTTTGAGTGAATTACAAACGGTCATTAGTCAAAAGGACTAACGGTGCAAACGAACAAAAACGTATGAAAACGGATAAAAACTTATGAAAACGCTTGAAAACATATAAAAACGTATGAAAACGCAAGAAAACATATTTTTTAGTTAATTACAAACGGTTGTTAGTCAAAACGTATGATAATGAAACAAATGGGAAAGAAAGTTGCTATTACATGCCAAAATGACTAACGGAGCAAAGAGTTGGATGGTGATTATGGTAATTTTTTGGGTTCGTATATGATAATGGAACAAATGGGAAAGTACGTAACTATTACATGAGTGGCATTGTATTTTGAACTGCCAGTGCTTCTGGATCGATTAATGCTACTTTACTCAACGAGGGTGTTTGGCTGATTATTGTGACTGTCACGTTTTCAAGTTATGCATAATCAGTTTTTAGTGTCTAGTTAGTGGTTACATGGAAACTGATTATTTGATTATTTGATACTGTCATTCTGGTTATTTGGGGATCATTACATTTAGATCCTTAGATAATTAGAATTCGCCAAACGCTCAAATTATCAGGCACAAGCACAAGATTACACAAGCACAAGCACAAGCACATCATTACTCTATCTCATGAAAACCGTTTTGTTTCTGCTGTGGTTGTCCATTTTCGATCATGAGTTATGAATCCACGGAACAAATTTAGGAGATTGTCTATTCTTTTTCTCCTTGTGAAAAGCGTATAGAGCTTGTTATACGAACGCTATGCCACTTGGAAGATGTTTATTAAAACAACTTATGGCTCTTTGTTGTTTTATAGGCCTGAGTTGTCTATCCGCGACGGAACACAACTAATTTTACAACCGCGACGGAACAAAACTAATTTTACACCGAAAAAGGTATAGTGTGGATCACCCTTTGGCAGAGTTTAAGGACACAATGAGAACCGTATTGATTAAGTATCGAGAATACAAGAGATTAAATAAAAAACAAACAAACGAAACCATAGCTACATAATATCAACAAAACAATCATATTTAGGCCTTGTGAATATGAAAACCAAACATTTTGATTGTTGTTACATACTTAAAGTCCTGTTGAACATCATTGACCTCACATATTCTTACAAAAAAATGACGGATTTGATTATCTAACATCACATAAGAAAACAAGAACGAAGGTTATGCATTCTGATATTTTCTATACATTTCATATAGGAAAAAAAAAAGTGAAAAGAATTCGGCCTTTCAAAGGGATTTTTAAAAATAGGGTTTCGAATATTGTGTGATTAAATCACAAAAAAAACAAAATTCCTAATGCACCAGCCGGGAATCGAACCCGGGTCTGTACCGTGGCAGGGTACTATTCTACCACTAGACCACTGGTGCTTCTTTTCAAAATATTCACAATCTTGCTTTATATCCATTACAATCAGGGTGACGTGGAAAATAATGAATCAAAGCCACAAGCAGTCAAGCACAAAACAGACAACCCCACCCTTACTGTGTGTGAAAAACTAATGGCGACCACAGTTTCGTATCATCAACAATTCTTTTTATCTTCTTATGGAATTAAATTACAACAACATTCTCACAAGAAGAAACTTATTAGTTTCATTAGTTGTTGTTCTTCTACACAGTCCAATCCTGTTGTAAGGTATTTCTCATACTAGTTATTTAAGTACATGTGTAAGTAAGTCATTATATACTATATTGTTTAAGCACTCAAATGTTAGATAATAATCTAATTCTAAAATATAAACCATGTACAACACAAGAAGTTATTTAAAATTTTAAATGACACATGGCTAGAGAGAAAGATATATGCTTCTATTGTAAGAACCTGTCCCACATCTATAGGAAATAAAACATTTGAGGCTCTTATAACCATCAGGTTGTGGCTACTAGTATTCGTCCGCCATGGTTTTTAGTTGAACCCGGAAGGATACCTGTAAATCCATGGCTTTAGGCTTTGGGGAGCGTTACATATATCTTGCTGAAAATTGTGGTCTTTTGTTATTGGGAGCCGTATTTAGCATTGCTCGGCATGGATTTATACTATTTGTTATAAAGTTTCATGTGCCTGTAAATTTCTTATCATAAGTTATAGTAACGACTACTAATTCACATTTTCCATAATTAGATTTGAGAGGATTTTAATTTTTAAGTGTTACAATGTAGTGTGTTTTTTGTATACTCGTGTTTACTGTCATTCTGTGTTACCTAGTCAGTCTGACTGCAATCACGAACCGGAGTTGTTTACCCTTGAATTCAGTTAATAGTGACAATGTTTGAGATGTTACTAGGTTGCACGGACACGGACACGGTGTCCGACATGGACACGGACACGGACACGGACACGGCGATACGGCAAAATCAAAAAATATAGGACACGGACACGGGAATTTATATATTATATATGTATATATATATATATATATATATATATATATATATATATATATATATATATATATATATATATATATATATATATATATATATATACTTATGTATGTATAAAAACATGTATAAAACATTAAAATCATATGAAGTACCATGTTTCATAGCCAAATTTAAGAGTGCATTACTTGCAAAGTGTTAATTCATAAGTCATAACAAGTCTTTATGTTATTTTTTTTCTATAAGTATTGGACTATTGGTCAAAAATCCTTGTCCAGCCCTTCATCCGTGTCCAAAAACGTGTCCTACCCGTGTCCAAAACCGAGTCCATATCAAATCGCACGTGGGACACGGCACATGCGTGTCCGACACGTGTCCAAGGCGTGTCCGTGTCCGACACGTGTCCGACACCGACACTTCGAGGTTTTAGGTGTGTCCGTGCTTCCTAGAATTCAGTTAATAGTGACAATGTTTGAGATGTTACTATGTTCTCCTTACATATTTCACTTGGGGGTTAGTTTATCGATTCATATGGTCGGCTTGTTTATTTTGTAATGGAGAAAACACTTGCGAGATGTTTAAGACCTGTGTTGTTTTGTAGGCCTGAGTTGTCTATCCGTGCTGGAACAAAACTCATTCCACACCCCAAAAAGGTATTGGATCAACCACTTACAGTTACCTAGTACTAATAATGGTCTTCATTAGATCAACCTAATTTTTCACAATATATGTGAAGGCTGGTAAAGGCGGGGAAGATGCTTTCTTTGTGAGCAGTTACAATGGGGGAGTTATTGCCGTTGCTGATGGTGTTTCCGGGTATCATCTTTCACTTAGTTCCAAGAATTTCAAATAGCAAGGTCAACTAAAATCTTGATACGATTCACCACAATGTAAAAAGCAAGCAATTTTGGGGCTAGCAACATTGATGAAACAGATTATATATTCTATTTGTGAATATGGATTTTGGCCTAAAGTGCATATAACATATCGATGTTCAATTCATGATCGGTAGGTGGGCAGAAAAGGATGTGGATCCTGCACAATTTTCTCGAGAGCTTATGAGAAGAGCTTCATCTTTGGTTGAGGATGAGGAGGTACGTACTTAAATTTCTTACTGTGATAACCCATAAACGGGTCAAAATTGCCACCTCTACTTCCTTAAAAGCAAATCTCAACATTTACCCTTGCCGAATGTCCCACATTATGCTATCTTCTATTTTTGCCAACTTGTTAAGGTTGAATGGCCTATTGGTAACGAGTTATTGTGCTACTGATTGTGTCCCGCAAAATTCATTTATTTTATCATTTTCTCGGTAGAATGGTAATTTTATAAAGATATTTGACAAGTAGTCAAAAAATAACATACTACTGTCTATTGCGTTGCTGTTGCAATTTTATGTGAACAGATTTCTAGATAGTACTAGTAGGTTCAGCAATTTCATTGCTGAATCACCATATGCACATCACTTATGCTGTTTTGTAATTTCTTATATCTAATCCTTATGCAAGTAATGTTTTTCTTATGTTTTTATAGGTTAACTACGATCCTCGAGTTCTTGTTAGGAAAGCACATGCTGCCACCGCTTCCACAGGTTCAGCTACTGTGTATGTTATGACATGTATTTCAGCTGATCACGTATTACTTAGTGTGCGCACTTTTAAGTCTGTGCTCCAAATATTTACGTTCATCCTTTTGGCTTGGTAGAATCATTTCCATGCTTGATGAAAATGGGATTCTAAAGGTTGCTAATGTAGGGGACTGTGGACTTCGGGTTATTCGCAAAGGTAATAGATTTCATGTGGTGAGTTTGACCCGTGTACTTATGATGAGTCAATTTGGGTTTTGTCATTTCTCTAATGGGTCAAAAGGGTCAATGAAAGAGGAGTAGCTGAAATAGGTCAAATGATGGGTCAACTGGATCATACAGGTGGAAAGTCGCCCAATTTGCACTTTTTATGCATAAACCCCCTTATTTTACTAAAAAGTTAAGAGCGTTATAAAAATATTTTTGGTCTGTTAATAAGTTTGACAGTAATTTTTTGAGCATAATTAAATTTTACATGTCGAAAAGTGTTTTGCTCTAAACCAACCCATTTCAACCCAAACTAAATTATTCATTTTGACCATTAGCCAATCCGTATGACCCGCCATTTTACCACATAAACTTAAACTCATTGACAGTGAAAACTCATTAACAGCGACATTGTTCCTAAATTTTTGAAATTTTAGGTCAAATAGTGTTTTCCACATTTCCACAAGAGCATTATTTTGATTGTCCGTATCAGTTGAGCTCAGAGGCAGTCACCCAGACATATCTAGACGCCACAGTAAGAATACTTTTAGAATAGAAATATCTGTTTATAAATTATCTTTCCTACATAACGTATATACAAATGCAGGTTACTAGTGTCGATATAGTGAAGGGGGACATTATAGTAATGGGTTCAGATGGGCTTTTCGATAATGTGTTTGATCATGAAATTATATCAACAATAGCCAATCATAAGGATGTCGTGGAGACTGGTAACTATTTCTTATAGCTTCTTCGTTACATGTTTTTATACGCAGAAAACCAACTTTAAGTTTGGTTTTATTCAATGGTAGCAAAGGTATTGGCTGATCTTGCTTACAAGCATTCAGTGGACTTCTATTACGATTCACCATATTCGATTGAAGCAAGAACCAGAGTAATTATTTCTTTCCATCACTTTAATTAACTTCAGATCCACAACCTAGATGCCTAGACATGGCAAAATGTGTGGGTTGCACGTTGTTGGGTTAAAACATGGGTCATAATCACCTCTAATGTAGTCAGTGACAATAACTTACAAGTTTTTTATTGTTGACGTGCAGGGCTTTGATGTTCCATGGTGGAAAAAACTTTTGGGACAAAAGCTAACAGGTATGACCAACCAAAACTTAGTAGCTTTATATAGTTCAATTAATCTTCTCTCATACTTTTTCGCTTGGAAAGAAACGGGAAGAATTCTTTCACGTAAAAAGGAATGTACTTTCCATCAATTTCTTATTCAGGAGAGAAGCTTTCAAATCAACGTTTATGAGCCCATGTTATAAGTTCATTTTATTCACGGATTATAAACTTATAACATAGGCCCATAAATGTTGATTTAAAAATAAGTTCCCTAAAATGGAAATCTATTGGAAATAAGTTCCTGTTAAACACAAGTAGTACTTAACAGAAGCTGCAGTGAACAAGCAATAAAGACAAACTGTTATGTTCATTTGCAGGTGGAAAGCTGGATGATATAACAGTAATTGTTGGTGAAGTGGTATGCAGTTGAAATGACTAGTTCACATGGTTTTGGTGCATAGCTATTCACAGTTAAGTCACTTCCATTAGTATGTTCATATCTCCTGAATGTGAAATTTTCGATTTCTTAACATATATATTGCTTGTAAAGTTCGGATTTTTTGTAAGCGATAACTGAGTTCATTCTAAAGATACAAAAGACATATCTTTGCAAGGTCTAGTATCCCTTGCATGAAATACTTTGTTTACATTAGCATAAGCATTTTGGCAAACAACTGGCCAAAAATGTGGTGCAGAGGGTAGTCGACTGGTCAGTAGTCATGATATATGAAGATTTTCGTTTGTTGAAGAGATAAAACAATTATGCACACGATTCCACCCTGCAAGAACTTACAAGAAGCTAAGAACAACTGTGGAACCAAATTGTAAATGTGAATCATGGGAGTTTAAGTCGGCACTAGTCCATAACTGGTCAAAATAAGCTAACAGATTCGGAAATCCATCTTGCATTTTTGTTCACAACCAGCCAATGGAACAATGCCCACATTGAGTAGAAGACCCAGATGTCGATCAGTAATAAAATGATGTGCAATGGCTTCTCAATACCAAAATTTGAGTTTTCATGTCGGGAAATTGCGATCTCGAGCAATTTATATTAAAACTAAATACAAAAGTTGATAAATTTTGAGGATGGTTCAAAACAAGGCCTAAAAAGATGAGTTTTGAACCTGATGTGGTGGGTTAAGGCTGCATAGACCTTTTTCTGGACATAAAATGTGTTTCTCTAAAACCAACCGCATAAGGAGTTCTGATCATTTAAAGATCGATTAATTATTATGTTTTCCGTGTTCCTACAATCCTACTGTTAGCTAAAAATCCACTAACAGTTCCATTTGTTCAATATGACAAAGCAACAAGGTTCAACACTGACATGAGTTCACAGTCATGTGATTTCATTTGTTCAATATCTAAACAGTACTGAGATGAAAATGAACTAATGAGCTAATGAACTATTTGTGGCATGGCCCGCAGGTCCGGCTTTTGAAATGGAGCCCCATGTATTGTAACAAGTTATTTTTCATTTTTGAGACAATGTCATTTCGCACAACCTAAGTCACAGTCTCAATATGGGATTAAACCAATTCTGAACCAGAACTAGGCTGTTAAGATCAGTTTTCAGTTCTGTTCTTTTTTATTGTGATAAACGCCCTTTAAGATACTGATTTAGAGAACACCAAAACAAACATTCCACACCTCTACTAGTATGTCCAAAGGCTGTTGTAGATCAAACTCATGGAATTTATTTTTTCAGCTATAAAGAGTGTTCAGAACAATATCTCACGAGCATTAGATGTCCAAAATAGCAGTGGTACATCAACACTGAAAAAAATTCCTACATAACTTACTAAAAATCTTGGGATAGAACTCAATAGATCTGGATAATTAATTTAAACCCAATAAACAACACATACAGCTGCTAATCTCACAAGCATAAGCCATTAACAATTACCTATAACACACTGACCTTCTTCCTCTCTTTGCCTCAATTGTCGTCAAATAGAGTTCGTGAAGCTCAGAATAAATGTAACATCCGGAAGCGGCCACACGCTTGTAAAACTCGATCTTGGTTTTCTATGTGTGAGGTGTATTCCTCCTCAATACAACAAGAGTAAAACTGAAGGTTGGCTCTTAAGTCCTACTTCTATCATCACTATTTACCTCTTGAAAAAAGGATTTTCCAGCTTCGTATGTCGACCAGCAAATGGCAGCAGCCGGAGCATGAAATAGCATCCTTGGCATCCATCCTCTAAAAAGCCCTCTGTATCCATCTTTTCTCACGATGGTTCGTAAAACATCTCTAATAGAGCCATTAGCGTATCTATCACATCCACAAACACCCTGCATTGCAAATAAAAGGTATATTTCATAAGATAATTCTACTGGAACTAACATTTCAACTAAGATAACACTGCCTTGAAGTTACTAAGGGATGTTTGGCAGAGCACAATGATATTGATTATCTAATTAGTGCGTTTTCACGTCACAGCTAATCATATCTGAGCATTTGGGTATGATGAAACTAATAATCTGATTTGGTAGGATTCATATAATCAGTTCACTAGTAGTTACAACAAAACTTATGCTGGTTATCTAAATATAAAGAGATGCCAATTTACATGCAACTCCTTGAATAATACTATAGTAACAACATGCCAAACAATCAAAAGCCAAATATCGGGTAATAAGAACGTCAAACAGCACAAGCGCATCTAATATTCCAAATACTATCTCCTGAACCCGTTTCTTTTTTTGTTACACGCACCAAATTACTCCATATCAGATTATCATAAAAATTAATTACACATGATAAAGACTGATTATAGCTCCAATCCCCGAAAAGGAGACGCCTCCTGAACACTACAAAATATAGGTAACAAATTTGCCTGATGAACAGCAACAGATACATAGTCCACGTGCAGCATGTGAAACAATCATACTGCTAGTAGGATCTAAAACAAACTAAGAGACAGTGTTGTGGTAAATTCCAGACAAAATGATGTAACAACTCCTAATTTCCATCTATTCCCAAGATTAATACTGACATGACCCTACTGTTCAAAGTTGCATAATACCACCGTCGCTTTTTTTGTAGAAGAAAGTGATGCCAAACAAAAAATCATGTGATGTACTACAGCCATAAGTAAGAATACAACCTTTTGAGGAAGTATATCTTAAACAGTGAACCTCTATACAGACTGCAACGGAATGGGTTTATGAAAAAGAATAAAAGAAGTTCAATTGATATTAACTAGCACAACATATTTCGACATCTTCAGCATACCAACAGAGTTCAGTGGTAAGAACTCAGCATCGCCTATATGCCTCACTAAGGATTCTACCAAACACTGCTCCACAAAATTTGGCCACCAACACTCCAATATGGTTCAAACATAAAGCACATGGACCACATCTAAATTTTCATTTATCTTTCGTATATGTTTTAATTTTACATTTAACTGATCCTTTGGACCTGATATCAGATAACATGTATCCATGCTGAGAGAGGATACGTGGCGTTTTTTTTAGTAATAATGATCAAGAGCTGAATCTACCATTAATTATATCTATAGGCCTGCTTTAACTTTTAAAACAAACAAGCACGTGGATGCCTTGAATTCATTTTTGTACTACTTATACCCTACTTAGCATTCTGGAACCAGCATAGACTTAATATCTCTCAACCTGAGCGGCATCAGAACTGGTACAATTGTCTAAAATAGTTGCACCACTTTGTGGCTTCTATGACCTATGTTACGAATTTTTAAGTCCTATAAGAGCTTATTTTCCACTTGAGTTACTGATAAGAAGTTTTAGAAGAATAGTATCTGACGCAGAGAATAGTGCATAACCAAGTTACCAGACCCATAAAAGGGCGACCACTGCAATTGCTTATCACTTACAGTGTTGCCATACTTGTTGCAGTTTCAGACATGTAATATTAATATTAGGAATTTGACACACAAATGCTTGTATCTAAGTTTACTGAACTTTCAATAATGTGCAACTTCTAATGGTTTATACTTATTAACTAACTGGCCCTTTCTATTGCTTTGCCTCAGTTGAGCTTGTTTCCTTAAGCTACTACCATTCAGTTGACTAACAAATACTACCACATATTACAGGGTCCTCTATGAGCAAATAAATCATTGATAACCCAGTTTACCTAAAAATCACAATGTTATTAAGAAACTATTGTTAAGGGGTTGGGAATTTGGGATAATAAAGAAGCTTAAACTAACAGAAGATAACACTCACAAACTCTAAATTATTAGACATCTCTTTTCGGTACACTGAATATAAACATTTTAATCCATGGCCAACACATGCTTACAAGTTGTAAAGCACAAACTTTGATAATAATTTTGATATGATAACAAACCATCACAAATGTTAAGGAGTTCTCCATGTTTTGCAACGCGATATGAAAGTGATTATGTGATATGAATAATCAAAATCGGGTAATTAGCTGTGTAACAGGTGCGTTTTAGCTATACTTATGTCCTTTAAAGATGCAATTATCGAAAAGTTAGTTGCTTTAGTGCTTGGCAATTTCTACTTATTAGCCTTTATGAGCACAAGGAACCATAAATAATCAGAAACAGTGCTGTTTTTAATCCTAAATTAATTATCCAAACCTGACTAATTGACCCCTAGATGCTCTTGATACCGTTTAATTATCTACCATATAATCATTTCTAACACAAATGCCAAACACCCCCCAGGTATAAAACCAGAGCTTATCACTAATCATAAACTATCAAACAAATAACAACAAACTACCTGACACTGCAACTGAGTCTTAACAACATCAAGCGGCGTGGTAACAGCAGCAGCAAGCGCCCCAGCCGCAGCACCCGCAGTGGCATGAACAACCAGCTTCTCATCACTCACACCACCCACCACCAAACCACTCAACCCTCGTTTCGCGGCCTCATACGTGGCAAAATGCACAGCCGTAAACGGCGCATTCATCAAAATAGTCGTCTTATACGACGCATAAAACGCCTTAAATCCCTCCTCCATCAACACCACCCTCATACAATCAAACACACCTTTATACGGACTCCCACTCCCCAACTGCAACCTCTGTTTCACCATATCCATAGGCGTAAACACAGCGTCACTCGCCACAGTAGCAAACACACCCGCGGCCGCGTGAGCCGCCGGGGCATAAAACTCCCCCACCCTTTTAGTAAAAGACTCCTTACACAACTCATAAACAGAAAAATAAACCGCGTGGGCTGGGCCCGCGCCCAGCCCCATGGCCCCAATCCCGCGGTACAGTCCAGACATTCCATCCATCTTTAAAATGGACTGTAACGCGGGACGGAGGCCAGCGGATTTAATAGGGCAAGAACCAAGGATTTGCATACGGGTTTTAATAGTGTCAATAGGAAACATGGCCATGTGTTCAACTGAACCGGCAATTGAACCGGCTATCATGAACTGCCAAAAGTGTAGACCGTCGTGTGAGGGTTGAACGGTGGTTGTTGGGTGGTAGTCTGGTGGTTGGGGGATTGGGATTAGGTCTTGTTTGTTGAATTTTGAAGCTGCTGATGCTTCTGTTGTTGCCATTTGATTTAATTTGGATAAAATTTAGGGATTTTGGGGGAGATTTTTGAGTAGCTGGAAATTAGGGTTTTTTTCTTTTCCCTATGATGTTTTTAGCTACAGTTTGTGTCCTTCTAGGTTACCTCCTTCAAAGTTACCCGTAATAGTTACTTTTTATTTTTTTCCTTACTTTTTAGAGGTTGTTATCTTTCTCCCATCAGTCACTCCTAACTAATCCCCTTATATCATATCATTTACTCTAAACCCTAAACCCATCACTCCCCCCAAAATCCCTCACCCAAAATCCCAATCACTCCACCCCAAAAAATAAATGCCAACGTTCAAAAAATAAATGCAACATTCCTCCTTCTCGTGTGGACCATCTCACGCAAAAAACATCCTCCCGTGAATTTTTTTATGGCGGCGGTGTTCCCGTGCCACACGGTCCCGTCTAGTGCATAATGTGGATGTTCCAACCCCTTATAGAATGACAATATGAACTTGGTAACCAGTAACCGGCTAAAAAAAAAATAAAAAATAAAAAAATAATAAAAGAAAAAAAAATAAAAAATAAAAAAAACTACATTGATTTTTTCTTCATGTAGTCTATGTTGCTTTAGCATTTAGCTTATCCTCAAACACCTTTTAAAACTCTCATCAATGTCCAAACATTTTACTTCAAAATGTGCACTACAACCAACTCATCGGCCCAAACCACCTACAACGGTCCTACACCCCGCTACTACCTACCCACACCGCCAGCAATTGTCATTGGTTTGAATATATTTGTCGTGTTTATGAAATGAATAATGTTTCGAAAATGATGGTGGTGTGTGTGTTTGAATGTAAGGATTTCAAACATGAATCGTTGTGGTTAACCGAAAAAGATGAAGTTGGTGCCAAGTAAGTGGCACTTAAGCGCTGCGTGTAACTTGGAAAAATTTGATGGTATAACGTGTTTTAAAGTATCGTATTTAGCATAAAACAAAAATTTCAGGTATTGGACGAGTAGTTTTGATAGACATATTGCAACGATAACAACAACAGCTACTCGTAGAAAGTTGAGATTTTTGTTTTGATTTACATGGTCTAACCGGGATCCATGTGATTGTTTTTGGATTTTCTTTATCCTTCCCAAGATGTTCACAACTATCTTTCTGAGACCTTCCGACTACCCTGAGATAGTTCGACTTTCGAACATGGTGAAACACCTCTTAAAATTATACAAAACACAATTTATGTGAAAATTAAATATGTAAAAGCTATACTACATTATGAAGCATTTGAGACTTCCTATAAAAAGAAGTTTAAAAATTTTAAGACAAAAAACATTACTATTATAGGAAAATTAGAAAATTAATGTAAATTTTTGAAAATTTAAGTGTCATTTAATCCTTCCAATAATGATATATTTTAATATCATACATATATAAAGATTAGGCCCTAAAAATAGTGGGGAGTATTAATGACACCCCAATTAAGACTACCATGTATTTTAGGTCCTAAAAATGAGTGTGGAGTATTAATGACACCACCATCTCTAAAAGCTATATGAACTACACATTCCAGGCTTAAATTCATTCAACTTCGAGGCTTCAATTCATTGAATTGAATGCTGTCAAAGATGGTGTTACAGTGGGTATTCCAAACGATCAAATAACTATGTAGATGTTACATAGGAGAAGAATATCGATCATCATGTAGTAATTACAACAATTAATAATCGTCCATCTATAAATTACATATGCTTTGGTTAATCTTCCACCATTCCTTAACCTTCCATCATAATTATTGCATTCCACTTCAACATGTCGAAGCAGTCTTCACAGAACATGGGCAAAGAAGTTGCAGCACCAAACCGCCTGTTGTTTCTAGATGACCTTGATGTGGGTGTGACTGGGACCATCATGGTGATGGTTTGCAGGATGTGGGATGTAAATGCAATCACCGGACGCTATCTCAGCACAGACTTTGTAGTCTCTGATTCCAGAGTAAAACATACTCAAAATTAGCATTTGATAAATAACCTTTTGGTTCTAATGTTGTTAAAACATACTTACGTTTAGAATTTGACAAATAACCTTTTTGGTTCTAATGTTGTTTGACTGTTTTGCATAACTCAGTATTTGATAAATACCTTCGGTTCTAATGTTGTTTGACTATTTTGCAGGGTAGTTCAATTCATTGTACTGCAAGGAACCACATTGCTCATAATTTTGTCAGGTTGAAAGAAGGGTTGGTTTATTCTATTAAAGACTTTGTGGTCAAGCCCAATAAGGATGATTACCGTATTATGCAAAGGGATCCCTTCATGCTCGAATTTGATGGGGCAACAACGGCAAAGAAAGTGACTGTTAAGGATGGAGGTTTTGAGAGGTACCCTTTTGAGCTTCAAGATTTGGCAAACCTTGGTTGGTAAGTTTTTGTTTTAACAATACTTTCGTTGCCTTTTGTTATTATTGTTATGCATCCATTCTGATATGTAGATCATTACCTTACAGATGTAGCCGGTTACGTGACGAATGTGGGTAGGACAACTCAGCAAAAGACAGGCTCTCGAACCCTTGATTTTTACCTGGCAAATCAAAGGTTAGTATGTTGCAATAAATATTCATGCGTACATATTATATATTACGTGTATCGTTTAAACTATATCATGGACTGCAAATCAAATTTTAAGTTTTGGATACAGTGGGCAATCAGTCCGAGTGACGCTGTGGGGAAGCTTGGGAGACGTGCTTATAGAAAAAAAGACAAAGCATGCTGGGTTGTGCCCGATTGTATTGACATCACTGAATGGCAAAGATTGCAACAATACGTAATCTAACCATTATTGCCAAATGTCACCCATAAAATAAAGTATCGACATAACACATTACCTTTATTTTTATCCTACCAGACAAGGTTTATTTGTCAAGCAGCTCTTCCACAATAATTTTCGATGATCCTGAAATCCCTGCACTCAAAGCTCTTAAATCTGATATAAGGTAATCAACTTTTATATGTATTTTATAACTGAGTTGCTCCATACATGCATTGTGCTAACATCATCTATGGTTATGTCCCACAGTCATATAGAAATGAATAAGGTTGCTATAAAAGTACTAAAATCCAGCTACAATAACCAAAGAACATGCCAGCAGTACTAACGATATATACAAGTTCCAACAAGCAGTACTAACTGTTATAACAAGCAGTACAAACATAAAATCAATGAACTGGCAGTACTAATTTACATTGGCAGCAGTATTAACTAATATGGACGGTAGAAACTTACAACTTGCAACTTTTAAAATTTCGATGGCAGTAGAAACATGTAGCAGCATAAGCAAGATACGTTGGCAGTAGTAAAAACTTATATTAGCAGTACAAAATAACCCACAACAATACTAAGTAAGCGAGTAGAACAGTACTATAAACCTTTGGCAGTATCCGATGAATAAGGTTGCTAACATCATCTATGGTTATGTCCCTGAGTTATATTGAACTCAAATAAGTACATATTATTACTATCATTTATCCTAATTATTTGACTTGTTTTATTATATTATGTATGAGGATTGATACTTAATCGTTTACTTTTGTAATTCTCAGTTGAAAACAAGCATTTGGTGAAACTTGGCGATTTTGGACTAATTATGGAGCAAAACATGCAAGAAGTTAAGAGTCTACCGAAATGTACAAGATCAAGACAATTCTGCTCCAGATGCGCCGCATCTCACTTATGACATGCGCCGCATCACTATCAATATCTCACCAGATACGATCCAAGATACAAGAGGACATGCGCCGCATCCAAAGATAAAGATACGCCGCATCTTCTGGCGGTGTACGAATATTCCTGAATATTATAATCTTGGACCCCACGCGAAGTTAAGTAAATGCGCCGCATCTACTTACTAGATGCGCCGCATCTTACCCTCAGACAGAAACTATAAATACCCCAAGACCAGACGAATTTCGAGGACACATATTATATACGAAGACCGAAGACCAGAAACCTAGGACGAATTCAGTCAAGGCAGCAGCACAAGACACACCCAAATCAAAGATACAAGAGCTGTAAGAAGGTGCTGCATGTGTTTAATTCATTAAGTAGTTTTGTTTTATTGTGTTAGTAAACTTTAATTCATCAAGATTGGTGGCTTGTGTAATGTGACAACGGAAAGATTGCACTCCCTTAAAACTGCTTTCTCATTAATTAAAGTTTATATGTTGATGTCATTGGTGACTTTTATTAGTGCATTGATAACCTCTGTGTCTAGCTGAGCGTTGATCGGGTCGCCATGCCTCTGCCCTCGCCTGTTTATTAGATCGCCTATGCATTCTATGGTCTGTAAAAAAGTAGGAAGAAAGATAAACGGGATAGTCATAAGTAATCATTAAGGGTTTACTCGCCGATAAGATTAGAACCAACGAGAAATGACTTAATCTCGGTGCGTTGCATCGAACTATACACTTCATATAACACTAGCAATAAAACAAGTGACAAACTACTTATCATAAGGACATCCCTCTTATTGTCTCGAGTATTTATCTGTGTACGTGTGTGCTACTTGCTGATTCGTGCCTATTGGTTTAGTTTATTATTTAATTGCAACCAAATCGTGCCAGTCTCTCAGGCTGAACCCCCCTTGCGTTAGAATAGGTTGTATAGCTAACTTAATATATTAAAATACTGATTAGAATAACTAGATAATACGTTCCACTCTTAGTGATCGACACTCTACTTACCATTATATTCATACTGACCGGGTACACTGCTCGTTAAGTGTGTGTGTTATTGATAAGTCGGCTAAATATAAATTTAAAACTTGAGTAGGCATTAAAACTGCTAAACCGCAACGACACACGCTACGCATCAAGTTTTTTGGCGCCGTTGCCGGGGAGTGAATTGTTATTATCTGTTAATTTGATTAGTATTTTAATTAGGTTTTTAATTTTTTATCTAACCGCTAATTTTGTTGTGTATTAGATTAATTTGCATTCATTGTACTATTTTGAATATTTTCTGTTTTTGTGTGTTATTTGTTTGCTTTTGTTTGTCTTTATTTTCGTGTGTTTTACTTGTTTTAATTTTTCGTGTTTTTTGTTTTCTGCTATCGTTGTACTGAGCTAAATCGAACGATACGGCGCATCTGATTTCTCAGATACGGCGTATTGCGTTCAATTTTTATAAAATACAACGCGTTTAATTAATTCGATACGACGCATCTTTCCCCAAGATACGGCGTATCTGTTTTTAATAAGAAATTTTTTCTAAGCGATAAAGCGATACGACGCATCTTTTCCCCAAGATACGGCGTATCTGTTTTTAAGGAAAATTTTTTCTAAACGTTAACGCCATACGACGCATCTGCTTTAGCAGATACGGCGTATCTATTATTTTAATTAAAAACAGTTTTCGAATTATTAAACATATACGGCGCATCGATCTCTGTCGATACGGCGTATCTTCTGAATCAAAAATCTTATATTTTGAAACGTAACGAAAATACGACGCATTAACTTTTGTTAATACGACGAATATAATTTGATAAATATAGTTGATTTTTGATATTTACTTTGATCGGTCCGCTACTCTCGTGTGCAAGTTTTTTATTTTCAGGATAAAGGATGATTCAAGCATCACCATAAAAGATTACATTCTGAACCAAACCGAGAGAAGCTAGCTGGAGTGATCAAACGTAACCTCTTCGATTATTCAACCAGCCCAAAGGGAAGTTCTCTACAATATAATCTCGATTTTATTATCCATATTATACATCTGATTCAAATTGTAATCTTAATTTTGTACGCTTTAAAACGATATTTGTTCCTAACCTCGGAATAAATCCTTATCCACTAAACAATAAGATTACAATCATTAATAAAACGTTTATGCCTATTGCTCTTATTTTGAATTAAATTACATCATATGGTATGACCGTTTTACCCAAGTTTGATATATAAAGAATCGTGTTGCGGAGGCCAAGGTACGTTCCTTATTTAAATTTCGTTCACTAACATAGCGATACGGCGGATCTAAA
The DNA here is from genome assembly GCA_021014915.2 of Artemisia tridentata subsp. tridentata. Taxonomy (NCBI): domain Eukaryota; kingdom Viridiplantae; phylum Streptophyta; class Magnoliopsida; order Asterales; family Asteraceae; genus Artemisia; species Artemisia tridentata. The sequence goes on along the minus strand of CP139508.1, from coordinate 332,752,439 downwards.
TATCCAAAGCGCCGTATCTCTGACCATCTAGGACTCATTGACTAGTCAACGAGATTAAATAGATACGGCGCATCCAATTTTCCAATACGACGCATCCTATCCTTTATTACATCTTATTTCGTAATTATTCCAGGCTCGATGCGGCGTATCTTCCCCTATAAGATACGGCGCATCGACTGACCTGATGAAGTTATGGAGCAACTGCCTAATGCACACACTACTTATGTGTATACCAACTGAAGTATCGATACTAAAGAGCTGAACGTGAGTCTAACTTGAAGACTCTGGAATAAAGACAAGTGCTTACCGGGAGACAACCCGGTTTATCTTTTAATTTTCTGTTTTTGTGTCGAGTCAGTCAGGCCGCAGAGGATACGGCGCATCTCAATCCTGAGATGCGACGCATCTCCTGCAATGGTCATATCTTTACTTTTCTGCATTTTTTTTAATTTTCGAATTTAAAACTTTTTATCAGTTTATTTCAATGCGGCGCATCCCTGGTTAAGGATGCGGCGCATCTTTTATTCTGATCCGTATTTATTCCAGGCTCGATACGGCGTATCTTCTTCAATAAGATACGGCGCATCGACTGACCTGATGATTTTCATTTTTAACTTTTATGTTTTATTTTTACCTAACTACTAATGTATTATGCAAGTTTGAACCTTTCTTACCTTAGGTGTGTTTTAAAGCCTTGGTGGTATTATAGATTCCTGCATTTCCTGTGGATACATCGAATATGAAGCTTAAACGTTCTAATCCACAAGAAGTTGATTTTTGCTCTTATACAAATGGAGGATCATACCGAGCAAATCTCAGGGAGTTTTTCTGTTCTAATTCTTTTATTTTCCAGTTTTTAACCTTTTATACAAACAACGAGGACGTTGTTTAACTTAAGTGGGGGATTGGAGAATTAGAACACTTAACACTTACTTGTCCTAAACTTTTCAAAATATGCTTAAAATGTGCTTAATATATCAAAATTTAAAATTTTTTAGCATGTTTTTGTTTAAAGTCTAAGTTGCATAGCTGCACACATGGCGTTATTTTTAAAATTGTGATTTTTCAAAATTCACAAATCTATGAGTGTGCCGGTGACTTGTAAACTTTAGAACTTGGCTTGTATACTACTCGAGACCACCATAATAAGTATTATTTATATAATTGGAGTGACTTGTCTAAATTGGTAAATTTCTAGGATTACACCCAAAAAGCCTATTATATGTTTTGTGTTATTAACTAACTACACTGGTTAGTTAACCCCCGTATAAACCCTTTTGTTACTCTCACTTTTAGAGTAAGATACCCCTAGAAAAACACTCAGAGCCATTCCTTTCGTTTCTTACACCTTTGTTAAAATGTTTCGTTACACCCTTACACCTTAGCCTACCCTGTAGATTAAAATCCGTGGTTGGTTAATTGCTTTAGGCAAAGTGTGTTTCCTTACATTACCTGTGTTCGCGTGCGTAATTCATTATCTATGGTTAGGTCGGGAAATTGCACAATGCGATTGGAGTGAAAGTAGATATTGTATATTTTGAGTTTGTTTTTCGTGTGTTTACTACTTTCACTATTACCACTATTTCTGAAGTCATGAAAAGTATGAAAAATTATCCAGAGTTATCGTTATAGTGATGTGGTGAAATTCTACACATCTATGTTTATGTTTAAAAAAAAAAAAAAAAAAAAAAAAAAAAAAATAGAAAAAATAGAAAAGAAAAAGAAAAAGGAAAAGTTGGAAGTTTGTTTTAACCAACTTATGTAAAGTTTTGTATTAAGTGGTCGATATCACCACTATTTGTTGTATATTATATTTATGGATTGAATGGGAGTTGGCCGTTATGGGAACGCCAACTAAGGTTATTCTTTGATTGAGATTTTGTTGAGTATAATTCGTGTCTACCTATAGCGTGTGTTTCAAGTGTTAAAGCGTGAGTTATTCAATGATATGAGTCTTATTCATGGGATGGTTGGGATAGTGATTAACCACACTTAGGATTTTAATTTATTTGTTTTGTTTATTTTTTATTTTACACCAATTTATATCCCAAAAATTATCCATACCCTTTACTATTCTTTATCCAACCAAACCTTTGATTTATTGAGATTAGGGATTTGAGCAATCTTAAGTATCGTAGTCGTGGATTCGGCTATGTATTTATGATTTTGTCGCCCTTTTTGATATATTATTATTGGTGAAGTTTGGACCTATCTTTAGCCTATTCGAGTTAAGGATTTGAGCAATTGCAAGTATCGTGTTCGTGGATTCGATCATGTATTTGTGATTTTGTCGCCTTTTCTGGAATTTGAGATCGATAGAGATTAAGAATAATTAACCCTTAAGCCTAAAAACCCTTTTTACCGCTTTAGACTTGTTACTCCTTGGCTTTAGTGGAGGAGATGTGTATACTTGCCAAGCTTATGATAGAATATTCGTCACGACTGGACAGTTAAACGATTAGATTTGCTTTTATCGAAATATTTTTATTCTACTTCTATTTCGTTAAGTGTTTGGTTTTGTGATTATGGCAAAAGACGAATACATGCTTAAATATAAAAATAAATCCTAATATCTTTTAGGATACATTTTCATAAGATTAATTCTAAGGTTTACTTGGGGACAAGTAAAGTTCAAGTGGGGGGATATTTGATGAACTCAAATAAGTACATATTATTACTATCATTTATCCTAATTATTTGACTTGTTTTATTGTATTATGTATGAGGATTGATACTTAATCGTTTACTTTTGTAATTCTCAGTTGAAAACAAGCATTTGGTGAAACTTGGCGATTTTGGACTAATTATGGAGCAAAACATGCAAAAAGTTAAGAGTCTACCGAAATGTACAAGATCAAGACAATTCTGCTCCAGATGCGCCGCATCTCACTTATGACATGCGCCGCATCACTATCAATATCTCACCAGATACGATCCAAGATACAAGAGGACATGCGCCGCATCCAAAGATAAAGATACGCCGCATCTTCTGGCGGTGTACGAATATTCTTGAATATTATAATCTTGGATCCCACGCGAAGTTAAGTAAATGCGCCGCATCTACTTACTAGATGCGCCGCATCTTACCCTCAGACAGAAACTATAAATACCCCAAGACCAGACGAATTTCGAGGACACATATTATATACGAAGACCGAAGACCAGAAACCTAGGACGAATTCAGTCAAGGCAGCAGCACAAGACACACCCAAATCAAAGATACAAGAGCTGTAAGAAGGTGCTGCATGTGTTTAATTCATTAAGTAGTTTTGTTTTATTGTGTTAGTAAACTTTAATTCATCAAGATTGGTGGCTTGTGTAATGTGACAACGGAAAGATTGCACTCCCTTAAAACTGCTTTCTCATTAATTAAAGTTTATATGTTGATGTCATTGGTGACTTTTATTAGTGCATTGATAATCTCTGTGTCTAGCTGAGCGTTGATCGGGTCGCCATGCCTCTGCCCTCGCCTGTTTATTAGATCGCCTATGCATTCTATGGTTGTAGAAAAGTAGGAAGAAAGATAAACGGGATAGTCATAAGTAATCATTAAGGGTTTACTCGCCGATAAGATTAGAACCAACGAGAAAGGACTTAATCTCGGTGCGTTGCATCGAACTATACACTTCATATAACACTAGCAATAAAAACAAGTGACAAACTACTTATCATAAGGACAGCCCTCTTATTGTCTCGAGTATTTATCTGTGTACGTGTGTGCTACTTGCTGATTCGTGCCTATTGGTTTAGTTTATTATTTAATTGCAACCAAATCGTGCCAATCTCTCAGGCTGAACCCCCTTGCGTTAGAATAGGTTGTATAGCTAACTTAATATATTAAAATACTGATTAGAATAACTAGATAATACGTTCCACTCTTAGTGATCGACACTCTACTTACCATTATATTCATACTGACCGGGTACACTGCTCGTTAAGTGTGTGTGTTATTGATAAGTCGGCTAAATATAAATTTAAAACTTGAGTAGGCATTAAAACTGCTAAACCGCAACGACACACGCTACGCATCAGTCCCACAGTCATATGGAAATAAATAAGGTTGCTATGCCCACTGACATTTTCGTACCAAAGGATGGGACATTGGAGAACCTGCTGCTTTGGGCCCGCAACCGCAAAAACAATGTAAACTACAATTTACACATTTAACGTTGTGTACTGATAACCAGATTCATTCAACTTATAAATAATATGTTTGTGCAGCCTTTGACCTACAATTGTATCGTTAGGATTGATGGTGTTAGGACTAGAAAGGGTTGGAATTACCCGTCGTGCGGTGACAACAAGTGTAGGAAAGGTGCTACCCGTAAACAAGGGAAGTTTTGGTGTGATTCATGTGACAAGCCCATTTCCTACCCAGTTTTAAGGTAACATTGCTTTGTATAACACCCAATGACAAACAATATTAAATACCGAATGTACCTACCCTAACGTGTGTGGAACCCTCCCAGGTATAGGCTTGAACTTGATGTGTCGGACGGAACAGAGTCCGTCGTTGTTGTTCTGTTTGATGAGAGTTCGACAGAGTTGGTTGGGTGTTCAGCTGAGTCAATAGTAGAGTCGGGTGATGAGGTACATTTATATTGAGTAAATTAAATATGTGCCATGTCATCTACTTACTATATGTTGCAGGTTTTTAAGGAGCATCCGAATGTACCTCTAACGATAGCAAACCTCATTGGTACCGCACACATGTTTGAGTTAAGGTCCAACAGTTACTATGAACATGAGACATTTGAGAGCTTCACATGTTGGAAGGTCCATCCAACCCAAACAGTGGATGAGGGTGCCGGTTCAAGCACACCTGTTGCTGCCTCGCCCGAAAAAAGCACACCATTGAAGAGATTGGTAAAGGACCCAACTGTGTCTACCCCAGCAAAATCTGTTGAGGATAAATGTAGCAACCCGTAATTTTCCACGTCAACATTTATTTTCAAACTCCAATTTACCACTTTGAAATTCTTACAAGAACACTTTTTATGAATAACTATTTCGTTAAATAAACATAAAACTAGGAACAACCCTCTTGAACGCTATGAATTTAGACTATATTTAGTTCAAAACATTCCAGTATCTTGCTCATGCTCCATTTCACAATTTTAAACTATAAAACAAATTTCTATTCTTTAACTACTTACGGTTTTGGAATTCAACAAACGTTATTTGTTATTCAATATTTAACACCCAATACATACAACATATACACTTTTGTATTAAAACTACACATCTAATCTCATTTTATGCTTAGTGCCGCCCCCTCCCCTCTCATGTCCTTTAGATATTAAACATAATACTTACTTAATCATCATTACCCAACAAAAGCTTACTTAACTTTTTGCTTTTGGGCTAAGCCGCCCTAGTTGTCCCCCTTGCCCCCCCCCTAGCCACCCTATTTGTCCCCCTTGTTCCCCCAACCGGCCACCCCCTCCAACTAGCCTAAAATGATGATTTTGACTTACTATTAATCTTTTGACAAACTTCAAGTATAAATAGACCAAGTATGTTCATTCTTTGCACCATTAGTTCAAGTAAGAAAAACAATAAAAACACCCTTCTCATCTACACATACAATTCGACACATCTATTAAGGAGCAAGAAGGAGAAGATTTGTTGTGGCAAAGATCAAGGATATTAGGGCTCATTAACATAGGTTTTGGAGCATAAGTCTTGTGGTTAAGCTAGTGATTTACAACTTCCACTTCACTAATCACTCTTGTAAGTGATCTTACTAACACTTCATGATTTTCATATTTTACATGCTTGTCAAGTATTTATACTTATTATCACTTGGTACATGTTGATGAAACTTACATTTACAATGATCCTTCAACAAAGTTTAAGTTTTAAACAAGTTCTTACTACAAAATAAACTCTATATATATATACAATCTGTCTCATTTCGTACAAACTGGAAAAATCAGTAGCTCAGGGGTATTATTAGGCTAGAAATATAGAAAATAGACTCAATAACGAAAACGTGGTCGCTTGAATGAGTTAAAACGGGCTTATAACGAAAAAGATACGCTATTTTCAATTTAGACAACGAAAACGACTATTTTCTGAAAAATACATTATGTCCAGATTTTTGAGAAGTGAAAAACTGAGGTTAAATGATGTTTAGACTAGCCGAGACCTTGAAAAGCCTAGAGTACACTTAAATACCTTCGCGTGGATAGGTCAAACTTAAGAAACGAAGTTACGACGCAAAAGTTATGGCCAAAAGAAAGTTTTACGTCAACATATACGTTGACAGCTTATTTTTCTCTATTAGAAAAGCTGTCAGGATTTTTAAAATGGAATTTTGGACCTTTTAGTGTACATTTTGGTTAAAATGGCGTAAACGGAAATGGTAAACAATGTATATACTTATTAGATGCGTTAGAGAACTTTGAAATACATATTAACACGACGATTAAAATTTGGTCGCAAGATAAACAAGTTATGTTTTCTAAAAAGGTGGTGAATTCTAATAAAGGATCAAAGTGACGCAAATGTATTTTGACAACAAATATTACAACAACATGTACAAGTGATAAAGTAGAGTATGAACTTGCGTGCATGACCATGTTTTCGAACCTAAGACATATGAATCATTTAGGTCGCGGTTAGAGCGTCCGTACCTCGATATTCGTTCGCTTTCCTTTTGTTATCCTATCAATTGCTCCAGGTGAGTTCATGGCCCCTACTTTTACTTGTTTTATAACCGTTTTGGGGGAGAATACATGCTCGTTTATATTTAAACTCTATGCTCATTTTACTTGAAACGTGAATTGTTTTCTCAAACATTACTGATTGGTTGAAACATTTGATTGGTTACTCGAAAGTATTATGTGTTTATCTGTTACCCACTTGATTATTTTATGGACACAAGTGCATTAAACTATTTCATATTGCCTATGTTATGAACCGTTAAGCGCGAATGTTGTGAATAGATCTATTGGGATTGAACTCCCCGTCCGGGTGGTGTTCCCCACCTGACTGTGATGTCAAACGGACGCATAATAATTTGAGAAACCTTGGATGTTCTAGGTGGACATCTACCAGAAACTTTGGGTGTCCGGGTGGTTTCCTCACTTGACTGATATGTCAAACGGACTGTGGTTTCCCCACTTGACTGTTATGTCAAAAGTATGCCCAAACTCTAACTATTAAGGCTTCGGTGTCACGAACTTAATACGACGATAACCTTTTCTATATTTGGAATATATTGGTCTTTGAATTCTTGTGGTCCATATATTACTTTTGTTTACCAGAACCTAAACTTATTTGGCAGTGGGTTGTAAACACACATGTTGCAAGTCTTGTATGGGCGGGACTTGGGACTGAGTGGATTTACAATGCCTTTGCTGGGAAATCTTTATTCAAATGCTTTACATTTAAACTAAACCTGTGGGAAACTAGAAGGTGGGTTGAATAGTTTACCGGTTTTATATTCTTTTAAAAATCTTGTTTTAAAAGTTTGCTATTGGAAACTTTGATTCGAACTCTATGTGTAATCAATCAATACCAATATGAACTACACACTAGACAGACTAATGCTAAATAATAAAAGTAAAGAGTAGAGTTGGAAAGATCAAACCGAGACAAAGGATTTATAGTGGTTCGGCTACGAAGCTCTTCTTCGCCCTACTCCACTCCCCGAGTACCACACTCGAGAGTTTCAAACACTATGTCAACAACCTCCCTTCAGGCGGAGAAAACCGTACACGTTGCTTATCCTATTACCGACACTCAGCTAGATGTCGAGTGTTAATCTTAGCTAGCACCAATCTACCAAGGTCCACGTGACCAATCACTCAAGCCCAATGGCTACAAGAGATCACCAAGATCTCAACACGATCACAATGATCAACACTCTCTCAACTAACACTAATCTATCGACCCTTGATCTTCTTGATCAATCACACAAGCCCAATAGCTTTAAGAGATATTCACTATCTCTACAAGATCACACTTGATCTTCACTCTCACTCACTAAAGATAAATAAACTTGATGTATGCTATGATACAACAAGGTTGTAACAAGTGTTACAAAAACCTAACAACTATAACTCTTGTATCTTCTTGAATACTTTGAGTTCTTCTCTTGCTAATGAAGAGGAATGATAACACCTTGTATCAACTTGGATACTTGTGTTCTTCTCTTGCTAATGAAGAGGAATGAAGAGGATCTCTTGGTGGATGATTGGATCACTCTTAAAACAAAAGAAAACTAATCTAAATGATCAAAAGAAAATAAAGGTGTGAGAGGTTTAAACTTAGATGTTTTTCTGTGTGAAAGGGTGCCTAAAAACTGTGAATGGGGTTGGTTTTTATAGGCAAGAAAAATCTGAACGTTACAGAAAGTTTTGTACGGACGGCTCCACTAAATGCACCACGGCTCCACTAAATTTAGTGAAACCGTGGAGCCGTCCCAGACAAGGACGCTCCAAATTTTGTCTTTTCTGGTGAAAACTTATTTGGGGAAGTTTGGAGCTGATTTTAGGGGGAAAAATAGCTGTTGTGATTTTCAAACTTATTTTTCCATTAAAACATTTCTTAATAATTCAAAAATAATTTGTCATGTGTATTTTTGAAAAAATGTTTTGTCACATTAAAATGTGAAGTCTTAAAACACAAATTCACTTCTTTGATCATTTGTCAAGTTGTAAATTTGTTCTAGAGTGATTTGCGTAGAAACGGGATCTTCCGATTAAAAACTTGTTTACGTTAATTTTAACGTAACGTGATTTCACATTTTGTCATCCTCAAAACGTGAAGTAATCGAAAGATATAAATAACGTTTTTAGAACATTATTTGCATCAACAATCTCCCCCTTTTTGATGATGACAAAATATAAACTCATTTTAAGTTAAAATTAGTTTTAACAAGTTTTTAATGAGTTTACTCCCATTTCTCCCCAAAGGTGACAAAGGCTCCCCCTTGATGTATACTCCCCCTCATTTGGAGAATACCAAGGAGTCGAGCAATGGTGTATGCTACAAAACAAAGTTAGATAACACATGTACAATATCTAACAAGTAGCACTTAAGACAAATATCCAAACATAAAAAGAATAGCTAAATAGCTAAAAATAAAAGATAAAAAGAGATAACCCTCATAAAAGCCCATTCATTCATAAAAAGAAAAGAAATGTCATACATAGGTATGACTTCATGATAAACATAAAAGAGACAATGATAAGCATAAATCCCTAATGACTAGAGGCAAGCTTCATTTCCCGGAAGGGTCCTAAAGAGTTATTGTTGAAACACTAAACAAAGTCATGTTTAGTTGTTTGGGTTAGGAGGTGGTGGGGATCGTGGCATCATTTGGGGTGGTGGTGGTGTTAAGAGATGTTCGATAAAGGAGAACATGAAATGAATCTCGTTTCTTAGGAAGAAGATGAGATTACGGTTATGGAGACAACATAGGCAATTAGCACTATGCAAATCAAAGGGATGAGGTTGAATGGGTTGTGCCATGATAGGAGAGGGTGATTGTGGTGAGTTTGTTGGAGATGGAGTTGGCATGGCATAGTCCAATGGAGTTATGGGGGATACTGTGTACTCCATTGATGATGTGGTGTGGAAGGATGATGAAGATGTTGTGTAGGAAGAGGATGTTTTAGAGGGTGCATTAGGTGGTGATGGTGAGTATGGAGTGGCTTGGGAAGGTGGTGTCATTGCTTCATCATCTTTTGTAAGATCTACAAAGAGTGGTTTTGAAGGTGGTTTCACGGTGATTCTAGGTTTCTTGGAAATGTGAGAGGTGGATCCTTGGGTGGAAGCCATGGATGTGTGTGATGGGAGGTTGAAGATGAAGTGCAAGATAAGCTTGCAAGGTGAGGCTTTATATAGGCAAGATGGGTGAGTTTTGAATTAAAGTTGATGGGAGTGTCCTATGGTGTAGCAAGGGAATCTTAGGGTGTGTGTGAGGTTCCAAAATTTGCAGGTTTGAGGTTAGGGTTGCAAGGTTTTTAGGAGGAACAGTAAAAATCCGTCAAACAGGGACACGGTTCCTCTAAATGACCCACGGTACCGTTAAATTTAACGGTACCGTCCCTATTTAGTGGTACCGTGACACTGTTGTCACGAAAATTTCTGTGCAGGCTAGTTCTGGGCAGCTAGGGGGATGTTTTCTAGGGGAACTAGTTCCTGGAAATGATAGTGCCTCAACTCACTAGGTATTTATTTACCTAAAATGTCCCATATTAAGCTACAACTAGCATATAAAGATTATCATGTAGTTTCCTAAGATAATCATAAGCATGCAATTATAAGAGACAAAATAAGCTATCATCCAAATATCACATAGATTAATTATGCAAAGAGATAGTTAAGCATGCAAGAAAACAATTAGCATTGATTCATAGATAAATCCTATTAAGAGATGTAAATCTCTTCAAGACTGCTTATGACTTGAGCATTCCCCCATTCTTGGCACACTCTTGTTTTAAGCATGTTTCTCATTGTCATGATTTGGATCATCAAAGGATGCATAATGGGTGGAGGATTCGGAAATGAGGATTGATGAGACATGTGACTCGTTTATGGGTTTCATGATGGGTTTGACAAGTGAGTATTGAGGGCCGTTAAGGTAAGGGTGTAGGTTCATGAAATGGTGATAGAGACGGGTTAGGAACATCCCATAGGGTATCAATTTATTCTTGTTACCCTTGAGATGAACAATTCGCTTAGCGAAGAAGTAAGCGAGATTTTATGGTTGTTGGGTTAGGAGACAGTAAATCATATGAGCACAACACGCCGGGAGTTGCTCACGATTTCCTGTGAGACTTAGAACATTTTCTCGCAGGATGACTGCCCAAGAAAGTAGTTCATGACGAACCTCTTCCAAACGAATTTTTGTTGGATTAGGGTAAGAGGGGTACTTATGAGTACGGATGAGTTTGGTTAGTTCGGTTGGAGGGGGTATGTATGAACAGTACTGACTATTCTCCTCACGATAGTGAAAGAGAGACTCAAGACACCAATCTTCAGTATAGGCACATTGCCCATGATTGGGTATTCGGAGGATTTGAGCAAATTGCTCAAGAGTTAGGACAAATTTGAAATTTTTGACCCAAAACCAAAGTGACAAGGATTGATCCTCGTTACGTACGAGTTCAACTTGTTGAAAGAATTCCAACACAAAACGAGGACAAATGTGCTCGTTGATGTGGAGTAAACAATCGAATCCTATAGCTCTAAAGAAAGTGTTGATGTCCTGATGGTAAACTAGGGACGGATCAACGACACGGCCTTCATGAAACCGACGGGTTTCAAGATTGACATAGGCACGAATGTGGTTACCGGGTGTTGTGGGTTCACGAGAGATTTCGGGTGTGTAGGTATTGGTTAGGAGATGATTAAAATCATATTCATGAGACATTTTTGTTTCCTATAAAAAGAAATTTTTAAGAAAAATTAGAGCAAAGAATAGTTGCTTTAAACACAAGCCTAGTGTGTGCCTATATGCAAACTATATGGAGGTGCGGTGATCTCGACTCGAAAGAAAATAATGAGATTACCCAAACACTCCTAATTTTACTTTTGCTCAAACAAATATGTCGAAAAATACATATTGATTATGTAATTCGATCAGTATTCGTGAGATCATGTATGCATGAAAAAGCGTTTTTAGTTTGCATCAACAATGCATGAAAAAGGTTTCATGATCCTAGACTTGTGATGTTTTTCGAAAAATGATGGAATTGGGGTGTTTGGCAAACGCCTCAATGTGGCGCCAAAACGCTTAAGTTTGAAAAGCTTCAATGTAAATCGTTCCTAAACCAATTTTAATCATCCTAAACATGATTTCACTACAAATAATCAATCATAATCCGATTTTAGTGATTAGATTCGGACTAGGTTTTGCAACATAAATGGGTTTATGAAAATCCTAGGTTTAGGGAATCATGTGAATGCTACATTGTCTAATCCTAGTCTTAATTTCACAAAAGTTTAACAAAATTAGAAAATCCCCAATTCGATTTTAAACTCAAGAACAAACCCTAGACTCAAATTGAAAGAAATTAAGAATGATTTACTTACAATTAGTGTTGTTGTGATTAAGATTTGTTGATTCCAATGCCTCAATCTTGATTTGCAAGAGCTTAATTGAATTTGGGTGTTTAGGTTCGGTTTTGACAGCAAGAGGGAATGGTTTTGGGTTTGTTTGAAAAAGGCTGTGCAGAAGAAAAGAGGAATAGGCGCGTTTTTCAGATGCACGGCACCACGGTTCCACTAAACATTAGATGACTTAAAAAGTCATGGGCGATTTGTAGAGAATGACTTCAATATTTCCCGCGAAACTTTTGAGAGGTCATAGGAGGGATGAAAGGTTATAAGGTATGACGTGACGGATGACTTTAATATTTCCATTGAAATATTGAAATAGTCATGAGCGGGATGAGAGGAATGACTTAAGAAGTCATATGATGAGACGTGAGAAATGACGTTAATATTTCCAATGAAATATTAAGAAGTGATGCGTGGGTTTTGCAACCTTACAACAGGTTTTACCTCTCAAGGGATCTCAAGAGGCTTACAACCCCACCAGGCAGTGTACCTGACCGATGTAGTATAGTGTAGTGGTAAGTACGGGGGATTGATCGTTCTCCACAGGGAATAGTATTCGTTAGGTGTGAAAGGCTACTCTAATTAGGTCTAAGGGTTGAGGAAGATTCTTTTTATGTTTTTATAGTTTTTTATGAAAGCAAGTAAAATCTCGGTTTTGAAGGAGTGGGCGGAATTAGTTGCTAGTCAACTAACCCAAATAACTACAAATGCAAATAAAATAAAATAACAAAAATGAAAAGTGGTGAGAAACTTATGTGTAGAGAAATGTGTTTACTTAGATTTCCTTACTCCCTAACTATCTTTTACCGGTTAATTAGTGTGTATTAGTCGCGTGGATGACGGGTGTATTCCTTAATACCATTCGTGGGGTGGCGTACTTACTTCCCCAAACTCTACAAGCTCCTACTTCACTCCTATGTCGAGCCGGCTAGGAAGCTCCTAACATGGGATCACTAGAATTCGCTTGTGCATTAAATACAACCATAAAAACCTTTAGTACGCGTTTGGTTCATGTTTCTTAAGACGTTCAAGCAAGTTACCGAATAGGAAGTTAGCTAGTTTTCTTAAGCCTAACATAGATAAACAATCATCCAATACAACTAATAACACACTAACAACCAATAATCAATAGCTAGGTTTCATTAGATCTAAGCAAACACAAGATAAAATTAGCCTAACATGTTAAACAAAAGACAAGCATAAGATAGAATCAAACAACACATAGACATATTGAATGATTAATTGATAACTTATCTTTCAATGAAACATGGAAGATCTCAAGGCAAGAAGCCCTGAAAAAGTAGCTAAAATCGTCTTAGGGTTTTATCCCAAAATTCCACACACTAAGCTCTCTTTAATGACAAAAAATTAGAAAACTATATATAGACTTTTGGATCTGACGGCGTCACCTTATGCATTGTGACGCCGTCACCTCGCCGCTTTTAGGGTTCCCGGGTGACCTTCTTGACGCCGTCCCTCTTTAGCTCTACCAAAATCCATTCTGGCTTATCAAGGCTTGACGCCGTCGGATCATGAACGTGACGCCGTCCCCTTATGATTTAAGCCGTGACGCCCTTGATTTAGTTAAAGCGTGACGCCGTCAGAATTCTCATGCAAACTCACTGGCCCGTCATGAGTAAATTTCACATCCAACTTTTCTTGCCAAAGCATGACGCCGTCCTATGTTAATTGTGACGCCGTCAAGAGTAACTTTTAGCCGATTCTTGAGACTTTGCCGTTTTCTTCACTTTAATGCTCCAAAAACGTCCAAAATGCCTCCTTTTCCAGATTTCTCCTCAAAAGTACCTAAAATGACAAAAGGAACGATTTAGGGCAATATTTGATCAAATAAATACGATTTCGGGCTTAAATGACCCCTTAAAAGCGGTACACTTTTCGCCTCATCAAATACCCTTACACTTGAGATTTGCTTGTCCTCAAGCAAATGCGCTTTTATTCTAATCAAAATACAAGTTAGGGGTCATTTAATGCAAACATAAAAGTAATTACAACAAATAATCGTTCCACTTCAATCATAATAAGCACGGAGATTATATACTAGCACCTCACAAGTAGTGTTTAGATACTCACATCTCTCAAGTGTCATCAAAATAAATCTCATAAATGAAAACGGAAAATATCTCTCACTACCTGTCATAGCAAATAGATTACCATAGGCTTGGGAAAGGATCGAAAACCTCCTCCACTAGGCGTAAGCACCTAAGATAAACTATCAAAGAGGGCTTTTAAATGGGTTATAACGTTAGGTGTAGGGAAAAGGAAAACACGGTTTTGTTGGATACGGGATATTTTACTGGTGGCGAGTTAAAGATCTTGATCAATTACATGTACTATACAATGTTGCTAAGCCAAGACTAGACTCGATCTTAAGCTAATGAAAGAAAATAACAAAGCATAAACATAAAATAAACATAAAATTAAACGGGATGGTAGTCCGTATGTTTTTTTCTATTTTTCTTTTTCTCATTTTTTTGTATTTTTCTTGATTTTTTCGATTTTTTTTTTTTTTTTTTTTTTTTTTTTGCATACACTCTTGCCCTACCATCCAAAATATTACATCATAGGGGCGTTGCATTCCCCTTACACTTGAACTTTTACATAACTTTACAAATACTAATCTAATGACTCGAATTAAGATAATTGAAAAACTTGGAGTACTTTTAAAACATTTAGCACATATGGGGGTAATAAATGATGTTCTTCCCCATTACTCCATTACACTAGTACTTTACCCATGAGTCCCAATCGTCCCAAAACAATATGTACAAGGATATGACTCGACTTAGCAACCATGTAATCAATTAGATAATTAACTTGGGGTTTAAACAAATGTTGTCACAATAATGCACTAAAAATGAGTGCATACAAGGTAGGCTAAGGCGATTTGGGTGTACATTTTAGTGGGGTGTAAACAAATTCTTCCTTTAAGTAAAATGCTTAAAGGTC
This sequence comes from Artemisia tridentata subsp. tridentata, assembly GCA_021014915.2. Lineage (NCBI taxonomy): Eukaryota > Viridiplantae > Streptophyta > Magnoliopsida > Asterales > Asteraceae > Artemisia > Artemisia tridentata. Next base: position 332,737,394 of record CP139508.1, on the reverse strand, counting down.
GAAACGAAAAGATAGGCTCTGAGGGGTGTACTAGGGGTATCGTGTACTAAAAATGAGTACAACGCAAAGAGTGTGGGAGAATTACTTGACCAATGTAGCCAATGTAATTATAACAAAAACACAGGTGTAAAACAATGGGTTAATCCTAATGCCTCTTATCATGTAGTAAATCTAACTACACGAATGTAGTCTCACTTGTGGCCTCGGAATGGTCCTAACGCAAGTTCTAGAATCTAAGTGCTACCGGTACACACATCATAGCATAAATGCTTTTCCTACCAATTCTAGGGGCGAACCTCACATATTTGGGGGTGGAAAATTTTTTAGTGGTACGGTTTTTTGTGCTAGTCATATAACTCCTATCCATGAGACGCTCATTAAGATCAAAGTTTCACTCCTATATGTTGTAAAAAATTTTAAATTTGGCACTAAAATTACCTTAACAAGTATTTCTCTCAGTTTTATTACACATCTACTATTAAACAAACAAAAATCAAGCGCAATTGTATTCTCTAAAATCGTACTTTTACCCTCCCCTTACACTTAAGATGAACATTGTCCCCAATGTTCAAATAACAAGATGTAAAAGCATAAAGTAAAAGAATGAAATCAAATACTCCCCTGATTCGCTCGTTGGATAATGAAATTACACGGTTAAATCTTCCTCCAAAGAGAATGTTGAAGCTCCATGACTAATGCATCGCCATAAGCTTGATTCCATAAACATCTCCTTGTCTAAAATAACCTGTTGAACCTGAGAAAACAAACACGAAAACCTGCATAACATCGGCGGGATAAAATCTATATATAAGGATATAATGCTTGTGGAATGACAACTTTGCAGATTCCTGGAGATTATAAGTTGGAGATTTTAATAAAAACTTTTTATGAAAACAAAATTTTCAAAAATTTCTGGAAATTAAATCTGACGCCGTCAGGTTATAACCCCTGACGCCGTCAGAAATGACCTGACAAAAATTTTCATTTTAAGTTTCCGGAAAATTTCTGGAAAAACCTTTACCTTACTTCCTGGAAATCCTGCAAAACATCATTATGACTCGATACAAGCATTTGACTCAAACAAATACGAATATGTATGTTAATTTATTATTATTACGATTCATGTTAATTTGTGTTCTAATAAACCGATTTAGATTTCCCTTACACTTATCTTTTGCAAAATACCTTTATATGTAGTTAAGACGAAGTTAAAAACAACATAAAGCATTTTCACAAATTAGTTTTGAACATGAATCAATAAGAATAAAAATTAAACACACATACGAAACAAATAAAACAAACAAACAAATAAATAAACACACAAAGCAAATAAAACAAATAAAGCTTGGGTTGCCTCCCAAGAAGCGCCTTTCTTTATTAACGAGTCTTGTAGCTAGACTCAAAGTCACGGGGTCTACGTTTTTCCGTTTTGCTTCTCAATTGCCCCTCTAATCATCCTAACAACCTCCATATCAATTTTGTATTTAGGTCCAAGGTTTAAGCAATCTTTATAATAAAGGCTTCTCTTATTCCAAACATGGTCCATGCCCTTTTCTTTATCCTCTTCATTGATGTCCTCAATCGCACCAATGTTGTCCATGTCAAATCGAGGCACAAAACGAAATTCTTTAACCCGATAAGGCATCCTATATGTGATCCTATCTATGTGATTAGAAAACTGAACCGTGCCTTTCGAACGGTCATACCTTAAATTGGATGCTTCGATAAATGGCTTACCTAACACAACGCGAGATAGGCGGCAGTCAACAACACTTGCCATATCTTCTAAAATCATGAAGTTGGTGATAAAGGTAAAGTTCCCAACAAGGATATGTATATCCTTAATCCTTCCAACGAAGTTGCAAACTCCGCCTGGACATTTGGGGTCCATCCTAGGCTCAAGTGGTGTATTTATGATTTGGCTATAGAGGCCTGAGGACATAACGTTGATTGGGGATTCACAGTCAATGTAAGCGTGCTCAACGTATTGGTACCCAATCATACATGGTATCTTCACATTCCCGGGATCACCTCTCTTAATCTTTGGGTCAATTCTAACAAAAGGTGGTCGAGGGTTATCAACTAGGTTGTTATAGTAAGCAATCTCCTCCTTAGTGGGGTATCCGTTGAAACAATCATCCAACCTAGGATCTACCTTTACTTCCTCAATTTTCTCAATCAACTTATCAACCGTAAGATTATTATGTTCTAAGTAATTATCTGAGTATATGGCGGTCCCTAAGTTGTTCAAGGCATAATCAAGCTCTATATCAATCATTCTACTGAGCTCCCTGAGCTCACTAATCTCATTCTCAAGTTGGCTACGCAATAAAGCTACTTCGCCAGGTGTAAGGGGTGGATTCGCGTTTTCCATAATGGCAAACTGAATAGTCGATGAAAATTTGTTACGAACAAAAGCACAAAGCAAATAGATAGACTAAAGAAAATCTAGAAAAAGAAAATAAAAATCTCACTAGAAAGGAATCTAGTGAGTAGACCTAATAGAAATAAAAATTCAACCTAAACAATAACTATTCCCCGGCAGCGGCGCCAAAAACTTGATGCGTGGGTTTTGCAACCTTACAACAGGTTTTACCTCTCAAGGGATCTCAAGAGGCTTACAACCCCACCAGGCAGTGTACCTGACCGATGTAGTATAGTGTAGTGGTAAGTACGGGGGATTGATCGTTCTCCACAGGGAATAGTGTTCGTTAGGTGTGAAAGGCTACTCTAATTAGGTCTAAGGGTTGAGGAAGATTCTTTTTATGTTTTTATAGTTTTTTATGAAAGCAAGTAAAATCTCGGTTTTGAAGGAGTGGGCGGAATTAGTTGCTAGTCAACTAACCCAAATAACTACAAATGCAAATAAAATAAAATAACAAAAATGAAAAGTGGTGAGAAACTTATGTGTAGAGAAATGTGTTTACTTAGATTTCCTTACTCCCTAACTATCTTTTACCGGTTAATTAGTGTGTATTAGTCGCGTGGATGACGGGTGTATTCCTTAATACCATTCGTGGGGTGGCGTACTTACTTCCCCAAACTCTACAAGCTCCTACTTCACTCCTATGTCGAGCCGGCTAGGAAGCTCCTAACATGGGATCACTAGAATTCGCTTGTGCATTAAATACAACCATAAAAACCTTTAGTACGCGTTTGGTTCATGTTTCTTAAGACGTTCAAGCAAGTTACCGAATAGGAAGTTAGCCAGTTTTCTTAAGCCTAACATAGATAAACAATCATCCAATACAACTAATAACACACTAACAACCAATAATCAATAGCTAGGTTTCATTAGATCTAAGCAAACACAAGATAAAATTAGCCTAACATGTTAAACAAAAGACAAGCATAAGATAGAATCAAACAACACATAGACATATTGAATGATTAATTGATAACTTATCTTTCAATGAAACATGGAAGATCTCAAGGCAAGAAGCCCTGAAAAAGTAGCTAAAATCGTCTTAGGGTTTTATCCCAAAATTCCACACACTAAGCTCTCTTTAATGACAAAAAATTAGAAAACTATATATAGACTTTTGGATCTGACGGCGTCACCTTATGCATTGTGACGCCGTCACCCTCGCCGCTTTTAGGGTTCCCGGGTGACCTTCTTGACGCCGTCCCTCTTTAGCTCTACCAAAATCCATTCTGGCTTATCAAGGCTTGACGCCGTCGGATCATGAACGTGACGCCGTCCCCTTATGATTTAAGCCGTGACGCCCTTGATTTAGTTAAAGCGTGACGCCGTCAGAATTCTCATGCAAACTCACTGGCCCGTCATGAGTAAATTTCACATCCAACTTTTCTTGCCAAAGCATGACGCCGTCCCATGTTAATTGTGACGCCGTCAAGAGTAACTTTTAGCCGATTCTTGAGACTTTGCCGTTTTCTTCACTTTAATGCTCCAAAAACGTCCAAAATGCTTCCTTTTCCAGATTTCTTCTCAAAAGTACCTAAAATGACAAAAGGAACGATTTAGGGCAATATTTGATCAAATAAATACGATTTCGGGCTTAAATGACCCCTTAAAAGCGGTACACTTTTCGCCTCATCACGTTAATATTTCCAATGAAATATTAAAAAGTCATGTGACGAGAAATAAAAGATGACTTTTAATATTTTCGAAGAAATATTCAGATAGTCATAAGAGGGGTGACGAGAACGTATTGGTTAGAGTATTGACGATGTTGTCTTTCAAGAGAGACTTTTCAAAGAAAAGATTTCTCTTCCGACCTTATCGCGACGGAGGAGATGACGTACTTCGACGAGCTTCGTTCATGAGCAAGCTATAGGGTTCCCGGTCAAGTCTAATGGCATCTTGACTGCTACTCTTCATAGGGAGTTGTCTCATCCATAGTGTTTGTTGTCATGCCTTTCCGGCGCTTACGTACTTGGCTTCGGTCGTGGAGACAACAAGAGTAGTTTGTTTCTTGGGGAACCAAGAAGTTTGTTAATAACCTATGAAGGTACAAACATTACTCTCTATGTTTCAATCCACATTAACTCTCGCATTATCAGAGTTTGATATAGAAACATTTTCTACACCAATCTCCTTGAGATATTGTAATCTCAAGTGTGTAGTATCTTTAATGTATCGGATGATACATCAAACACTTTGATGTAAGAAGTCTTGGGGCACTTCTTACAAGTGGGCACAAAGCCAAATACTTATTCATGATAATGGACCTACTTGCCGTTAGGTAAACTACTTTACCTATTATGCCCCTAACCTAGTGATATCCACTCACTCACCTTCATTGTCTCTTGTGAGATTCGTATTTGTGGATATGGGCGTTAGTATTAATTATAATTAATATAAGCTAAGTATCTGATATAGATATATATATATATACTAAAGTTTATGGGGATACTTTCTTTAGGTTGAGTTATCTACGGGCTAGGGAAGAAACTTAATTCACTCATCATTTTCGTTTCAAACTTGTCACGCATGATCTTAGAGCGATCATCGTATATTTCTGGACAAGTTGAGTTCGTCATGATGAATTGTGAATCTTTGTTTCTTTATGACAGTGCCTACTATGTTTAGACTTTAACACTACTGCATGCTTAGCATTTCTACCAACAAAGGGTGTTTTAAGGAAGCGTACCCGAGCCTGAGGTGTTGCCCTTAAAGCTTAGAAGATTAGAGTACCTTTGTTGAATGTTAAGCAAACGAGACACGACTTGACTATATCGTCGCAAGATTTGTTTGATCACAAATCATACTCCATTTATTAGATTTCCAAAATTTATTTACAGTCTTGTTTTCCTAGCAAAACAGAAGTTCAAACATCTGGTCCCCAATATCTCATGGGTCCAAAGTTGTTAGAGTCAAACATCCTACGCATTTGTTGCGTTAGTTTAGGATGTGAAAATGGAGGACACATTTCCCATGGTAAGTAACTTTGTGGTGGACGATCATTCCAAGTTACGGGAAAGTTACTTGGATGATTTTGTCTTCTAAAGTTACCTCTCGATAGAGGAGTTCTAGACCGAGGTTTGGGAGAATTTATTTTTCTAGGTGGAGGAGTAGTCGACCTAGTGTCACGCTTTACAAATCCATGTTCAGGAGATGACAATGGTTTGTAAAAGCCTTTGGCTTCCACTTTACTTGGTGTAGACACTCTAGTACTATTTACAACTACGTGACTTGGTTTAGGACTTAAGCTATTTTTCAGAATTGATCCAGTTTTGTCTTCAGCACCAGACGGTACCACGGTACCACTAAATTTAGTGGTACCGTCTGTACCTTTAGTGGTGCCGTCACCTTCAGACTTAGACATTTCAGGCATTACAAATTTTACTTGTTTAGTACCCCTTGTAGAAGCCTGATTTGTGTCAAATCCTAACCCCGCACGGTCATGTTCACTATATCTAATGTTTTCAAGTATATCATTAAGTGTTTTGGTTCCTTCATCAAACTTAATGATTCTTAAAGCATTTTCTTTAAGCTTTTCATTTTCTACTTGAAGACTTATGCATGACCCACATCCTAAGTCTACTTCTTTGTTTTTCTCAAGTCTCTTGACTTGATCTTTTAGTTCTACAACTTGTAGTTCTAGTTCTTGTAGTTTTAATTTTAGTTTTGTGTTTCTACCTAAGATCTTAGTACTAACTACGCATAGTTTGTTGTATTCGTCATGCAATCTACTATCATCTATTAACGAATTATCATCACTATAATAAAAAGAGTCGGAATGTACCTCGTTAGAAGCTTGAGCCATTAGGCATGCTTCATTGTTAAGCTTCTTCTCTTCTTCTTCACCGCTATCACTCCAAGAACCTCCTACAAAGGCTCTTTGGTTGTTGGACTTTGGTGGTTTAGGACATTCTCCTATGAGGTGATTAGGATCTCCGCATCTATAGCATTTCCTATCACTTGTCCCTTTTCTTTCACATGATTCCTTTGATGACTCTTATGCGTTGTCTAGAACTACTCTTCTACTCAAGACTTTCATTCCTTGACTTCATAAAGTTCTAATCAGGCTTAGTCTGTATTCTTCATCACTATCAGTGATTGAATTCCTCTCATAGCTCTGCATGCTTATGCAAATACTCTCTGCTTATTGCTCCATATGTGTAGTTTTCTAATTCTCTATGACTTAAGTTCTTAAGCATGAAACTAAGTCTTTACTCTATCTACCTTTGTCCATTAGGATAACCTAAGAAACTTCCTACATAATTTTGCAAGTCATCTGTTTACTTTCTTTTATATCTCATTGTTATCATGAAATCACTCATCTTGATGAAATTGTTCATATTGTTAACGAATTTCTATTTCTCTTTCTTGTTATCCTTTGATCAATAAATTCAATTCCTTTTAGTTATTCAATAAAATTTTCAATCTTTTGAAAGTTCACATCATTTTACGCCTCATTGTTTTCTTCTAGATCTTTTTTCAATAAATAAACAATTCCTTTTCAAAAGTGGTGGTCTTTGCATGATTAGCCCCTTCTAGATATTTGTATGAATCCATTGATCGATTCAAGTTTTAAAATACAATATACTTTAAAATCTTGACTGACGTGGCTTCTGATACCAATTGTGGGAAACTAGAAGGGGGGTTGAATAGTTTACCAGTTTTATATTCTTTTAAAAATCTTGTTTTAAAAGTTTGCTATTGGAAAACTTTGATTCGAACTCTATGTGTAATCAATCAACACCAATATGAACTACACACTAGACAGACTAATGCTAAATAATAAAAGTAAAGAGTAGAGTTGGAAAGATCAAACCGAGATAAATGATTTATAGTGGTTCAACTATGAAGCTCTTCTTCGCCCTACTCCACTCCCCGAGTACCACACTCGAGAGTTTCAAACACTATGTCAACAACCTCCCTTCAGGCGGAGAAAACCGTACACGTTGCTTATCCTATTACCGACACTAAGCTAGATGTCGAGTGCTAATCTTAGCTAGCACCAATCTACCAAGGTCCATGTGACCAATCACTCAAGCCCAATGGCTACAAGAGATCACCAAGATCTCAACACGATCACAATGATCAACACTCTCTCAACTAACACTAATCTATCAACCCTTGATCTTCTTGATCAATCACACAAGCCCAATGGCTTTAAGAGATATTCACTATCTCTACAAGATCACACTTGATCTTCACTCTCACTCACTAAAGATAAATAAACTTGATGTTTGCTATGATACAACAAGGTTGTAACAAGTGTTACAAAAACCTAACAACTATAACTCTTGTATCTTCTTGAATACTTTGAGTTCTTCTCTTGCTAATGAAGAGGAATGATAACACCTTGTATCAACTTGGATACTTGTGTTCTTCTCTTGCTAATGAAGAGGAATGAAGAGGATCTCTTGGTGGATGATTGGATCACTCTTAAAACAAAAGAAAACTAATCTAAATGATCAAAAGAAAAGAAAGGTGTGAGAGGTTTAAACTCAGAAGTTTTTCTGTGTGAAAGGGTGCCTAAAAACTGTGAATGGGGTTGGTTTTTATAGGCAAGAAAAATCTGAACGTTACAGAAAATTTTGTACGGACGGCTCCACTAAATGCACCACGGCTCCACTAAATTTAGTGGAACCGTCCTAGACAAGGACGCTCCAAATTTTGTCTTTTCTGGTGAAAACTTATTTGGGGAAGTTTGGAGCTGATTTTGGGGGGGAAAATAGCTGTTGTGATTTTCAAACTTATTTTTCCATTAAAACATTTCTTAATAATTCAAAAATAATTTGTCATGTGTATTTTTGAAAAAATATTTTGTCACATTAAAATGTGAAGTCTTAAAACACAAATTCACTTCTTTGATCATTTGTCAAGTTGTAAATTTGTTCTAGAGTGATTTGCGTAGAAACGGGATCTTCCGATTAAAAACTTGTTTACGTTAATTTTAACGTAACGTGATTTCACATTTTGTCATCCTCAAAACGTGAAGTAATCGAAAGATATAAATAACGTTTTTAGAACATTATTTGCATCAAAAAAACCTATGAACTCACCAACCTCGTGTTGACCCGTTTTAGCATGTATTTTCAGGTTCTCAAAGTGTTAGCTTACACTTGGCAGCTTTGACATGGCATGGCATGGTTATAGGATCAAGACACTCTGATATTCATTTGGGGACCGCTTTACTTATTTCATGGGCCTAATTCCGCACCACTTTATAATAACGAGGTTGGCGTCGAACCGCCGCGTTGCGGCGGGGTGACGAATATTTATCTTAATGTGTGTGCGGTTATGTGTGTCAGTTGTTGTTGCATTTTATTTGTGAAAGATGGTTTGCAGACGATGTGTGACAATATGAATCAAGATATTAATAAAAGTAAAACGCTTCATAACGTTGAAATTGGAAGAATACATATGGTCTTATAGCGTGGAGAGATGTGAATTGCACTAAACCATACAATATACTGCAATTTACACTCCTATTTTTATCGTTAATCTCCTTTAGGTTGATGCAAATAAAAGTGGCATACATACTCCGTTGAAGTCGCTCGTGTATTGGTGGGACACTTCTAAAACCTGAAATCGGAAGATTTGTCCAATAAATAGATATTTTAAGTAGAGCGTATGATGACGCTAATATAACGTGGGCAGTTAAAAGTTGAAGAATTAGTATCAGGTTACAATCTTTGATTAGCAAATTCATTAAAATAAATCTGAATACATACCTAAGCAATGGTAAACGGACGTTCATTCCATTTCTTTTATTCATCATTCTTCTGATGCTTTTTGATCTTTTTTCTGTTGGCGCAACCACTCTTTTCAAAATCTTTTAAGAGAAGAAATATCTATGCCATGCTCAGGTCAGCATCTGCACGTCCATCATCGCTATCTCATTTGTTTTTAATATAGGCTGTTGGATATAGAAAATTGGTTAGATTCATGTACCACAATCATTGAAACCTGTAAGTTTTAACGATACTTGGCAGGTGAAATTAGCATGTGTTTATTGAAGACATGATTTTTTATATCATCAGCTTTAATTTGATCATCAGACAGATGCGTTCTAATAATTGAAGGTTTCAAGATGAAGCTTAATTTAGCAAGGTGTGTATAGCTACATTACTTTTAGCTGATAAGAAAAGAATGGAACTGAAGGTATGCTGACGTTTCAGATTCATCTTATAGAATGAAATCATTTAAGCATGCAGATTTTAGTAATACTTATCTTTTCAAAACGGGTGGTGGGTGCGGCCGTCATATTACTGTTGCAATTGATGGGTTCCAGTAATTCTACCTGTATCAGCAGGTCGTTACAGAATTAAATATAAGGAAATGAAGACGATGTGGTATCACTTGTCTGTCGACACTAAAAACATGCTTTTTTTTTTTTTTTTTTTTGGGTGCATACTCATAACTACAGTAAAAACATTCATGGAAGGAACTGTTCAACAATACGATTAAATTATGAAAGATAGATGGGAAACGGAAGAGGATGGTGCAAGGAAGAAATTTGCACCAAATTACTTGTTACACTGGTCTCTTCGGTTTCTCATCTATGTTTTAGAAATATATTGTATTGTTGATCAATATTTTTTTGTGTGTAATTGGAGTTATGAATATGCAAAAGGAAAACATAATGTCAAAAACAAAAAGTATCAGCTTTTAGTGTCGGCAGACAAACAATACCACATGGTCTTGATTTCCAGGTTGCTTTTAAAGACAAAGCAATGAATTGCTAAAATGCAGAGGACGGAAAAAAAAGCTTTCAAAGACAAAGCAATGAATTACTTCCTTTTTCTTGGCATGCCACTGAAACTGGCAAGACGCATAAACTTGTAAAACATGACGTATGCATTTAACCATAACAGCAGCCACAGATGATGTACATCGCTTGTCAATATTAGCAAATGAAGAGTATCTGATTTTCTTTATTTGTCAATAATAAAAGTTGATGCTTTGTTTCTATGACGGTAAGTTTGTTTAAGCATGTTTGTACATGCAATTTTACAAAAGGTCCTGATCAATAATCCGATTCGATCCAAAAAGATAGATGGGAAACAAAAGAGGATGGTGCGAAGAAGCAATTTGTGTCAAATCACTTGTCACAACATTCTTTTCTGTTTCACATCTATCTTTTAGAATTGTATCGTATTGGTGATCAGGACGTTTTCTAGAGTTGTAGGTACAAACATGCAAAAAAAAAACTTAACTGTCACAGACACAGGGCATCAAATGTTAGTATTGACAAATAAAAAAATACCAGATAGTCTTCAATTCCTAATATTGACATGCGATGTACAACATCTGTCGTTGCTTATATATATATATTATATATATATATTATATATATATATATATATATATATATATATATATATATATATAATATATATATATATATATCAGGGCATTTCACATACCTGAATGCAGATGAGTGTTGAAACGTGCAAACAACAAAAATATTAACAAAGTGTCGATAATGGATGTATGCTGACCGTGGAAATCTAGTGATGGGTGCGTTTGGTCGGTATACATCCATCACCAATCTTCTAGAACCATATCCTATTCTTTGATGAAATGAACTCAGGTGAGTGTAAACGATAGCATGCGTCGACAATTCATGAAATCCATCAGCGCATCAGCATTTGATATCACGAACCACAAAAATGAAAGAGAACAGTTAGTTTTAAATATAGTATAATGTAGTATAGAAATGAGGCTTTCAGAAAAAAGAATGGAACCAAAAAAGAAATATAGATAGCCCTTCTAAATCCCCTTACAGTTCCTTTCGTCGTTTCAACTCCCTTTGTGCAACAGCCTGCACCAGGCAAGTTGCTAGATTGTTGAAAGAACAAAAGGAACTGTATGGGAATTTAGAATGAGTAACTACATTCAAGTTCCAGACTATGTATATGTATATACATATATATACACATATATGTATATATACATGTATATGTATATATTATGAAGGTGTGTCGTAGAAGAAATTGGCGATTCTAGAGAAGCATGTGTGTTGAATGGGATAATGAAGGAGTGTGGCCTGCCATGAACAATACACACTATATCATTATCACAATCATCACGCCTTAGTTATTATAGCTTATCTATCGAACGATATATATAAGTTCCAGTGCTTAATTTCACAGAGTTCCCTAAACCACTGTTATGTTTCATAGACAAATGGTTTAGGGAACTCAGTCAATTTAAGCAATGGAACTAAGATATATTGTTAGATAGATCTGCTCTAATAATTGAGACTTTCTAGTTGAAGCTGAATGTACCATGGTGTATACGGTGACGTTACTTTGCGGATGTCAGTTTTAGGTCGTAAAAAAGAATGGAACTGAAAAAGGAACATAGTTGCCCTTTCTAAGTCCCTTTACAGTTCCATTTGTTGTTTCAACTCCCTTTGTGCAACAGCTTGCACCAAGCAAATTGCTAGGTTGTTGAAAGAACAAAAGGAACTGTATAGGAACTTAGAATGAGTAACCATGTTCAAGTTCCAAACCGATTTATTAACGTAAACCATTCATCGACGAAATAATGTGGGTATCGAATACACAACTTGCTACTTTCAGCTTCTTTTCTGAACACTTTTATAGAATCAGCAATTATAATTTACAAAATACCTTTGATATTACTTTTTTTTCGCATATTTGCAATTGTGGTGACACAATTGGTTCTAGCCAACAGTATGGTTCAATTACGAAGGAAATATGGGAAACGGAAGAGGATGTTGCAAAGAAGTAATGTGTTCCAAATTACTTGTTACAGCATTCTCTTCAGTTTCTCATGCTTCTTTACGAACTGAACCCTATTGTTGACCAGAGCCTTTTGTGCCACCACAGTTAGGAATATGTGAGAAAAAATCAGCTATGCTGATGTTCAGTGGTAGGAAATGGTTTTATAACCCGCCGTTGCATTTAACATAACAAAAGGAAGTATGTAGGACCACAGATGATGTACATGGGCTGTAACTTACTTAAAGGGATATAGATAAAAGAACACTGTCGTTATCGATGAATGCGGGCATGCAGTAAATAACCTGAAGGATACAAAAATATCATTAAAGCATGCACATGAATACAGTAACTATGAAAATAGGAAGTAAATTTTAGTGATACTTAACTTCTGCTCATTGGCGTACGTCACCTGAGGTGAATCCTTATGTCGATGACTGAAGAATTTAAAAACCTGAATAATACTTATGTTTTGTTTGTAAGCAGCTGCGCTAAAGAATGTCGGCCCAAATTTTAGCGGGAGGAGGTGAACAGAACTGCCATTTCATCTCCATCATTACAAACGGTTCCACAACAACTCCTAATCAACAATATGATTGAATTTTGAAAGATCAGTGGCAAATGAAATAGGATGGTGCGAAAAAAATTATCTGCACCAAATAATTTGTCACAGCATCCTCTTTCATTTGGCACCAATCTTTAAAAATCTCATCATGTTGTTGGTTAGTAGGGCTGCTTTATTTGTTTGACACATCCTCTGTTTGACAAACTGATGACAATGCAAGTCGCAGCGGATTTCTTTATTTTTAGATATCTAAAAATAGAGAAATTCGATGCAACTTACATTCTCATCAGTTTGTGGAACGGAGGATGAACATAATAATAGTGTTGACCAGACCCTAAACAACATTGGAATCAGTACTGTTCTTCATCTCATGTACATAACATTGAACACAGGCGAAAGTTGTTATCTTTCTCTCCAGTTCCTTTTGCTACCTCAGGTAAAATTTATACAATGGCCTGCACCAGGCGCGTTGCTAGTTTAATGGAGTAACAAAAGGAACTGGAGAAGAAAGGCAAGACGAAGCACCTACATTGAACATTGTGTGGTCAGCTAAGGCAATCATATGTACCTAAACATAATGTAACATTTAGTGTATGGTAAATGATTGTCTAAGAATCAGTGTACCTGCATATGTCGCGATATCCATCACTGATACGTTGAGTCTGTATACATGTATTCATTTAAATACAGTAAACTTTCTGAGCAGGGTAGAGCATCCAAATGCAGGTTCCTTGCATGTTTTGATACACAAATTTAGCTGTTATCGAATCGGCCATCGCCCGCGTATAGAAAGGTAGTTGTTAGAAAGTTTAAGTAAATAATCAATGTGAAGCAAAGATGTGTTTTACGCCAGATGATGTACATGGGTTGTGAAAACACGGGGAGGCAAGAAATATCGACAGAGTATCAATGATGGATGTATGGCGACCATGCAAATTTAGTAATAGCCGCGCTTGGTCGCCATACATCCAACATCGTTACTATGTCTATTTATTGATATCTAACTTCTGTGCATAGTCTATAGTGGTGTTGTTACAGGCTACGTTTATCTATGAATCCAGAGTTGAAGAGAGTGACGCCAAAGGACCAAAGCTGTTGGATGCAGAAAATGTGTTAGCAGGCAAAAAGATGAAAACTAATCGAAACATGTAAATTTTAGCAGCATTTATCTTTCGCTGATCTCGTAAGCGGCATCCAATGCAGTTATTGGTTGCAACCATCTGATTATCCTTCACTGGTATTAAAGAAAAATAGTAATAAGTTGAGGATGAAAGCAATAACAGTTACAAAGTTTAAGTAGTTGGCCAATGTGAACGGCAATTGTGTTTTACGCATCTTGAATGTATGTAGTCTGCATTTAATCATAACAACAACGACAGATGGTGTATCTCGCCTCTCGATATCAGCAATCTGCCACGCTAATTTTGCGCACGCATATTCGCAGAACATGATTCACTTTTGAAAGATCAGTGGCAAATAAAATAAGATGGTGCAAAAAAGTAATAAATTTTAGTGAGACTTAACTTCTGCTCATTGCCATCAGTGACTGCGTAAAGCTGAACAATAAAAAAATACCAATAAATTATGTATAGGAATACAGTTAGTATGAAAATAATAACAAACCATGAACGTTGAATGCACATACCATCTAAATACATTAGCAGTTTTAGAGGCACATCTGTATGTCGATGACTGAACAATTTTCAAATTGAATTGCAGGCACTAAATGTACTGAAGCAGGTGAGCGCGAACACTTGTATGGTACAAAAACAGCGACAAAGTATCAATGATGGATGTACACACCATGCCAAACCGGCAGCAGCTGTGGTTGGTGTCGGTACACCCATCACTGATATCCTGTCTATTTTTTATACATGATTTAGGCCTAGCCCATTCACTTTCCGATAGCTACACTTCAAGGAGAGTACCTGCAAAGGGTGTATGTGAATTTTATTAGTTAATTTAACCAACGTCGTTAAAAACACACGTGTTCTTTACAGATAGATGAGTGCTACATGCGATTTGTGACTTCCGACCTCTGTCTTGAATATATACACATAACAGTCACAGATTGCACAAAAAAGTTCCAAACCAATGAATGCAAAATTCAGAAAACTTAAAATTTATAAAAATATATCATCAGGCTCAGATCTGTAAATGTTAAATGGTGAAGAAGTTTAGAATTTTGGCATGTGTGCAAACAGAGACGGTTGCACGATAGTAAGAATGCCATCATGCCATCCGGTAACTGCCATGGCAATTTACATTTTAGACCTCCAATAACCTATATCATTGGACTGATATTAATGAGCGATCGTAAGAAGCGAATGCACCCGACACGGTTGCAAATCTAAAACCTTGCCCTGCCAAGAGCCGGGTATTGACTTCTTTAATCAGAGCTACAGATTCATCATTGCCTATTGTAACTAATAAAGTACAGGAAGAAGGTTCGCGCAACTACCATAGGGAAAAGACATGTATAAAGCCACAACAAGAAGCCACGTATCACGCTCTATTAACTGAAAATTGGAAGGATGGATCAGGCCAAGAAACGGGCCAAGAAACAACCCACGAAAAAACAGCCCAATATCAAAACGATGTTCCTGTAGTTGTTTCCCACGCTAAATTATATTATTTATAATTATAATATAATTTATAATATAATGATGGTTGCTCCGCCAACGAAAGTGTAACTCTTTCATGTTGGTATATTTCTGTATAAACTGTAGTAGATCAGAAGGTTGTTCTATAATTTATAACTACTTTCATATGATAACAAAGCAAAAATCTAAGAACGAAATAAAATACCACCCATAGCAAACCATATACAATCAGATCGTTATTCATCACCCAATTTTTGACCAAATCCACACAAAGCACTAAACAATCAAATCACACCAACAACAAATAAAAGACCAGCTTCCAAGTCATTTCACACAAAATGAAGAAAAAGATCATCAAGTAACACCAAACTAATAGCAACTTCCATTAAAGCTTTAGGGTTTTCCAAAGAACAACAAATAAAAAACCATCTTAACCTTATCAAGAAAAGCATCATCAAATCACATTCATAAGAAGAAACATCAAATCAGACAGATAGCAACATAAAAAACACACAGACATCAAATAAAATACCAACTTCCATTAGATCGGCACTGACAGTACAGTCGTTTTGACTTTTGAGCTACAGCCGTTTACGTTTTTTAGCTAATTTCCACTGGATCCGCAAAAACCACATTAGGGTTAGGGTTTCCCAGAACCTGTACCACTTCCAGAAGTGTCCATCGCAACACATATGACGTTCTATTAACCTAAAAATGGAAGGATGGGTCGGGCCAAGACGGAAGGATGGGCCAAGAAACAGCCCACGAAAAAACAGCCCAAGATCAAAACGACGTTCCTGTAGTCGTTTCCCACGCTAAATTATATTACTTATAATGTAAATTTAACACTTTTGTTAATAAATTTTATACTAAATGATTGAGGTAAAAACTGTTCTTTGTACTTGTGTTGTGGTATCAATTGAGTAGCACCCCAGTGACATGTATGCTTCCGCTGGACCCGATTTTAGGGGTGTTACAGATTGGTATCAGAGCCTCGGTTATAGAGAACTAGATATTTTTATAACTTAGACTATAACTACTTTTACGAAAACTTAACCCTATGACCGCCACATGACTGCCTGCTAAGCTGATGCCTCACTCATGGTTTGTAGCTGACATATTAGATGAGATTTGTGTCTTATTATCGGATCAATTATACCCACTCATTTTCATTGATTACAGTAACTACCTTCCATATAAGCATGCTCACGTATCGTATATGTCACAGCGTTACACCTTTCCTTACGTAATCTCATCATTTGACCTCGAGTTTGGTCACTTGCTTTAGTCTTTCAAAACGGCTTCTAAATGTGAAGGACATATTATTAGTATAACTGAGCCGAGTTTAAAATTCATTGAACCTCGGTGGAATATAGACTGGTCATCTATATTCGACCCGGGACAGTGGGACATAGCCTGACCACCTATGTCCGACTTAGAGATGAATTTTGCAATACTGGGAGTAGTTATAATAGCATTATGTCCAGATTGATTCTCTACTCGATTCCTAAAGGTTCCAAAAAAGAAATTCAGTGTATACAATCGCTGCATGAACATTCACATCTACATCCAACACATTAGCACCGCAATACTTTCTCGTCACAATACTTTTCTTTTAAATGAACCCTCATATTTTTGATGGTCCTTTAAACGTTCCCAAGCCAACAAATTTGAATTCCTATCATTGAGGTTCGCTGGAATTCTCAAGGAAACCCTAAGATCACTTAAAGCGAGAGCATACGTCTGTAGAACGAACGAGCTAAATTCAGGGACTGAATTCCTTAAACGGGTAGAGACTGTAGCAACCCGTAATTTTCCACGTCAACATTTATTTTCAAACTCCAATTTACCACTTTGAAATTCTTACAAGAACACTTTTTATGAATAACTATTTGGTTAAATAAACATAAAACTAGGAACAACCCTCTTGAACGCTATGAATTTAGACTATATTTAGTCCAAAACATTCCAGTATCTTGCTCATGCTCCATTTCACAATTTTAAACTATAAAACAAATTTCTATTCTTTAACTACTTACGGTTTTGGAATTCAACAAACGTTATTTGTTATTCAATATTTAACACCCAATACATACAACATATACACTTTTGTATTAAAACTACACATCTAATCTCATTTTATGCTTAGTGCCGCCCCCTCCCCTCTCATGTCCTTTAGATATTAAACATAATACTTACTTAATCATCATTACCCAACAAAAGCTTACTTAACTTTTTGCTTTTGGGCTAAGCCGCCCTAGTTGTCCCCCTTGCCCCCCCCCCCTAGCCACCCTATTTGTCCCCCTTGTTCCCCCAACTGGCCACCCCCTCCAACTATCCTAAAATGATGATTTTGACTTACTATTAATCTTTTGACAAACTTCAAGTATAAATAGACCAAGTATGTTCATTCTTTGCACCATTAGTTCAAGTAAGAAAAACAATAAAAACACCCTTCTCATCTACACATACAATTCGACACACCTATTAAGGAGCAAGAAGGAGAAGATTTGTTGTGGCAAAAATCAAGGATATTAGGGCTCATTAACATAGGTTTTGGAGCATAAGTCTTGTGGTTAAGCTAGTGATTTACAACTTCCACTTCACTAATCACTCTTGTAAGTGATCTTACTAACACTTCATGATTTTCATATTTTACATGCTTGTCAAGTATTTATACTTATTATCACTTGGTACATGTTGATGAAACTTACATTTACAATGATAAACAAGTTCTTACTACAAAATAAACTCTATATATATATACAATCTGTCTCATTTCGTACAAACTGGAAAAATCAGTAGCTCAGGGGTATTATTAGGCTAGAAATATAGAAAATAGACTCAATAACGAAAACGTGGTCGCTTGAATGAGTTAAAACGGGCTTATAACGAAAAAGATACGCTATTTTCAATTTAGACAATGAAAACGACTATTTTCTGAAAAATACATTCTGTCCAGATTTTTGAAAAGTGAAAAACTGAGGTTAAATGATGTTTAGACTAGCCGAGACCTTGAAAAGCCTAGAGTACACTTAAATACCTTCGCGTGGATAGGTCAAACTTAAGAAACGAAGTTACGACGCAAAAGTTATGGCCAAAAGAAAGTTTTACGTCAACATATACGTTGACAGCTTATTTTTCTCTATTAGAAAAGCTGTTAGGATTTTTAAAATGGAATTTTGGACCTTTTAGTGTACATTTTGGTTAAAATGGCGTAAACGGAAATGGTAAAACAATGTATATACTTATTAGAAGCGTTAGAGAACTTTGAAATACATATTAACACGACGATTAAAATTTGGTCGCAAGATAAACAAGTTATGTTTTCTAAAAAGGTGGTGAATTCTAATAAATGATCAAAGTGACGCAAATGTATTTTGACAACAAATATTACAACAACATGTACAAGTGATAAAGTAGAGTATGAACTTGCGTGCATGACCATGTTTTCGAACCTAAGACATATGAATCATTTAGGTCGCGGTTAGAGCGTCCGTACCTCGATATTCGTTCGCTTTCCTTTTGTTATCCTATCAGTTGCTCCAGGTGAGTTCATGGCCCATACTTTTACTTGTTTTATAACCGTTTTGGGGGAGAATACATGCTCGTTTATATTTAAACTCTATGCTCATTTTACTTGAAACGTGAATTGTTTTCTCAAACATTACTGATTGGTTGAAACATTTGATTGGTTACTCGAAAGTATTATGTGTTTATCTGTTACCCACTTGATTATTTTATGGACACAAGTGCATTAAACTATTTCATATTGCCTATGTTATGAACCATTAAGCGCGAATATTGTGAATAGATCTATTGGGATTGAACTCCTCGTCTGGGTGGTGTTCCCCACCTGACTGTGATGTCAAACGGACGCATAATCATTTGAGGAACCTTGGATGTTCTAGGTGGACATCTACCAGAAACTTTGGGTGTCCGGGTGGTTTCCCCACTTGACTGATATGTCAAACGGACTGTGGTTTCCCCACTTGACTGTTATGTCAAAAGTATGCCCAAACTATAACTATTAAGGCTTCGGTGTCACGAACTTAATACGACGATAACCTTTTCTATATTTGGAATATATTGGTCTTTGAATTCTTGTGGTCCATATATTACTTTTGTTTACCAGAACCTAAACTTATTTGGCAGTGGGTTGTAAACACACAGGTTGCAAGTCTTGTATGGGCGGGACTTGGGACTGAGTGGATTTACAATGCCTTTGCTGGGAAATCTTTATTCAAATGCTTTACATTTAAACTAAACCTATGAACTCACCAACCTCGTGTTGACCCGTTTTAGCATGTATTTTCAGGTTCTGAAAGTGTTAGCTTACACTTGGCGGCTTTGGCATGGCATGGCATGGTTATAGGATCAAGACACTCTGATATTCATTTGGGGACCGCTTTACTTATTTCATGGGCCTAATTCCGCACCACTTTATAATAATGTAAATTTAACACTTTTGTTAATAAATTTTATACTAAATGATTGAGGTAAAAACCGTTCTTTGTACTTGTGTTGTGGTACCAATTGAGTAGCACCCCAGCGACATGTATGCTTCCGCTGGACCCGATTTTGGGGGTTTTACAATAAAAATGACAAAAGGTTGGCTAACAATTATCCGTTTTAAAATCCGAGTAATAAGTGGAATTTGCATTAACGTACATTTTTTTATTTACATCGATTCAGCTTGGTATTTGAAGACTCTGATGCTGAACTAACAACCATTAAGGATGATGACCCAGACAGTGGTGAGGATGGCTGTGCACGTGACAAAAAAAGGCAATAAGGCTTACAATTACCGGGGATGAATCCGAATAGGATATTGGATGTACCACGATGAATGGCATGTTGGAATAGTGTTAACCGTTTAGAAAATTAGTTAAATAAAAATAGTTGTTATGCCAATTTTTTGGCTTTAAGTGTTTGTTTCCAACTATTACAACCATCAAAAATTTGCATTCCCGTTCCAACAAGTAAGAATACAAATGCTATTAGTATTTACTTTCATTATGGTTTACCAATTATTTAACAATAGCATTACATTCGATATGTAAAATCTTTATATCCCAGTTCTATCATTAAAACAAATAACCTTAACAGACCGCGATAAAACAACCATATGTTGATTCCTCAAACATTAACACTTTGATGCCTGCCCTTATACCCTTATCTATCGTAAAAGGCAGTTATACTACAACCCTATGTAACTGAAAGTGTGATTTTTAACAGCGGTTATAATCATGTAGAAATAAAACATGCAACCACAATTGTTGTTTGTCAAATTTGTTAAAAAACCAAAAAAGAAACGTTTAACATTAAACCATTTATGATCCACACCATTGAATCCTCATTCCAAAACTCCTTATAAATAACTAATAAATTGTCCTGATGGGTGTGAAAAAAAAGAGTTACAACACCTGTTCATAACTACAAACAGTTTATGTTGAATATGAGTTACAAAAACTTCTATTAAGTACGGGCATTGGTAAGACATTTAAAAGCCATGCTATAGACACTACACCCATAACATATCCTTATATTGTCAATTTAATATGGCATAACATATCCTATGAGACACGCATTGAGCATCCGATGTCAATATTGACAAATTAATAATGCTGTGAACTTTACCCACCTCATATTTCATTTGTCAATATTGACAAACGATGCTCAATGTAGTTGCGTTCCCTGATTATGCGTCAGACATGGAACATCGGATGTCAATATTGACAAACAAAAAATCCAATCCACCGCATCTTTCGTTTGTTTATATTGACATACGATGCTCAACGTAGATGCGCATTCTGATCTTCTCCTTGAATCCCTTTTGTTATCTCAACAGTCTGGCAAAATGTCTTACGCAGACATATGCACAAAGCCTGTACAAATAGCAAAAGGGATTTGAGAGAGAGATCAGAGATCCCATCTATGCTCATATATGTATTTTACGCCTGACTAAGTAACTAAACTATGAATGTTTAAGCTTACTGTTTGAATGCAACTTATTCTTAACAATATGTAAGTATTTGGTATGCAGGGTTCTTGAATTTCACAACAAGCATATAAAAATGGATCCATTCGCAACAAACATATATTGTCAACATGTAAAATGTAAATTATTATTTACCTGTTATTTTTTTTGGCATACCCAAGTATGTGAGCACCCTTCCATTTATTACAATGATAAATATATCATTTAAGGCAGGACAATCCAAAAGCCTGATTTCTAAATATCTTTAATATCCATCTTCTCACATCCTCACCTATATTTGGAACCTGTTGTGCAGCAATAATAGTTAGCATTTTATAAGCAACTATGAATGACGGTGAGCGTGAATTATATTACTTTATCTACAATTACAACATTATATAATCACACTCATATATGTGTTTATATTATATGTTCAGTAATGATCATACCAATAATCCATCCCTGTCCAACATACTCCACAATGTTGTACACATACTGTCACACCCCCAAAATCTGGATTGCAGCGGAATGGAATTCTGGGGGCGTAACGTACATGGATAACAAAGTATAAGGTAATAAAGAATGACCTCTAAGTGAGTCATTTTAAAACAAGCGTTTGATTTAAACATAAACGTTTTACAAAACATAAATATCAGAGTTCTCCATCAAATGTAAGATTTTAATACATAACCAAACACTAAATAATGCAAGAACATTTTTCCTAGCCTTCTAGTTATCAAAACCACTTAACAACAACTCCAAAACTAATCCTAGCTCTTCCACCAATTTCTTAACATGTCAATAGTGATCTAACACTAAACTTAGCAATATTACAGAGTTCCATTTTTCATGAATGTAAATGATCATCAAGGATAGTTAAGATTACAAGTTCACTAGTTTATGTATATATGGCATTTTTATCTTTACTTTCTTGTTGAAATTTATACCAACTAGTTTACTCATAATAAAGATTTGTTTAAAACATAGTCATTAGTTAAAAGGTTTTTGTGGTTATAAGGTATTGTTAACATTTACAAAGTGATAAATAAGTATATGAAACTTGAACTAACAACATGACATAGAGAGTATGAAATTTATCAAGATCAAGATTACTTACTTAAGGAGATTAGTGTATTGAGAATGCAATATACTTGATTAACCCAAGATTAGTGTTTCCAAACCCTTACTAGAATATCCTAATGATACTTGAATTAGCCAAAATCAATATCTCTTATTTCCTTGCTCCCTTATGTGTGTCGAATTGTTTGTGTGAGATGAGAGATGATGTATTTTTTTTAACTAGTTTACTAGATACATGCATGGTCATATATATACTAAAGGGTTTTCAAACTAGAAATAGTGAGTCAAGAATCATCATTGGCTATGTTATTCATGGTAAGGCCGATTGGGGGGCTAGGGGGGAGGGGGACAATTTGTAGTCAAGCCTCCCAAATGTTCTTGGCAACCCCATGTTTCAAGGATTGTGTGTTGGTTATTAATGGTAAGTAAGATCTTGTCTAACAATTATTTATAGAACAAAGGGGGGGGGGGGGGGGGGGGGCGGCACAAGTAGGCTTTTTGGGATAGAAGAGTTAAGTTGGTACAAAAGTGTATATATTGTATGTATTGAGTATTAAAAATAGGTATTGGTTAACGGTTTGATGATTAACGTAAGTTATACGTAATTAAACGTTATAATTAAAGAAATTACATTAGGCGTAAGGAAATGTTTTTGGAACTTTGGTAACAATTTAGGAAGTATAAAAATGCATTAGAAATAATCGTTAGGAGTATTGGGTATATCGGGTGTTTAATTTAAATAGCGAATAGCGTTTGTTCAATTGACAACCGTAAGTAAATAAAGAAAAGGAAATTGTTTTAGGGTTTAAAA
This sequence comes from Artemisia tridentata subsp. tridentata, assembly GCA_021014915.2. NCBI lineage: Eukaryota > Viridiplantae > Streptophyta > Magnoliopsida > Asterales > Asteraceae > Artemisia > Artemisia tridentata. The sequence continues at coordinate 332,714,187 of CP139508.1, read as the reverse complement.
TTTCAAAATTTAGTAGTTATGCAAGATTGGATTGTTTTCAAATATGACCCAAGGTTTTATAGACGGGTTTTTAATATGATGTGCATAGGAATGTTTAGCAAGATTGATGTTATACTTTTCTTAACGTACAATAGTTTTGCTAAAGGTTGACCAAAAGGGATTTACTCGTCAAAATAGGTAGTTCAGTAAAATATTTTCCTACAAGGTATATGATTTGTATAAACGCATTTTAAAGAAAATCCATTTGAAGCGAAAGTATTAAAAAGGATGAAATATTCGGGTAGGTATGTCTGTATGAATGCTTAGATGTCTAACATTTTGTATCTGGTGTCGGATAATGCCTATTGGTTAATATTAGGCAAGGCTTACAGGTATGAATATTCAACTTACTTGGGTATTTCTAAAATGGACCATGACTTAGGTTTGTTATCTTACTTGGTCTAACTAGTACTTCTGAAATGATAGGATTGGGTGACTATGCCAGAGATAGTGGATTGGTTTGCCTTGTGAGATCTTAAAATTTCTGTTGCGTTATGAATCAACTTACTGTATATTTCTAGTCCTTGTTTGTAGTTCCGTAATCCTTTCATTATTTTATTATGTCATGGAATCCTCCTCATAGATGGAAAGTCTTTCCTAGAAAGGTCAATGGTAAAAATCCAACTTAACAGTTGAGTGAGTGGCCGGTGGTGTAGGTATCTAGAGAGGGTTTAACAAAAGGGATGCTTATGAATAATTTATTTGGTCACAAAGCTTTGCTTTTTGATGTTTTGAATGAAGATTGTTGTGAAAACTTTAATATCTATTGAGCACACACTTAATATAAGTTTTCTGAACCCTTTTTGGACTCTAGGTTGTTTAGACCTTGACCTAGGGTAAATTATGATTAGCACAATGATAATATTGGCGGAATATTCAAATGAAAGAATCAATACTATAACAACAAGGTTTTGCCAACTTCTCCTTTTGTTATTAAACTAGCCGCAATGCTATGTGATCAAGTATAACACGATTACAATCTAATCAGGGATCAAAGATCCTTGAGGCTTAACAACACTAACAACATCAGACCCCTCGTCTGATGTTCCCACACACACTCACTGTTTGATGTTTTACATTTGTAACACACTTTGTGTTTTGAGTTCTAAGCACAGTAAAACACTCTGGTGTCTTCACAGATAACACATAGTGAAGCACAAAGACACACTTAACTTCTAAGCTAAGATCTCCCTTTTATAGAACAAAGGAGATCATTACAAATTTGATAAGTCTTATCTACTACTTGCTTGTGTGTGTCAGTCATTAAGATACAACATGTATCTGTGTTTACAACTTGTTGACTGAACACATATGAAAGATATTATCTACCGTATATAATTGACCCTTATACACAAAATATCTTTTTCATCTTTATCCATTAAGCAGTAGTATGAGTCACTCAGTTATCTTCTCAGCAGTAGCTTCTTTGTACTAGTAGTACCAACTGCTGCCTTCTTTGCACAAGCAGTACTAACTGCTACCTTATTTGAACTAGCAGTACTAATTTAGTTAGTACTGTTCGTTATAACCTGAGCAGACTTCAACAATACACTAGCAGTAGAATAAAATACTCTAGCAGTAGAATCTTTTATGCCTAGCAGTAGAATCTACTTGGTGTATTTTGCTTATCATTTCAGTAATCCTTATGTTTCATTCTTCTTGTTTTTGATCATCAAATCTATGAAATATATAAAACCCAACAATTGTTATTAAGAATTTTTGAAAAGATGATTGTTTCCTTCATGGCATAATCCTTCCTGAATTAGACATAGGTGATCAGGCTATGTATAATTGAGGACTAATGATGCGATGCTCGGTTTAGTTAAAGTAGTATTATGTTTTTCAAAAAGTTTTAGATGGTGTTCAACGTGTTGTTTGGTAAAATGGTAGCCTAATTTTTTATTATTATTTTTTTTAATTTTTTTTAAACAAGAAAAATTGGTTCGTATGGAAGTAAATAGTTGGTAGAATACCAGAAAATCAATTTATGAGGTGATGGTAATATAACACGTTTTAAAATTTTGTGGAATAATTTCCTAAGGTGGTAGTAAAATAGCTTTGAGTAAAATTATGTGAAACAGTTCTATAAAGTGGTGGTAAAATAGCTTGTGATAAAATTTGTTGAATGGGTTATAGGATGTGTGGGAGAATCTTACGGAATGGTAATAGTCTATAGTCAAAGATGAAATTTGCCTAATCCCTAATAGGATAGCGGTATGTCTTTGCGAAATGGCTAGGAATAAGGTAAATGGAATAGAAAATGTAATAGATGAAGGTTGTGAGTATCGTGGATATAATAAAAGATAGAGATTACATTAGATAAAAAGGTACTTGTTACAACTAGGTTACGCTAACTTCCTAAGGTGAAGTACAATAGGAAAATACAACCCTAGAGGGTTTAGACTTCGGTTTTATTATACAAGCAGAAACTTTTTCATAAACATTATCTTCGCCCGTAACAACGAAAAGATCCTGGCAAGATCCTCCACTAGTTCTTCCTCCATTTTGATTTCTTAGCTCTGGGCATTCACTTTTGAAGTGTCCAATTACTCCATACTTATGGCATGTTATCGTGACTTTCCGATCCATTACGAGGGTGGGAGCCTTGCAATCCCTGGCTTTGTGTCCGACCTTTTGGCAGTTCCCACATTGAGCGGGGCAAGGTCTATTGTGGTGAAACCGACACTTATTGCACTTGGGTAAAGTCCCTGCATATCCTTTCTTTTCACTTGGCCCAACAGCATAGGCTTTCACCACTTCTTGTCTCTTAGGTAGTTGTTGTGCAACACTTTCACCTAGATTGCTGTTGTTGTTCCATTTTTGTTTGTTGCCATTATTTTTTCCTACGGCCTTGGTGTGAGCTATGTGTTCCCCTTCCTGGAGCGCCATACGGATAGCTTTAGGCATGGTATCGGGTTCTAATGAGGTGACCAACATACGAATTTCATGGGAGAGTCCCTCGATATACCTCTCAAGTTTCTTGCATTCCGGTTCATCCATTGCAGGGCATAGCCGTGCTAATTTGTAAAAACGATCAGTGTATTTGGCAACATCATTTCCTACCATGGTAAAATCCAGGATTTCCTTTTCCATTGCTCGTAACTCGCTCCTTGAACAATATTCTAAAATCATCATCCTTTTTAGTTTCTCCCAAGAGATTGAGTAAGCAGCGTCGACCCCTACTATCTGAACATGTTTAGTCCACCATACCTGGGCACGATCCCGAAAAGTGCAAGTGGCGAACTTAACTTTGTCTTCCTTGTGGCAGTTACCACCTCGAAATATTGTTTCTACTTCTTCGAACCATTTGCAAAATCCTCTCACGCCTTCAGTTCCACTAAAGGTGTGGGGATCGCAATCCATAAATTCTTCGTGAGTAAGATTTTTGGCGAGGGCTGTGGCTATGCTCTTGGAAATGATTTGCTCAACAGTGGTTTGTGTCATGGCTGGAGCGGCTTGCTTCGACATAACTTCTTCAAAATCATAAGAGACCATGAGAATTTATAAGTAGTAAGGATCATTACACTCACATATACGCAACCATGACATGTATAGATGAAGTGAAATCACAACAAGATGCAACCACGAAAATATCATAAATATAATCATAACACACATGAAAATATAAAATGAAAATTTCGGCCTACATAGACCGATATCAAACATAGCACGACCATATCCATATAGTAGAGTCAATACTTGGTAAATTCGTTGTACAACAACTAAAATACTACAAGTTTCTTTGAACTATGCCACACATCCCATGGCTAGGATAATAGTAAAAGCTAGTTAAGATATAAGTCTAGTATAGAGGCTTCCTGGTGCTCCTCTGAGTGGATCATGAGTCGTGGTATCATAGGGTTGTGATGAGTCCTGATGTGGGGCCTGGAGTTGTGCATCGATCATATTCGAGATAGTATAGATCCCAAACCATACTTGAGGAATCTGCTGATGTTCCTGTTGAGTCGGTGGTCTTGGTACTATCCACAGAGTGTCATCTAATTCTCGATATGTGGGAATGAAAAAGGGAGATGACAATGGTGATAGTGGGAAGGTAGGGGCAGTCTCCTGAATCTTAAAAGTCTCAGTGTCACATCTGGTAGTCTCTTCTAAGTCTGTCTTAGGTGATGCTAATACCTCAAATATGTGGAAGTTATCATCTAACGATGGTGAGTGATATGGGGATGTCAAGGTATAGAAGGGTAAGAGTAGTGATGTAGGTGCAATAGTGGATGAAAAAGCGTCCTCGATATCCGAGTCCGGTTAAATGATGATAGGGTGGTTGGGTGAAGACATGTTGCTGTAACCAGGTCAATATAAATATTTATAAGTATAAGTACTCATATAAAATAAGTAAATAAAAACATGTATCGTAATCGTATGCACATCATGATGTTGTGAAGTGTTGTGACCTAGTGGTTATAGTCTAGGGTCAATGATGCATCCTAGTTCTCTATAACCTGACTCTGATACCAATCTGTCAAATCTGGATTGCAGCGGAATGGAATTTCGGTGGCGTAACGTACATGGATAACAAAGTACAAGGTAATAAAGAATGACCTCTAAGTGAGTCATTTTAAAATAAGCGTTTGATTTAAACATAAACATTTTACAAAACGTAAATATCAGAGTTCACCATCAAATGTAAAATTTTAATACATAAGCAAACGCTAAATAATGCAAGAAAATCTTTATCATGATGTGCTTCCAAAATGTGACTCTAGAGTGCTCCATACAAAGATGTTTATCATCACTTAATTACCTGAGAATACACGCTAAAAGGGTCAACATAATTGTTGGTGAGATCATAGGTTTAAGTAAACAGTAAAGTGTAGACCACAAGATTTCAATAGCAAGACAATTACAACAAATATAACGTCGTAGCCAAAATAGTATACAATGCCCTAAGCTCATGACCCGAAGCTCGACGTAATGGTATGCAATCAAGCATAATAATAATAATACCCCAAATAAGTGTTTGCCAGACACTCGAAAATAATCCGAATGATATGCGTCCGTTTGACAGGTTGGCGCGACCAACTCGGACGGGGGTGTCAACCTAAATAGATCTATTCATAACATCCGCGCTTACAAGTAATTAACGGTTCATGATTCAAGGGGACTTTAATGGCAATGCGGTAACTTAGGCAAAATAACGGTTTTAATACTTGTGTCCGAAAAATAAGCAATGTATTCCCACCCCGAGGGTTTAGAAATCATGTATAAATAATGTAAAAATTGAGGCTATGAAACTCACCTCAGTAAAGCAAATCCCGATTGGTATATTGGTAAACGGTGAATAAGGTCCGATAATTCTAACCGCAACCTAGATAATTCATATGTCTTAGGTTCGAAAACAAGGTCATGCACGCAAGTTCATATGCCACTTTATCACTTGTACAAGTTTGTTGTAATATTTAGCGTCAAAAATGTAGTTGCGTCAATGTGTTCTTTTATTTAGAAAAATATCCCTTTTTAGAAAAACGTACTAGTTAATCTCGTGATTAAACTATAGTCGTCTTGTTAATAAGTATTTTCAAAACCTCTAACGTGCCTAACAAGTATACATAATGTTCTACCATTTTCGTTTACATCATTTTAGCCAAAATACACCCTAAAATGTGTAACAACTCGTAATTTTCCAGATTTATTTCTATACGAGATTATCTCTGTTTTTCATTTACGAACCTTTCTGAACTTATTTGAATTGAAAACGTGAAATTTAACCCGCGAAACGTGAAATTTGTACACAAGGCGTACTGGCACAACCGACGATTTGTTTTGATTATTTTATTATTTGTGAGAAACGAGGCGTATTAATAGTCGTTTTAATTGGAAAAATTATTCTGAGCGCAGTGGTGAAATTCCCGTGTTTTGAATCGATCGTTTGTTATCTTAAACGAGCCCTTAGCCTCATTTCATGAAAGTTAGCAAAAACTGCAACTATGGTCCCTGCAGTAAATTTTATCCCTCGTACCCTAAACTTTAGTTATTTACACTTTGGTCCCTGGAGTTTATTTAACCTAACCTAGCACTATAAATACTTTGCTATAATAATTTTTAGGGTTTCATTTCATTTTTTTTTCTTCCCAGCCGACATCTCCCTCACCTCTCTCCTCTCTAATATTTTCCGGCCACCAATTTCCGGCCACACATCCGCTCACCCTACTACACCGCCACCACCACCTTGCTTATCTCATCATCCCCATCATTTCCTTATACTTCACGTGCCTCATTTCTTGTTTTCCTTTTCGTTATTCGCCATAAAATTCGAAGGTAAGAATAGATCGAAGTCGTTCAGGAGTTTGCTTGGTTCGAAGTCACCACGCACCACCACAGCCGCCGTTTTATTCTCCTCTCCTCCTTCTCTTTCTCGACATGGTAAACCAAGAAAGCCCGTCTTTTATATTTTTATATATAACCGATTATAGTTATTGTTTTTGAATAACCAAATTGTGTCGATTTGTTTTGTTTTTCGTGGATTAAAAACTGATGATTATTGTTATTTTTTTTGTTAATTGAAAGGATTTTAAACAAATGATATAACTATTAAATCGTGAACTTGGAAAACTGGATTTGAGTTATAATATGGTTAACGGTTCGTGTGGTAAGGGGATGATTTACGAGTATTGTTTGTCGTTGAGGTTCTATTATTATCATTGTTTGATTTAGTTTTGTCGCGGGTCAGTTTTGGATCTCATGTGTCGATATAGAGTTGGATTCGTATGGTTGTGTTGTGACTGCCGTTGTTGTTATTGAAGTTTTGTTGCTGTTGGATTTGGCAGCCGAAAGTCCAGGCCGAGACCATTAGGGTCTCGGCAATGGTCATTGTTGTTATATTAGTGTGGTCGTTGTGATGTTGTTGTTGTTTGATGTTTGGTGCTCGACAAGGGTGTGAAGCCGAGACCCCTTGGTCTCGGCATAACAATGTTATAATGAGCTCGTTTGTTTATTTTGGTCCCGAAAGGAACTCATATTGCGTTAGAAATTGTTTTAAGTCCCGGTTCGTCAAGAAAACGACCCGCATAGGGTGTTTGTTAGTCTCGGTTTGGTCACCCTCACTCAAAGGGTGCCTTTGAGTTTGTGAATGGGTTTAATTTAACAGTTAGGTCGCGTATGGTAACAAATTATGTTGTGGATTTGCGGTTGGTTTGCGTTAGTTCGGGCCTAAGCCCAAATTTCATAGTTCGGGTACATGGTGTTAACATTATTAACAAGTTCGGGTACATGTTTGAGGATTTAATTGATGTAACGAGATAATTGATGATATATTGGATGAGATGTTCATGATATATTTGACGAGTTGTTTGATGAGATGTTCATGGTATATTTGACGAGTTGTTTGTTGAGATGCTTGATTATACTTGTTGAGATGTGTGCCTGACTCTTGGATATTTTATATCCACTCGTTTTAGCTATTCACTATAAGCATTTTCATATGCTCATGCACGCACCGAACATATCACAGAGTTACGCTATTTCCTTGCGTAATCTCACTATTGGATGTCGAGTTTGTATACTTATCGTGATTTTTGGGAATGATTTTGGATGTGATGGACATACTACTAGTGTAACTAGGCTTAGTCTTCCAAAATTCATTGAACCTCGGGTGAATATAGACTGGTCACCTATATTCAGCCAGGGACAGTGGGGCATAGCCTGATCACCTATGTCTGACTCAGAGGTGAATTTTGCAATACTCAGAGTAGTTATAACGGAATTATGTCCGGGTTGACTTTTGGATTTTGGAATGGTACAGTTTCGCGTGTGTACACGGACATGGAATTTTACTTCCACACACACTACACACTGGCATCACAACACCGCATGAACCGTAATGCCCTTGGCATCGCTATACTCCTCCATTATATGGAAATCCTGTTTGCCGCCGTCTGGCCGTATTTTGCATCGGGTCGAGTTAGATCCGATTGGCACCGTTTGAATCCGAGTTACTTATTTGTAACCTCTTAAGAGCGCTATAAGCCGTCCGAGCTTACTGGAACGTTTAGATTCGATTTCGACCATGTTTGGTTTTGAATTTTGGCTACGTTTGGAATTGATTTTGGCCACGTTTGGATTTGATTTTATCTACGCTTATGTTTGATTTTGGCTACGTCTGGATTTAATTTTTGCCTCGTTTGGATTTGATTCTGGCTACGTTTGGATTCGATATCGACTATGTTTGGAATAGTCTTGATTTTGATTTAATTCGAGTTGCTTGATTTTATGATTTTGGACGTCATCCTGGATTTGGATTTGTTATTCGGCCTCGTTTTGTTGTGGCCTTGTTACAGTCACCTCTACTTTAAGCCTTGTGCTCAATCGATGATGTTCATCTTTCCGATCGGGATTGTTTAATCGAAACTGTTCAATCAATGTTGTACCTTCCGTTTTGAGTACCTTGTACACTACTGATTCAATCAACTGATTGCTTGTGGCAATCAACATCTTCCCTCAGAATTTTACCTTGAACTCGCTAAACTCTCTATTTGGCAGAGATTCCACGCCCAGCAGAAATCTTGAGACTCTAAGGAGTAACTGAAACCGCGATTCCTTGGGACAACCACCTGACTTTTCACTCGTCCCTCGGAAGTACCAGTGATCCTTGCTACCTCCTTACCAGATAATACATCATAAACGAAACCTTGGAAGTAAATCTCGCGCCGCTATCAGAGTGATTGTTGATAATCCCATCTAATCTACTCACTTTCTGCTAACCCATGAAACGACAGTATTGGCAAACTTGCTCGTCAATATGCATCGGGAATCATCACCCGGTATAGAGTGTCGACTCTTACCATTCTCTGATCGGGATAGTTGTTTCACATCAAATTCCTGACAATCACTCCAAAGAGCCATGAGAACAGATTTGGAGATGAATACTGTGTATCATCTCCAGACTGATGGCCGAAGTGGAAAAATCATTCGAGTGTTAAGGGACATGTTGTGTTCCTGCGTAATTTGGCAATAGTTGGTATCGACACCCCCTGTTGGCCAAATTCTCTTATGACGATACCTACGACTCCAGTATTTCACGGCACCGTACTAGACACCATATGGTTGCAAGTGCCGATCACTGACTTGATGGGTAGAAATTGGGGATACCCAACTTACCGACCCCGAATTTGTTCATTGAGACTACCGAGAAAAATCGTTCGGATCAGAACCGAGTTGTAAGCTGCTCACGAATCGTCAGAACAGTTATGCTGACTAATGACGTAAACCTCTTGAATTTCCAGTTAAAGCCTAGATTATGCTTAAGATTCACCATGAGACGGTGTGATACGTTTAGTAAACGTGGAAAGCTTAATCTCGCTGTGTTGATCCTTTTGAAATCCTTACTAGAGTGAACCGGTAGCACACAGGCTCGAGCTACCGTCAGGACTCAGCAGTATTCGCAATGTTTTTATGCGCATTTTAAAGAAATGACTTGCCGATGAGGCAACCGCTATTCCTCCGGGAGAAATCCAGATTGATGAATGTTTGAATCTTGTTGAGAAACCTATCGAAATCATGAACCGTGAAGTCGAACGACTTTAGTAAAGTCACATCCTTATCGACAAAGTTCGTCGAAACTCGCGAAAAGGTCCTGAATTCTCGTGGGAACGTGACGATGAATCCTCGTATGTATGTACTCCTCTCTCTTCAACCGTAACGAGTAACTTGAATTGAATCGCGAGGTCGCGATTCCGTTAAGGAGGTGAGGCTGTAACAACTCGTAATTTTCCAGATTTATTTCTATACGAGATTATCTCTGTTTTTCATTTACGAACCTTTCTGAACTTATTTGAATTGAAAACGTGAAATTTAACCCGCGAAACGTGAAATTTGTACACAAAGTGTAATGGCACAACCGACGATTTGTTTTGATTATTTTATTATTTGTGAGAAACGAGGCGTATTAATAGTCGTTTTTATTGGAAAAATTATTCTGAGCGCAGTGGTGAAATTCCCGTGTTTTGAATCGATCGTTTGTTATCTCAAACGAGCTCCGAGCCTCATTTCATGAAAGTTAGCAAAAACTGCAACTATGGTCCCTGCAGTAAATTTTATCCCTCGTACCCTAAACTTTTGTTATTTACACTTTGGTCCCTGGAGTTTATTTAACCTAACCTAGCACTATAAATACTTTGCTATAATAATTTTTAGGGTTTCATTTCATTTTTTTTTTCTTCCCAGCCGACATCTCCCTCACCTCTCTCCTCTCTAATATTTTTCGGCCACCAATTTTCGGCCACACAGCCGCTCACCCTACTACACCGCCACCACCACCTTGCTTATCTCATCATCCCCATCATTTCCTTATACTTCACGCGCCTTATTTCTTGTTTTCCTTTTCGTTATTCGCCATAAAATTCGAAGGTAAGAATAGATCGAAGTCGTTCAGGAGTTTGCTTGGTTCGAAGTCACCATGCACCACCACAGCCGCCGTTTTATTCTCCTCTCCTCCTTCTCTTTCTCGACATGGTAAACCGAGAAAGCCCGTCTTTTATATTTTTATATATAACCGATTATAGTTATTGTTTTTGAATAACCAAGTTGTGTCGATTTGTTTTGTTTTTCGTGGATTAAAAACCGATTATTATTGTTATTTTTTTTGTGGATTGAAAGGATTTTAAACAAATGATATAACTATTAAATCGTGAACTTGGAAAACCGGATTTGAGTGATAATATGGTTAACGGTTCGTGTGGTAAGGGGATGATTTACGAGTATTGTTTGTCGTTGAGGTTCTATTATTATCATTGTTTGATTTATTTTTGTCGCGGGTCAGTTTTGGATCTCATGTGTCGATATAGATTTGGATTCGTATGGTTGTGCTGTGACTGCCGTTGTTGTTATTGAAGTTTTGTTGTTGTTGGATTTGGCAGCCGAAAGTCCAGGCCGAGACCATTAGGGTCTCGGCAATGGTCATTGTTGTTATATTAGTGTGGTCGTTGTGATGTTGTTGTTGTTTGATGTTTGTTGCTCGACAAGGGTGTGAAGCCGAGACCCCTTGGTCTCGGCATAACAATATTATAATGAGCTCATTTGTTTATTTTGGTCTCGAAAGGAACTCATATTGCGTTAGAAATTGTTTTAAGTCCCGGTTCGTCAAGAAAACGACCCGCATAGGGTGTTTGTTAGTCTCGGTTTGGTCACCCTCACTCAAAGGGTGCCTTTGAGTTTGTGAATGGGTTTAATTTAACAGTTAGGTCGCGTATGGTAACAAATTATGTTGTGGATTTGCGGTTGGTTTGCGTTAGTTCGGGCCTAAGCCCAAATGTCATAGTTCGGGTACATGGTGTTAACATTATTAACAAGTTGGGTTGGGTATTAAATATGGGCCGAAGCCCATCAATTTCAAATGGAGTTTGTGGTGATGAAAATAGTATTATTGCTTTTAAATAAAGTTTAACATATTCGTTTATTTATAAGTATCGATCATTGATACGAGAATGTATAAATATTTGATGGACACTTGTGATATTGATACGCTTTGGATTATACTTGAAATTGTGGATTTGGATTTGAATACGGATTTTTGTCTATTATACTTGGACGTTTGGAAAATGTGGATCGTTATCGGACATACAACATTAGATACTGGATTCATTGAACATTTTGACTCGAGACGGTGTAATATATTAACTTCAAAATGAACTTAATATATTAAACACGAAACGGACACAAAATCTTCAATAAAGCCAAAACTAATATTCACGAGAACGATAACGAGACATAAACTTGTTAAATATTGCAATTACAGATTTGGTTAACTAAAATCATAACGATTTGAGAAAAGTTATTGTATTAGTTAAACTTACCTTCTATTTATAAAACATTTATGTTTTATACAAATTATTTGGGATAACAGGGTAAATACCGAAACGTACAAATTAATTTATTTATTTGAGGTGTTTGTTTGTCGTTAACTTCTAGGTTTGTCTTCTTTGGTTTGAGTTCTCGTCAGTATTCTCTTGAGATGTCGATGTCTTTTCTCTTTGGCGTGAGTTGTATGTCGATCTCTATGTCTTCTTACCACACCACACGAAACGTTGAAACTAAGCTTTCGATAAGTATTGAAAACTGAGTAATCCACGAAAACTACGACACGTTGTCTTTTATAGACTTTATTATTTTGCGAGACGTATTTTGAGATAACTGATGAGTGTCTAAATACTCATCATTTTATTCCCATTTAAACTGCAAAAACATTTAAAAACACTCAGAAATGCTTCAAAATACAGAAAATATCTTTGAATTGTGGTTTTATCTGTTTCATGTGCAAAAGGTTTAAAAACGGGACGAAAACGAACATTTTTGGATTGACTCGGAAATAATTGTGCATTTGATCAAGTGAAGACGAAAGTCAAAGACGGAGTCAAAGTCAACCCCCAAAATAACACAAATGGTCCCTGGAAATAGATTTGATTTTTGGCAAAGTTGGTCCTTGGATTTTCAGCATTTACAACTATGGTCCCTAAGGTTTAATTAAAATCCAAACCAAATCCTATCCTATAAACTAAACCCTGCCAACCCAGTTACTAAACCCAACCCACTTAATCCTAACCAAGCCCAATCCCAAAACAGATTTCCCAAGCCCAACACCTAAACCCATAACCCGACCTTATTTCTTTTTAGATAAAACCCAAGGTTTGATTCAGTCAAACCTTTCTCCTAAACCATCAACCCCGCCAAAACCATACCACAAACCACCATTTTCCACCGCCTCTCTGACAAACCCACCACCCTCCTCCTTCCCAACACTCTACCTAACAAACCAAAAGGCATTAAATGCCTCTTCCCCATCACCTCAGACCAGTACTAGTGGTATTTTCCCACTATCTCGTTTTGGCGCCAAAAATCCATATGAAGGGCTGAGATCAGTTGAAGACTATCCAAGGGCTCAGAAAGATTCAGAGGAAGAGATAGGACTAATCCCACTTTATTTTTGTATAAATAGATAGCAATGTAAGCCTTAATGGCTAAGTAGTTAAAAGTAGCATAATCGTATTTTACTTTCAGTAGCATAATTTGTAATTGCAAGTTTCAGTAATCAATACAAGTTAAATTAAGTCTGTTTGTTTACAATCTTTGTACAATTTCCATTAGCTAATGATAATTCTAAGTTTCTAAAATTCCATGTTGTACTGAGAATTCGAATCAAGTTAAGTAATAATTGAAATAGCTTCTTAGTTGTTTCTATAAGCTTATACAAGCTTATCATAGCTTGTTGTAAGTTTATATTAGTTTAAATAAGCTCTAATCAATAATTCCAAGAAAAGTCAATGAAAGTCAACATAAGCTCTCAATAAGCTCTTCTGAAGGAAAAAGCTATTTAGGAAGGCTTTTTCTGGGTTTTCTAGCTTGTGTGAACAAACTAGAAGTGTTCTTGGTCCTTGTTCCCTTGTTCTATTAGCAAAATCAGTTGTAAGCTTTTTGAATTCTTAGCATTAAATCTTAGTTTACTGTACAATAGCTTATTTTTAGCTTATTATTGTTGTTTATTGCTTATTACTAGTTTCTAGTTATATTTCATCACTTACATCAGTTAAAAATAGTCATTATCTTTACTTTACTTAAAAATCATTAAAAATCCAAAAATAGCTAATAAGGCATAGCTTAATCTATTGCTTATTTACCTGTTAAAAGTTGCTTATTAGAGTTTAATTAAGTTAGTTAATCAGTAAAATCAGAACTTATAGTTTAAAATAGTGTGTTTCACTTGTAAAATCACCATAGACCCTTTGAAAGGGGTGTTTGGCTTTAAGTAGTCAACTGGTCAAACTAGCTTGTTACTGTGCATTGACCACATCATCAACTTTGAGCCAGCTTATCTTAGATATAATAAGGTGTTTCTAAGTTCTAATTAGCCAATCATATAGATTTTTTAGATTTGAGTGGACTGTGATCAATTCAGTCCATGAAAGGATCAAATAAGCCATATTAAGCCATAAGCTATTTTGGAACTTTTCTCTGGCTTCTTTGAGGTCTTTCTAGTCCATCTAGTGTAAAGTAGAGACTTGGTTAATTGCTCTTTTGGTTTGTGCACATCTGTGCAAGTCTGCACACACAAGCTCAGTATACACTGAGCAAAACTCCATTTTTCTAGCTGCTAATCTCAGCTTTTTATCAGCTTATTCCATTAAGCTGAGACCCTGCTTTTTGGTTTGCAAGTAGTTCACCTAGCTAGCTTTTAGATTCTGTGCTTGGATTCCATTTCTGAGCTTATTTAATAGCTTAAAATAGGCCTGCAAATTGCCCTCTTGGACTGACTCAACCCTGCACATTTGCCCTGCTCAGCTTTTTCATTTTTTCACCACCTGATCTAGTGCTTAATTGGAGTTCAATTAGCTTGTTAGAATTGGGGCTTTTTGGTTTTTAGAGTAGCCAGTAGTACTAGCAATCTTTTGCCCCCATATTATTCCACTTTTCAGCTTAATTAAGTGCTTAAAATTGCCCTGCAAGTTGGCTGATTAGCCCATAGTTTTTGCATAATTTGCTACTACTGTTCAAGTGCTTATCTGCTTATTTTCTTAGCTAATTTGATCATATTAAGTTGTTTTAAGCTTCCACTAGTGTATTGAACTAGTCCTGAACCTTTGGTAAATTTTTGTGCTTTTTAGCTTATTTTTGGGCTTATTCCCAAACTGCTAATTAGCCCAACTGCTTATTAGGGTTTAGTAGACTTTTGATTTTAATTTTCCTAGATTAAGAATATTATTTTAGACTTATCTTGAATTTTTCAGATTTTTCTTAAGTCATGTACTATTTTTAACCCTTTTAATTAGTTTTAATAGTATTTAAATCATAATAAATAGAATAATAATCAGAAAAATATAATTTTAATTTTCAAAATTTTCTTTTATTAATTAGAATCTAGGAAAAATATAATCATCTCTGTAGACCTTAGGAAAAATAAAATATAAAATAAGTGATAGTTTCTATTTAATAGATTTTATCTTTTTAAATTTTTAATTAAGCACTTTTCATTTTTATAATTTTCTTAGCTTCTTTTCACATCATAATATTTATAGAAAAAGTTTTAGATTTTTCTTTGTTCATTTAGTATTTATTATAAATTAAAATAGTTTAAAAAGTAATTAAATAATAAATAATTAATAATAATTAAAAATATAAATTTAATTCCTAAAATTTTCTTTTCTTAAATAGAACCTAGAAAAATAATTTTACACTTGTAGGATTAGTTTTCTAATAATTCACTTTTCTATCCCATTTTAGATTTCCCGTTACGCGTTTTTAGTTTATTTAATTCGCGTTTAATTTTCTTTTGTATATTTGTTTTTCATATATCAATTAGAATTAATTAAAAATCAAAAATCTCATATTTAATCATCAGTCACTCTAATCCAAAACTTAAACAATTTGCCCATTCGCACCTCGTTGGGAAACGATCCGGGTAATTACTTACCTGGTTTCACACTACACACACAAACGTGAGTCTTTGCAAGTATCCTTTTTCACAAAGGGGTGATTTGTATTTATTCACGTGTATCCGTCGTTGCATAATATTTATATATACGTTTTAGCATGGATCAATAACCGTATACGTATTAGGTTGTGCCGATCCTAGACCGTTGTGTACCGCCGTGCTTGTACCTCCGTGTACCGTCGTGTTGCATGTCTTGAGATTGTTATGTTTTGCTTCTCGATGCCAGTCGTGTCAGTTGTGATCTTGCATTGCTGTGGCCAAGGTGAGTTCATGGCCCCTACTTTTACCGGTTTTCTAACTATTTTCGGGGGAGAATACATGCTCGTTTTTAACTAAACTCATGACTGTTTATTTGGAATACGTGAACTGGTTGCTCTATTTTGACTATTTGGCTTATATATTTGATCTGGTTATTTGATGGCATTACGTGATTTATCTGGTATTCATGAGTGAAATCATTTAAACTATTTTATGGACCAACACTATTTTTTTGCATCTATTGCGTAGTTAGCCTAAGCTCCACTATATTTTCACATGCTTTCTAGCATGCCGTAACGTGCTTTCTAGCACGCATTTAACATGCTTTCTAGCATGCCGTAATGTGCTTTCTAGCACGCATTTAACATGCTTTCTAGCATGCCGTAACGTGCTTTCTAGCACGCATTTAACATGCCTTCCAGCATGCCTTACATGCTTTCTAGCATGCCTGTACGTGCTTTCTAGCACGCATTTAACTTAGAGCTAGCGCAATAAACTATTTTATTATGGGTTGCATATCCCTTATCTTGGTCCACTATTATACTTTTTCTTAACCCGTGATTTGGGCAGTGTTAGCCTACGTTGAACTTGAATTGCTTGCGAACGATGATTTGAACTTGGAAACCTTTTGGTTTAACCAAACTGTTTTAAACTTAAACCTATGAACTCACCAGCATAAGCTGACCCTTTTAGCATGTATTTTCAGGTTTAATGCTATAGCTTATCTCTGGAGGCGCTTGGCAAGAGGCATGGTCATAGACGACTCTGATATTTATATTTGGGACCGCTTTAATCGTTTTGGGCCTTACTTCCGCACTATTTTCAGATGATGTAAACTTAACGTTTTGATAATGAAACTTTCTTCTAAACGGTTAAGGTAAAACCGTTCTTTGTACCTTGTGTTGTGATACCAATTGAGTAGCGCCCCAGTGACATGTATGCTTCCGCTGGACCCGATTTTCGGGGTGTTACAAAATGTCCAAAATCCACTTTAAACATTTCCATCAGCTTTTCTAATAGCCAAAATAATAAGCTGTCAAAAGTTATATGTCGTCGTAACTTCTTTAGGCCATAACTTTCTCGTCGTAGCTCCATTTCTTAAGTTTTATATATCCCCGGGTTCGTGTTTAAGTATACTAACATGTTTTTAGTGTGTCGGCTAGTCAAGTTAACTTTTAACTTGACTAGCCGAGACACTAAAAAACCTATGAACTCACCAGCGTAAGTTAACTTTTAACATCAGTTTTACCACTCAAAAATTCCCAACAGCATCTACATTTTTCAGAAAATTCATTTCCGTCGCATAACTTAAAACTAACGTATCTTCTTCGTTATAAGCCCGTTTTAACTCATTCAAGCGGCTACGTTTTTGTTATAAAGTCTATTTTTTATACTTCTAGCCTAAACTTATCACAAAGCTACTGAGTTTTCTATGGAAGGTCGAATGGGACAGATTCCTTTCTAAAAGTGTCAAAACATTTTTCCTAGCCTTCTAGTTATCAAAACCACTTAACAACAACTCCAAAACTAATCCTAGCTCTTCCACCAATTTCTCAACATCTCAATAGTGATCTAACACTAAACTTAGCAATATTAAAGAGTTCCATTTTTCATGAATGTAAATGATCATCAAGGATAGTTAAGATTACAAGTTCACTAGTTTATGTATATATGGTATTTTTATCTTTACTTTCTTGTTGAAATTTATACCAACTAGTTTACTCATAATAAAGATTTGTTTAAAACATAGTCATTAGTTAAAAGGTTTTTGTGGTTATAAGGTTTTGTTAACATGTACAAAGTGATAAATAAGTATATGAAACTTGAACTAACATCATTACATAGAGAGTATGAAATTTATCAAGATCAATATTACTTACTTAAGGAGATTAGTGTGTTGAGAATGCAATATACTTGATTAACCCAAGATTAGTGTTTCCAAACCCTTACTAGAATATCTTAATGATACTTGAATTAGCCAAAATCAAGATCTCTTCTTTTCTTGCTCCCTTATGTGTGTTGAATTGTATGTGTGAGATGAGAGGTGATGTATTTTTTTTTTAAACTAGTTTACTAGATACATGCATGGTCATATATATACTAAAGGGTTTTCAAACTAGAAATAGTGAGTCAAGAATCATCATTGGCTATGTTATTCATGGTTAGGCCGATTGGGGGGCTAGGGGGGGGGGGGCACATGTAGGCTTTTTGGAGTAGAAGAGTTAAGTTGGTACAAAAGTGTATATATTGTATGTATCAGGTATTAAAAATAGGTATTCGTTATTGGTTTGGTGATTAACATAAGTTATACATAATTAAACGTAAGAAATAAAGAAATTACATTAGACGTATGGAGATATTTTTGGAACTTTGGTAATAATTTAGGAAGTATTATAATGCGTTAGAAATAATCGTTAGGAGTATTGGGTATATCGGGTGTTAAATTTAAATTGCGAATAGCGTTTGTTCAATTGACAACCGTAAGTAAATAAAAAAAAGGAAATTGTTTTAGGGTTTAAAATTTCAAACCGGAGTAGGAGCAAGGTACTGGAACGTTGTGGACTAAATATAGCCTAAGTCCTAGTGCACTTGAAAGATATTCTAAATTTCACGTTGGTTCAAGTAAAAGTTATATATAGATTGTTCTCAAATAAATGTCAAGAAAAGAAATTCGAGTTTGTTGAATAGTATTGACTTGTAAATTAGCGGGTTGTCATACATACAGTCACGTACAATTATTGGTAGGGGTGGGAGAGTACATAGTTAATGTGGTCTTAAGATCTCAGATATACCTGCACAAGAAACAGGTAACCATAAACCCCTATACTTTTTGATTTGTTTATAATTAATTAACCAATTTTTAATTTCTGCATATTTAAGCAGGAATGGTGCCCCCTCGGTTTATAACCAGCTAGGTCTTACAGCACAACGTACGTCTTCTACTTCTATTAATCAGCCTACAAGAACACGGAAGAGACCAAGAGGTAGGTTGTTTATCAAAATTAATAATTCCATTATTTATTTCATAAATAAGATATTTACTACAACAATGGCTATTTAAGGTCGGCCTCGCATACATGTATCCAAAAACATACCGAAAGGCGTAGTACGTACCTCTTCAGGTAATACATGTGTCGTTTGAAAATGCGATTAGCAAACAATATCTGATTAGTTTAGCATGTTATGCATAAGAAGTTGCCATGTAGTGTTAGTGATCTTAACTAACTACATACTCTAATTGGAACTTAAATGATTTATAAAATAACCAACTTATATAAAAATTTACCATTACTGACAATTCTTTAACTAGGTGTTCCTGTGTCCTACAATCACGTTGGATCTCCGTCTTATCAGTGCCGTAATTGTTCTGCAACTATGTGGTATGCAAAGAGATCAAACAAGGACAAAACAGCCGTGAATCCTACCTTCTCAATCTGTTGTCAAGATGGGAAAGTGTTGCTTCCCAGATTCAACCAAACACCTCCACCGTTAGACAAATTGCTCGATTATGAAGATTCTACGACATCAAAGTTTAGAGACCAAATTAGAATATACAACGGCATGTTTTGCTTTACATCTTTTGGTGCAAGAATAGACCATCCAGTAAATACAGGGAGGGGAGTATATACATTTAGGATTAACGGGCAAAACTATCATCAAATCGGGTCCCTTTTGCCAGCGCCAGGTGTACAACCCAGGTATGCCCAGTTGTACTTCTTTGACACACAAAATGAAGCTCGAAATAGAATGGTTGCATTTGTTGATGGGGATGCAGGTGATCAGCTGGACGAAACGATAGTTACAAATTTGATGTCCATGTTGGACCACTATAGCGCAATCGCAAAGGCATTTCGAATTGCAAGAGATTGGTGTCATTCACATGCTTCCGTAAACTTTGAACTGCGATTACTAAGCGAAAAGAGAGCACCAAGAGAATATAACGCGCCAACTGCAGCCGAGTTAGCTGCTCTAATTACGAATGATTTTGGTGATGGTATTTCTTCAAGAGATATTGTTGTAAACAATAAAAATAGTGGTCCACAACGAATTTCAGAATTGCATCCGTCATACATGGCATTGCAATATCCATTGTTGTTCCCCTTTGGAGAGGATGGATTCCATGAAAAGATACCTTATCATAACAATAAAGGTTCAAGGAAAACTAAGCGGCCATTTGTAACAATGAAGGAGTACTACGGTTACGTAATTCAGCAGCGAAACAACCAAGGTAACACTTTGCTGAAAGGGGGACGACTGTATCAGCAGTATTTGATCGATGCATAAACGGAAGTTGAAGAACAAAGGCTTAAATGGACGCGAAGAAACCAACATACACTGCGAGTAGACCTCTATCACAACCTTCAGGATGCTGTTACAAGAGGCGACACAGATGCAATGGGACTTGGCAAAATAATAGTTTTGCCCTCAAGTTTTGCCGGTGGGCCAAGGTATATGATGCAAAACTATCAAGATGCGATGGCTTTGTGTCGGGCATATGGAAATCCAGACCTATTTATCACCTTCATATCTAACCCAAAATGGCCTGAGATTGCCGAAATGCTTGCCACTTTCCCTGGCCAAAAACCGCATGATAGGCCGGAGATTGGATCAAGAGTGTTCAAAATGAAACTTACTGAATTACTAGATGATCTTACCAAAAAAACATGTATTTGGCATTAGCCGTGCAGGTAACCAATCCCATGTCGTATAATCATTATTCTTAATTTTATTAATCATCAGTAGTCAAAACTTATTCCCTAATAACTCTTATAATACAATCATTTATGTAATTGAATTCCAAAAACATGGTCTCCCGCACGCACATATTCTACTGTGGCTCGAGGAAGACCAAAAATGCAAGACACCAGCACAGATAGATGATATAATATCTGCAGAATTGCCATGTCCGGTGCGCGATCCAGAAGGGTACAAAGTTGTTACTTAATTCATGATGCACTGAACCTGTGGTAAAGAGGGGAAAAATGCACCATGCAACACAAACGGAAAATGCTCTAAAAGGTTTCATAAAGTATTTTACGCAGAGACAATGATAGATGAAGATGGATACCCAGTGTACCGCCAAAGGGACAATAAAGTGTATGTTGTGAAAGGTAAATTCACCTTTGACAATAGATATGTGGTACCTCACAATCGCTATCTGCTGCTGAAGTACCAGACGCACATTAACGTTGAATGGTGCAATAGATCAAAGGTGATAAAGTATTTATTTAAGTATTTAAATAAAGGTCCGGATAGGGCAACGATTGTCATACAAGAAAATGTTGCAACCGGACAACATGTAATGTCTGAGAAAATAAACGAAGTTGATGAAATCAAAGCTTTTTTAAATTGTCGCTATTTAGCACCGTGTGAAGCAGTATGGCGATTATTCTCTTTCGACATTCACTACTCCTACCCATCCGTCATGAAACTCCATTACCATCTACCAAATCAGAATTCAATAACATTACATGACTCGCAAAATTTACCAGCATTGCTTCAAAGGGAGGACATCAAAATCACAATGTTTACTGAAAGCTCAAACCCGATGCCAGAAAGCTCACTTATGCTGAAATACCAAAACACTATGTCTGGCATGAACAAAATAGACTTTGGAAAAAACGGAAACAACAAAAAAGCATTGGTAGGATTTACTACTCAAACCCGGCCTCGGGTGAGCGCTACTACCTCAGAATGGTGTTGAACGTTGTAAGAGGGCCTCAATCTTTTGAAGAACTTATGACGGTTAACAATAAACAATATGGGAGTTTTAAAGAGGTATGCTTTGCCTATGGTCTCCTAAATGATGACAAAGAATGGACAAACGCTATATCAGAAGCAAGATTTTGGGCGTTAGGACCACAGCTGCGTGACCTGTTTGTTACAATTTTGTTGTTCTGTGATGTAAGTAAGCCACTACAATTATGAGAGGAAAACTGGGAAGCTCTTTCCGAGGACATATTACATAGAAAGTGTAAACTTTTCAAGTATCATGAGCTGGAATTAACGAAAGAACAAATTAAAAACTATTGCTTGGTAGAAATCCAGGAATTGTTAAATAGGAATGGGAGGTCTTTGTCAGATTTCCAAGATCTACCACGACCTAATCCAAAACTGCTAACAAACATGGACAACCGCTTGATCAGAGAAGCCCTAGATTTTGATATGAAAAAAAGCAAGGTTGAACATGATCATCTTAATTCGTTGTTAAACCCGAACAACGTATGATATATGAAGAGATTATTGAAGCGGTTCATAATAAAAAAGGCAAATTTTACTTTGTTTATGGGCCTGGGGGTACCGGGAAGACGTTCTTATATAAGACCATCATTTTGAGGTTAAGATCTGAACGAAAAATCGTGTTGGCAGTCGCATCTTCAGGTATGCTGTTTTATTAATAATTTTTATTTCTACATCATCTAATGCTTAAATTACAACAGTTACTCCAATTTATGCCTACCAATCTCCTAACTTGAACCCTTTCATTGGATTAGGGATAGCTTCGTTACTACTTCCAGGAGGAAGGACCGCCCATAGCAGATTCGTCATACCATTAGAATTAATGGAAAATAACACATGTGGCATAAAACAAAACATGCACTTGGCTGAGCTTATGCAACAAGTCCAGCTGATTATTTGGGATGAGGCACCAGTGACTCAAAAGTATGCATTTGAGGCCTTGGACAAAACTCTAAGAGATATATTGGGGTACCAGGATTCAGACAACTGGAATCAATATTTGGGGGTCTTACGGTATTGCTTGGCAGTGACTTTAGACAAGTTCCACCAGTTATCCCCAAAGGTAAAAGGTAAGAGGTGGTCAACGCGTGTATAAACTGATCTGATTTGTGGAAATCTTGCAAGGTTTTCACGCTTACACGGAGCATGAGAGTAAACGAGTATTCTGCAAATGGTGCAGTCGATACCTGAAAACAGGAATTCAATAAATGGGTTTTGGATTTGGGTGATGGGAATTTGCCATCTAAAAGCAAAGAAGGGGAAGGTGAGCCGACATGGATTGAGATTCCCGAGGATTTCATTATAAAATCAGGCAGCTGCCCTATCGAGCAGATTGTGGACGAAACCTTTCCTGATTTTACTACACGGCAAAGTGAGGATGCATATCTAAAAGAAAGGGCAATACTCACTCCAAGAAATGAGGATGCTGATGCAATAAATGCCTATATGTTTAAGAAGTTGGGAGGTGCAATTAAGACATACAATAGTGCAGACGAAGTGTGTAAAGCATCGACCGATATGCTAGACCAACAACACCTATATCCAGTCGAGTTCCTAAATTCCTTAAATTTCCCAGGAATGCCACCTCATGAGATGTCCTTAAAAATAGAATTACCCGTTATGCTCTTAAGGAATGTTAACCCAACACAGGGGCTATGTAATGGAACTCGGCTTATTATCACCGATCTTGGTGAATTTGTTATTCGAGAAAAAATCCTAACTGGGTCAAAAATAGGGGAGACTGTCCTGATTCCCAGGATCACACTGACGTCCACACAAACACAATGGCCATTCATAATGAAACGAAGACAGTTCCCCATAAAACCATGCTATGCAATGACCATTAACAAAAGTCAAGGACAGTCACTTTCTTATGTAGGTGTCTATTTGCCAGAACCTGTTTTCAGTTACGGCCAACTTTACGTTGCAGCTTCTAGAGTGGCAAGCCCCAATGGCCTAAAGATCCTAATGAAGGAGGATGAAGACAAAGAATTCAAGAACCGAACCCGGAATATTATTTTCAAAGAGACATTTACAAACTTATCTCAATATGTTAATCTCTATTTCAAATAGTTAATATAAATCAACTATTTATGAATAAGAAATTATGAATAACATATCTTTATTAATTGCCATAAATATTTATCCATTGGCCAACCATCGTGCAATACAACATGCAAAACTGGATGATCCTGAAATCCCTGCACTCAAAGCTCTTAAATCTGATATGTGGTAATCAACTTTTATATGTATTCTATACCTGAGTTGCTCCATACATGCATTTTGCTAATATCATCTATGGTTATGTCCCACAGTCATATGAAAATGAATAAGGTTGCTATAATAGTACTAAAATCCATCTTCAATAACCAAATAACATGCCAGCAGTACTAACGATATATACCAGTTCCAACAAGTAGTACTAACTGCTATAACAAGCAATACAAACATGAAATCCATGAACTGGCAGTACTAATTTCCATTGGTAGCAGTATTAACTAATATGGACAGTAGAAACTTACAACTTGCATCTTTTAAAATTTCGATGGCAGTAGAAACATGTAGCAGCATAAGCAAGATACGTTGGCAGTAGTAAAGACTTATCTTAGCAGTACAAAATAATCCACAGCAGTACTAAGTAAGCGAGTAGAACAGTACTATAAACCTTTGGCAGTATCCAATGAATAAGGTTGCTAACATCATCTATGGTTTTGTCCCACAGTCATATGGAATAATATAACTTCAACTCAATATACACGTACAGCTCTAAATCAAATAAAGTTACGGCTATTCCTAAAAAGTTCACGTTCAACTTATAAACATTTCTATTGATGTTGACTGTTAAAGATCGACAAAGATAGCATATTTTATAATTGTTTTGCAGATTAAAGATCAACAAACTTTTAAATTGGTTTACTTGAGAATATGAACTAAAAATTATATGGCAGTAAATATCAATAACAATAATAACACACCTTATTAATATATAATCAATTAAATTTATTATTAATCAGAAGTTACAAACCTTTTTGTAAGTGCTGGGAATCTACAAGGCTTTGTAAGGCTTTTAAAAGCCACACTCTAACCTCCACCTCCACTGCTCTAGTTGTTTGTCAACCCTCACATATCTACTATCCATATCATAAGCTCACGGCATACAACAAAGAAACGATCAGCCAGTACTTCCACATGACGATAAGGCAAATTGCTAAAGAGCTTAATGTTGGTTTAACTACTTTGAAATATAACTGCAGAGATGTGGGTATTCAGCGTTGGCCTTATCGTAAGCTTAAGAGTCTAAAAACATTAATCAACGATTTTCAGGTTATAAATGAATTGAGACTAACCTTTTATTTTGAACTTTAAATAACATATGTTTGTTACAATAGTATTGACTGCAATGTTCTTTGCATTATAGGCTGAGAATGGAGGTGCACAACCTGAAAACGACAAGCGAGAAATAATAAAAATGCTGAAGGAAGAAAAAAGACAATTGGAAGATAACCCGGATTTACAACTTTCCAGAACCACCAAAATTTTGAGAGCATGTTGTTACACCCCGTGCCCGCTTAGACCAAAAATTAAAACTTTTTGTGCGGAAACGCTTGACTTTTAAGGACATTCTACCACTCTTTTGACAACTGAAAAAAATATATAAACATTCAGACCTTGAGACTATTTTTAAATGAAAGTAGACTCAATTACCTTCAAAACGACGGGTGGCACGACTCGTGACGACTTACGGATTAAAAGATATGAATTTTTGAAAATCGCCAAAATCTGAAAATCCGCCCAAACCGCCGGCTGGGGGTCCAAAACTGGGCTGAACCGCCGGTTCAGATCTAAACCGCGGCGGTTCAGACCCTGCTGTTCGCCCGAATCATTTTCCAAGTTCCGCGCTTGGAAACCCGACCTCCCGAACTCGTTATCGAATCAAACTTTCCAGATTTACTTGGTATATCAATGGGCTCATTTTCATACAAAAACAGTCACCGAATGACTCCCCGAAAGGATACTTTACAAATTAAACGGGTTATGCAAATAACCCGTTTTGACCCATTTTCACTACAAACAACCCATACGACCTCCGTTTTACACCAAACTTGACCAACATCAATAACTTAACATATCAAAGATGTTCCAACGACACTTGACCCGTTTACTACCCAAAATGGGTATATTTACAACTAAACCAAACGCCCCTTTAACTTTACTCATAAACACTTAAAACACACTTTAACTCATCGTTAGACTCCCAAATCGTTATGACCTCCTTGACATACATTTTGACACCCGACTTTACTTTACAATCACTAAAAGACTCTCGGGGTACAACCTTGACACTTGAGCTCGGTATTCTATACTAAGCTCCTAATTGCAATCTATCTATCAATACGCTTCCAAATCCTTAGGCTATAGTCCAAGTACTTCCATTCCGCCGCACATAAACCTACAAAAACATTGACAACTAAAAGAATAAGCTTACGCTTAGTAAGTAACCCGACATAAAACATATCTCATACACATATTTCCACATAAGCATCATAATCACATAAAAGCCTCTAAACTACGTCATACCACTCATATCATACACAACTTCATAACATAATTGCATCCATTCATCACAACCATAATCAACAACATACCTTAACTAGCCTAAATCCAACAAGCTAATATACTCTTAGTCAAGATCACTAGCCATCCATCCTTAGCTTACAACCATTCTAATTCCAACTCTTATACTCTTATACAACCACAATACATACATGTTAAATACACATATAATACATGTTTTAGTGGGAGTTACTTACCTTAGTCCAAGCTAAACAACATCAAAGACATCATCATCAACACTATCATCCATCATCATCATCATCTCCAAAATTATCCATAATCATCAATCTTTTACAACATATCAAGCCCTAATAACATGATAGTTAATAACATATACAAGGTTAACATAACCTATCAAACAAACCCATCTTCCTTTCTACATCATTAATTGATCATATCTTGATCAATTGATGATTTTCCACTTTATTCATAATCTATACTTCATTAACATCAAGAACATAAATACTTACTTGTGATGATCATAACTAGGAAGGACTATAGGCACTTGGTCTTCATCTCCTTCATCTTCTTAAGGCACCACCAACTTTTCCCTCTCTTTTTCTCTACTCTAAAAACCGGACCTCACTTATCAATAATGGAGGAATTGTCTAGAAATTCCTAGATAAGATTAGTTAGGTGGCAACTTTGGTCCTTTGGCAAGAATGGCCCCTCAAGTCTCTTTCCTTCTATTTTAGCCACAACTAACTTATAACACAATTGGCATATGACAACTTAAGCCCTTGAAGTCCATTTCCTATCTATTTGAGGCACATAATACTTCCCATAACTTTATAACACACATTTTGACTATCACTTGACTATCGGGTTTGACTTTCCACGTAACTTTGTTGACCAACCAATCACATTCAACCTTAGCATATTTCATCTAGGGTGGGGCCTACTCAAAACCGGGATACGGGTCTAACAATTCTACGCCCCTTATTTAGATTTCATCCCCGAAATCTGTCATTCTTTACTATCCAAAACGTAATCACCTTATAAATCTCGCTCCTAGCACCTAAATTCCTAGTTTATTTAGTGCAACGATCTAAGCGATCGTGCAACTCAGTGCATAATATAACACATCACATGTCCTTAATCCACATTGCTTTCCGCTTATTTCTAGAACCATACAACTCTTACTTAGGTATTCGCGTAATACGAGACATACTTTCTATAACTAGTTATCATTCTACTCCGTTCTATTACCGATACATCACATTTCCACATGCTTATCCTATATTCTCATTCTTGCCTACACGTTACTAGTGGAGACCGAACTATTTGACTTTTCATAATTACACTTGGCTAATGCTTTCACGTTCTATCAACACTACTTAATCACTTCTTTTACGTCTCTACAATTTCCTCATTTCCTCCACTCATTTATTCATGCCATTTTCGATTATCTTCTAAGGCTTATAGAAATATTACATGAATTTGCTTTGTAGCACCATACTTTAACATTTTGTCGTCACATTACACATGACATTTATCATCAACTATTTCCATTACTCAGATTTTGCACCACGGCACAATTACATACTATAACATTTTTTTATTTTTAGCATTATTACAATTTCTTAATTTCTTCAACTTAAACTTAACACTCAAAACATAGGTTTCTCATAAGTCTCACTACAAGACGTATTCTACTTTTTAACCCTCCTATCTTAGTTCTTATAACTTCTAACTAACTCTAGACTTCCGCTTTCTACTCCTCTAACCCTACTCGTGCCGTGTCGGCAACACATAAGCCCACTCATTTATACTTCCTCATTTACATGGATAGGCGTCCCAATCGATGTAAATCAAGAAATATAAACTCATGGTTATGTACTCCCGACATAACACTACTACTCCTATTTCCTAATTTAACTTTTATTCTTTTATCCTGTTTATACTTTATATTTTCTTTTTAGACTTGGATCCATATCATTAACACATTCATTATGGGGATATTTTATTGCCAAGGATGTAGGCAACCCCATTTACCAATGAAGGCAATACGTTTTATCCCGAAGGATCTTTAACATATCCCGAAGGATTCCTTAACATTCATTGACTTGGTCATCCCGAAGGATACCACTTTTAACGTTCATCCTGAAGGATCATTATCATTCATCCCGAAGGATCTTTATCATTCACACTTTATCACTTTCACATTATATCATTGGATCCAAGTTATTAACGTTTTAACATACACACATTGTCTCATCCATTTTATTTAGTAAATGCAAGCTCATAGAGCATATGAACCTGCTTGTTATAATTACACATTTTCTATGTGTTTATCGTCCTACATTCTTGATCCGCATTAATCTTTCTCACATCCTTACTTTACCCTTTAGCCTATCCGCCTTTTTCCGTGTTTAAACCTTACATAGGTTTAACTACATTCGTTAGCATCATTCTTTCTTCATACACATTTTAGTCATTTACATGTTCTCATCATGTTTTATCTACCCACACTTTCGTTTTAATGAGCACCGCTAATGAGGCACATTAGCCGTGATAATGAAAATTTTCAGGTCGTTACCTTAACTTCATACCTACTCATATCATCCTCACTTACGTTCTTAACCTTTCACATTCTTATTCTCATCCCTTAACTCATCTTATTACTTATCTATGCGCTTAGAGCAATGTCGCTCTTGGTCATTCTTTACATATCATGTTGCTTTAGTCTCAATCTATAACTTTTAGTTTATTAGACATTTATTATTCAATACGCCAAGTCGTTCTCACTTTCATTACATATCACCATAACATCGTTATCATTACTACACGTTCATGCACATGCTCAATCCTCCTACCTACTCATCTCATTCCTATTTATATTCTTAGCTTATCGCATCTAGCCTTTAGCATTCAAACTTTTTTCGTTTGAGTTCCATCCTATATATGTATACCAACACTCTTTATCACCACTTCACGTTCACACTTAGGCCTCACGTACTTTACCTTACCATTACCCCGTCTCTATACCACTTCAATATTAGTCTTTAGTCACTAAATATAATGAGACCATATGTTGGTCTCATTTCGTGCTATCATTCACAAACCTCATTCTTTAACCTTCAAGTCATTAAACGTTTAATCATTATTTCGTTAGTTTCATCTCATCTTTTCACGCTATACCTTAGTACCCTTAATATCATTACGATCCGTATTTAAAGCGTTATTTCTTACTTCACTTGCTAGCCCATCTCTTACCACTTATCGTTCTTACCTATTTTCCATTACCATTACTTTAACATACATTTATATAATCATTATAAAATCACCGGCACTAACCAAAGTGCACGGTAAACAATTTACTACGTGTCATCACTAGTTAGTCGCTTCTAGTTTGCTAATTCTATGCATCACCAATTTATTCCTTATGCAAGCATTTCTTAGACTACCACGTGTTCACTTTCTCTTCTCTTTGCCTCAAGCACCTCCGATCGCTCACCTATCACCTTTCATTACCTTGACACCATCTTAGTAATACTTATCTTTTTCGTACTTTCGAATATATGAATATACACGTTATATTTCATCTGAGTTGTCACATTACACCTATCATTTTCTTGTTAACTTCACGTCATCCTCCTACTCTATTTTACACGTGTTCATTCTTTTAATGTTGCCTATTTCAATCCCGATTGATTCACCTTAATCTTGACATGGATTAACTCAACATTAAACATGAATTATTTTCTAGACCATATATTGGTCTTACGTCGTAATCTAAACTCGTTCATCTACCCGGCTTCTATCATTTCATGCCACGACTAGAATTCTAGTCGTGACTTATCTAATTCAAGTTCCCTTGTAGTTTACTTTTTCAATTATTCTATACTTCACATTTTGACACGCATTCATAATCACCTTACACATAAACGACGAACACGTTAGTACATACTTAATCCCATTCATACATAAAGAAAAACGTCACTAAACATTCATACTTCGTTAGTCTATTATCAAATTATAATTTAAAACATTTAAACATGTCGGTCATATCATTTGTCTGTTCTTGTTGAGGCAATTTCTATTTTGCCTCATCAATCTATCCAATAGCTACTTCATGTATCCCTCACTACCTATTCATTTCTTTAATATCTTACAGTTACTTATTTCATTCACACATCTTATCCGAGCATTTAAATCTTCTTCACATATCCATACCTGTCTATCCTTAACGTTCCCATAAGACAAGCCTTGCTCAATCCCTTATCCCTTACTAGGTCATTATTCTTTCGGACGTAATACATACCAGTCATTCATCAAACCACTATTATTGCAATCTAAGTAATTTCGACCTTTTATGTATTATACTATGACACATTCTTCGCCTACAACTCATAACCTTTAAGGCATTGATTCACATAATTAAAACTTTAGACTTCCGACACAAAAACTATCATTTGGTTACTTAACACTTAGCATAATACATTCAAACATAGAATTACTTCACATATACATTGACACCATAAAACACGTACCACACTTATTGACTTAAATACGTATACCACGTCTTGCATTCCATCGCATAATTAAAGCAATCTATAATTCGCGTCTAATTCGTTACTCCTATATTTCACCACATCCACATCACAACATTCACATTACATCTTAGCTATAATCTAATCTCATTATTACTATAAGCATTTCTACGTCATACCTCAAAGGCACCTACTAGCCGCGTTACTTTAACTTACATTCAACGCGTCTACGAGTGGTTTAAGTCTAGGCAATCTATAGTGGAAACCTAATTCACTTAAACCGAAGCTCTGATACCAAGTTGTTACACCCCGTGCCCGCTTAGACCAAAAATTAAAACTTTTTGTGCGGAAACGCTTGACTTTTAAGGACATTCTGTCACTCTTTTGACAACTGACAAAAATCTATAAACATTCAGACCTTGAGACTATTTTTAAATGAAAGTAGACTCAATTACCTTAAAAACGATGGGTGGCACGACCCGTGACGACTTACGGATTAAAATATATGAATTTTTGAAAATCACCAAAATCTGAAAATCCGCCCAAACCGCCGGCTGAGATTTCCCAGCCGCCGGCTGGGGGTCCAAAACTGGGCTGAACCGCGGCGGTTCAGACCCTGCTGTTCGCCCGAATCATTTTCCAAGTTTCGCGCTTGGAAACCCGACCTCCCGAACTCGTTATCGAACCAAACTTTCTAGATTTACTTGGTATATCAATGGGCTCATTTTCATACAAAAACATTCACCGAACGACTCCCTGAAAGGATACTTTACAAATTAAACGGGTTATGCAAATAACCCGTTTTGAGCCATTTTCACTACAAACAACCCATACGACCTCCGTTTTACACTAAACTTGACCAACATCAATAACTTAACATATCAAAGATGTTCCAACGACACTTGACCCGTTTACTACCCAAAATGGGTATATTTACAACTAAACCAAACGCCCCTTTAACTTTACTCATAAACACTTAAAACACACTTTAACTCATCGTTAGACTCCCAAATCGTTATGACCTCCTTGACATACATTTTGGCACCCGACTTTACTTTACAGTCACTAAAAGACTTGCGGGGGTACAACCTTGACACTTGAGCTCGGTATTCTATACTAAGCTCCTAATTGCAATCTATCTATCAATCCGCTTCCAAATCCTTAGGCTATAGTCCAAGTACTTCCATTCCGCCGTACATAAACCTACAAAAACATTGACAACTAAAAGAATAAGCTTACGCTTAGTAAGTAACCCAACATAAAACATATCTCATACACATATTTCCACATAAGCATCATAATCACATAAAAGCCTCTAAGCTACGTCATACCACTCATATCATACACAACTTCATAACATAATTACATCCATTCATCACAACCATAATCAACAATATACCTTAACTAGCCCAAATCCAACAAGCTAACATACCCTTAGTCAAGATCACTAGCCATCCATCCTTAGCTTACAACCATTCTAATTCCAACTCTTATACTCTTATACAACCACAATACATACATGTTAAATACACATATAATACATGTTTTAGTGGGAGTTACTTACCTTAGTCCAAGCTAACAACATCAAAGACATCATCATCAACACTATCATCCATCATCATCATCATCATCAATCTCCAAAATTAACCATAATCATCAATCTTCTACAACATATCAAGCCCTAATAACATAATAGTTAATAACATAAACAAGGTTAACATAACCTATCAAACAAACCCATCTTCCTTTCTACATCATTAATTGATCATATCTTGATCAATTGATGATTTCCCACTTTATTCATATTCTATACTTCATTAACATCAAGAGCATAAATACTTACTTGTGATGATCATAACTAGGAAGGACTATAGGCACTTGGTCTTCATCTCCTTCATCTTCTTAAGGCACCACCAACTTTTCCCTCTCTTTTTCTCTACTCTAAAAACCGGACCTCACTTATCAATAATGGAGGAATTGTCTAGAAATTCCTAGATAAGATTAGTTAGGTGGCAACTTTGGTCCTTTGGCAAGAATGACCCCTCAAGTCTCTTTCCTTCTATTTTAGCCACAACTAACTTATAACACAATTGGCATATGACAACTTAAGCCCATGAAGTCCATTTCCTATCTATTTGAGGCACATAATACTTCTCATAACTTTATAACACACATTTTGACTATCACTTGACTATCGGGTTTGACTTTTCACGTAACTTTGTTGACCAACCAATCACATTCAACCTTAGCATATTTCATCTAGGGTGGGGCCTACTCAAAACCGGGATACGGGTCTAACACATGTAATTTCAAAGCCAAGTACAAAAAAAAGGAAAAACATGAGTTTGGTATGGTCGTTATCAAACCAAACAACAACAAATGTTATACCGTTGCAGTCTTTATATCCTACCAATAACTCAGCACATGAAGAAATGGATGATGATTATGGAAGTGATAATGATAAGCATGATTAGGTGAATATTCGTATCGACATCTTACATCTTTAAGGAAAATGTTGAATACTAAATATTGAATGTTTCCTATTTATAAGCAGATAAGCAGTTTTGTCTGTTTCAATAAATGTGTGTAAGCTTATTTCTTTATAAATAAAAGTTTAAAATATGCCATCTAATCCCTATTCAATCTCGAATACCTCTAAAATGCTTATTCGTAATCACTTATTGACATCCCAAACAAAAATATAAAAAGTTACGATTCTAGCACTATAAGCAGATAAAGCCGGAAAGATGCTAATGAACTCAAATAAACAACCAAATTCACTTACTCTATTAATGTTAATCCAAACAGCAATCCAATCAATTTGGAACTTGAAGCACAGGTAAGTTTCTTTAAACAACTTATATACTAAACAGGTGTTTCGCAAATATTACTTTATAAGTTTTTAACCTTATCAAGATATGCAAAGGCCGATAAACTTAACTTTTTTCAAACGTTCGTTTATAAATATGAGATGCTTTGGTTAATCTTAAGTTGAGATGCCCTATTCATGATCGATAATGACCCGAAGCCTATTATGTTGAAGATCTTATTCACAACTTGCTAATTTCAATTTCAAACAAATTTTATAAGCACAGTGGACTATAGTCCAAAACACTCTCAGATTTGCTTATTTCGTATATTAAAACATAATCCCAAACACTCTTTAAACATCTATAAGCAGACAATAAGAATCAAACAACCCCCAATAATCCATCCGAAACACAAAAACATCATCAAGTAATCAACTTAAAACAAATCCAATAATTTTTAAAAACACCCATTAAACTAATAACGCTCAAATCCAAATCCCATGTACAAAATCCAATGAGCATACAAATAAAAAACCAATACCTGAACGGACTTAATCAATGCCCAAATCAATTTTCATAGTGATGATAAAACAATCAATCCCTTAAAGATAGCGTTTAATTCGATTTTTTATTGTTTGATTGCATTTATGTTACTTCAAACGGAAAACCCTAAAATCGCTATTCACACCTATTTCACCAATATGCATTTTATGTGTGTTTTATTCATGTGTGTGAGATATAAAATAAGTCAACTGCTTATAAATGAATTATATTAAAAAAAAAAAAAAAAAACACCAACAACAACAACAAGAAGATTGTGACCTTAAAAACATAAATCTTATTCATTATATAAGTAGATCAGTACATCTTACATGGCCATCATAACATAAAGCATCAACCAAGCAAAACACATCCAAACCCAACCAAACTACCTACACGATTGACCAAACCAAAAACCCCTAAACAACCATTCGACTGTATCCCTAATCGTACTTCTCCATGATGACAATATCATGCAGCTTCTTGGTTACAACAGCACGTACTTCAACCAAAATGGTCGTAAGCGACTCCAGCAAACGGCGCTCCATCACTTGAACCTCATGAAGGCACTCATAAGTATCATCAGCAGATTCTTCTTCATCAAAATTAAGAGTAAAAACCTCATTCATTCTCTCGGTGCGCTTATCAATCTTTCTACGCAGCTCATTGCATCGATCCCTCAGCCACATGAGCATCCCTTCATTTTTAGTAACTTCTTGACTGAATAGGAACTTGAAACAGTTGTGTAACTTATTAGACCCACACACATCTTGCAGTTCATTGATTAGAGGAGTTTGAGACATTTTTTGTTGATGAGTTGATAGTGGTTAGGTAAGAAATGGTAGTTTGCTGATCAAACTTAAATGGGACTAATGAAACTAAACCAATCACTAATTCAATATATTGTAACTGAATAGAGTTAATCATTGCAAAAATTAAATCGAGTATTAATTCATACAGTTCCTTCGTCTTCCCATGCAGAAACATCAAATCTGTAATTAACATAAACTTTACCAATACCACATAAAACCCTCCAACTTTAAAATGCCTCAAAATTACAATTAAACTTTGCAATATAACAAAAGCAACCCTCAAAGTTTGCCTATTATGATAAAACATACTATTTCCTTAAATATTCTTCATTAACAAATGTATTTTTCAAATATCGGCTCTATCTATGTATCATTATCATTTAGTAGTTCCCCACAGGTCAATTATGAACAATCGGACATCATATCAAATAAATGCTTAATATTCAAATAAATTACAATTTTACTCATGTAATACTACGTCGACACAAGTCAATTGATGCTTTAATGCAACCAACCCCGATCAAACTGTCATTCTTACATGACATGCTTTTTAACCATCTAATGCCACGAATTAACCGAGTACGAAATACTATAACGATAAAACCTAAATATCATTTTCATTGTTTCACTGAAACTCAATTAAAAGTAATTCAATAACGCCACCAACAATCTTCATCCCGCGATCACAAATACAAATTACAAACTTATTAAACAAAATACAAACAAAATAAACAAAAAATTGTACTAAAAACATAAACATAATTCATCTGATAAAAAAGTAATTAAAAGGCACAAACATATAACATCAACAACAAAAATTCACAAAAACAAACTACCACGAAATTGACCAAACCAATAAACCTAAACAACCTTAACTTATAATCCTAATTAATCTCAAATTGAAAATAAAAGTGCTATATTTACAACATAATACTTAACCAAAATGTTTTAAAACATCAGAAACGCTCATCACTTAACCTAATGGAGCATCAAAGTATCATACAGATTCTTATCAATAAGAGTAAAACCTCATCATTCATGTGGGCCAGTCCAATCTTCTACGCAGCTCACTTATCGATCCCACCACATGAGCATCCTTCAATTTAAACTCTGACTTATGAACTGAAACAGTTGTAACTTATAACCCAAAACTCTTGCAGTTCATTGATTAGAGTCTAACTTTTTGTGAGAGTTGATCGTGGTTAGGTAAGAAATGTATTGCGATCAACTAATGGGTACTAATGAAACTAACCAATTCACTATTCAATTATAGGTCAAGAACGAATAAACGCAAAATGAAAGAGTTTCATTATACATCCATCCGCCCAGCAGAAACACAATCTTAATTAACATAAACTTACAATACCACATAAACCCTCCAACTTAAAGCTAAATTATTAAACTTCTGCATAAACAAAAGCAACCCTCAGTTTGCCTGATTTGAATAAACAATATAATTCCTAAATATCCATCAAAGTATTTTCAAAATCGGCTCTATCAGGATATTCATGTTGAGTACGTTCACGCAGGTCAATTATGAACAATCGACATAAAATAAACGCTTAAAAGTCGAATTAAATTACAATTTTCTCATGTACCCTATTCCGCGACACAGTCATTGTGCTTTAATCAAACGCCGATAAATGTATCTACCTGCATGCTTAACCATCTTAGAATTACACCGAGACGAACTTATTTAACGATAAACCTAAAATCATTTCTTGTATGTAAACTCATTGCAAAGTAATTCAATAACGCCACACAATCAATCGCGATCACAACCAAATTCAAACTATTAAACATAAATACAATATTAACAATACAATAGAATTATATATAACTAATTACACATGCAAGTCCGCAACAAAGACGACTAACATTGCCACCATACGACCTACCACATAGTCACCACGACATACAACCACAACCAATCGAAAAGCCTCGTCAATTGGTTAAGGATCGTAAATTTATCACCAATAAGTGCTGAAATTGAAATAAAGTGCTACGACTATGACAACATTAATAATTAAAATGTCCATTTTAAAAACAACTAACTTTGGGGGATATATTTGTGGCATGCAAAGTGACGTATGGGCTGAGCCCACGCAGGAGCCAGGCCCGCAGAATCGCCCCTCTACCTACAATCTAGCTATAATCTAACTAGTCCTTTATTCACTACGACCAAACAGGTTACCCTAAACCTAAGAACTCTTGCATACGCTATATCGCACCAATACTAACTTGACCGTCGGAGGTGGATCCCAGGGCTACGGCCTCGGGTCCACTCCTAACGGGTTCTTTGTTGACAGGTCTACTCAGGGCTCGAGAAGACGACTAACGGCCCAGGGAGAGTCGTTGAATCCAGTCCGCGCCAGATTATGTATCAACAAGTTGGCGCCATCCGTGGGACACGCTACTATAAGTTTTGTGTTCTCGCACCACCGGAAAGCAACCATCGTGGTCGCAAACCGGATTTGAATAACTAAGTTTAATGCTCCTACACGAGTAGCACCATCAAACTTGGGGGGCTACCAGGATACGCACTGTGTGAGTACGCATCACGCAGGTATATTTGGAAGCAGATCGTACGTAAGAGGTATTGCAAGCCCGGTACAAAGACGGATTTAAATATTCGCACCCTATTGCCGCAGGGGAGACGTCCTCTGTTGGTTGTAAAGACGGATGTAATGTTCGCACCTTGTCTGCGCACAGCGCACATCTTTGTCGCGCACAGCGCGCACTTCTTCTGCCCCGGAAGTAAATCTTCTGTCGCACATGCTGCACCGCTACTGGTACAAAAGGTACGCCCTTACCCAGGATGCAGCATACGGAATCCACCTTCACCATTGTGAGACAATCACAATCGCAATGTCAATGTTACTCAGGACGCGCCTACAAGGTCGCGCCAACAAGGACGCGCCTACAAATTCGCGCCAACAAGGACGCGCCAACATGGTCACCACGCACTGCACCACAGACCCAGTGCGCACTGTCGCATTTGGGCTGCGCGTTATGGTCACGCCGTCATAGTTGGTTGGGCCTACGCGGCCACGAACAGGACTTAAGTCTAGCATAACATAGCCACGCACTATGTCACACTAGACTTGGGGGGCTTGTAGACGTATAGTCTGGACTGACCCACGACAAGTGGGCCAGGCCCGGCAGACATCGGCCCACTCTACGCTAAACCCTAATCTATGCCCTATAAATACAAGGCTAGGATCTCTTTATTCACTACGACCAAACAGGTTACCCTAAACCTAAGAACTCTTGCATACGCTATATCGTACGATGACTAACTTGACCGTCGGAGGTGGATCCCGGGGCTACGGCCTCGGGTCCACTCCTAACGGGTTCTTTGTTGACAGGTCTACTCAGGGCTCGAGAAGACGACTAACGGCCCAGGGAGAGTCGTTGAATCCAGTCCGCGCCAGATTATGTATCAACACTAAATAAAAAAAGTTTAAAATGAAAAACATTTGCTCGCCACAAAAATAGTCACTGGATATCTGCTGTCGCATTGCGCGAGTACCCTTCTAGTATATATTTTTTATTGAGTTTTTTTTATGTTTTAAGTTTTAAGTTTTAACTATTGTCACTGCAAGAGTTGTCCTTTTTATTTAACTTTCGAAGAAAGATATACAAAAGACCCCTAAACAATGACGAAAATGTTTATCAAACCAGCATCAAAAGTCTTTTTCTTAAAGGCAACAACAATAATTAATTAGAAATGCAAAGCATAAAGAAGTTTACTAGTAAAAGATGCCAATGGCTAGAGAAGTCAGACTTTTCCTCACATGTACCAACTCTACATAGAACAAAAGGAATATACGAGGTGTAGGAGAATGGGCGACGGGGACGGAACTAGGGGTTTCTGCGGGTGCCCGAGACTCCTATGGATTATTTCGATGTAGTGTTAATTTTTGAAGAAAAAAAAAAAAAAAAAAAAACCTCTAAATGTACTCGGTCAATCGAAATGTGTTTCTATATTACGGTTCCAACAAATTTATGCACCCGATCATATTTGGTCCTGATCCGTCCCTAGTCGGCAAATTGGGCCATATAAAATAATAATGATACATTCGCAAAAGGTTTACAAGATTATATTCACATAACAAAAGGAGATTATAATACAATATGATTGTACCACTATATTTGACAAGTTATTGTGTGAATTTAATTTTGTAAACTCTTAATAGATGTAACATTTATCATTTCCAAACAATAACGTAAGAGCAAGAAATAGGTCTAAAAACTTATGAAGAGTTTCAAATTTTTTTTGTACCATTGAGAAATTATTTCATGCTTAGGTGGCATGAAAAGATTTAAGATTTTGAAAAAGTCCAGAAAATGTTTATTATATAATATATATTTTTTTAATTTTTAATGTTTATTATATTTTTTGTTTAAAAAATTTTCTTTTTAACTAAATAATAAATGGCATTTAAAAGGTGATTGTGGAATTCCTGAATTACCAATTAGGGTTGAGCATATTAGACCGTGGACCGAACCGAACCGAGAAACCGACCGGACCGAACCTATTTCGGTACGGTCCTTAGTCCACACTTTACCTTATGTTCGGTTCTCGGTCTGTTCCGTTCCGGTCCGGTCTTACGTACAACTGACCAATAATGCCTTCTTGGACTGGACCGAACACATTCAGTCCAGTCCTCGGTCCATGGTTTTGGGTTAAAACGGTCTCAGTCCGGTCCCGTTTTTTCGGTCCGGTTCGACCCAATGCTCAATATAGCCGTTGAGGTTCAACGTTCGCATTCAAGTTAGAAAGCATACACTAGTGTTTCCTCTATATAAAGTGTTCAATATATGTATCTTTTAAGCATTTCATCTCAAATTTGTGAGAATTTCATATATCCCTCTTTTTTCGCCATTAATTCATATAAACTCTATATACAATCATTGAATGCATTATGTACAATGCTTTTGAAACACACGTTGGGTAAATATAAAATTTTCATGTTTTTTAGGGGAGATATAAATTATACATCGAAGAATTTACTTAGAGATTTATAATAACAGCGACAAAGTGATTTTCCTGATTGTAGTTACACTGCTAAATCAAAGCTAACTTACACCACACTGACTAGTGATTCATATTTTATGGAATATTGCTACGAAGCTTTGATATTTCACTAATGAACAAGTCGATATCTATTTGAGCAGACCCGCCTTCTGCGATCGCTTGTCGACAAATCTTCTTGACATCTTGTGCCCGTTTCCACATCTCTTTGCCTTCTTCGCTTTCTCGGTCCATAGAACTTCTTATGAGTTTCACAATTTCTTCTCGACTAACCAAAATATCATCATTGATCCTCACCCTCTTACCCATTTTCCAATCATCCAAAATCATCTTACTATTTGGAACTTGATCCCAAAATATTGGAAAAGTGAGCATTGGCACCCCAGAAAAGGCACCTTCTTTAGTCG
The DNA here is from genome assembly GCA_021014915.2 of Artemisia tridentata subsp. tridentata. Lineage (NCBI taxonomy): Eukaryota > Viridiplantae > Streptophyta > Magnoliopsida > Asterales > Asteraceae > Artemisia > Artemisia tridentata. The sequence continues at coordinate 332,674,001 of CP139508.1, read as the reverse complement.
AACTCCATCCACAATGTGACCAAAATGCCCCTATGGACCCATGGCATAAGACTCTTAATTGGTCACACCAAGGTATAACATACCCTTTTTCGCCATTTTCTTCTTTATACCGAGATGGTTCACCACGTGTGACCCACATGTATCGTACACCACTTTCATGCACACCAGCAATTATTTCTTCCAATTGGGCATTTGAAACCGAGAGAAAACTCCCTTGTGAAATGTATAACACCGAAGCCTCGGGTTGATGGTCTAGCCATTTTATGTAGTCAGGGGTGTTTTGATCATTTTGCACCTCGTTAAAATTAAAGTAAGGAATTGCAGGCCCGATAGCATATACGGGTGTGCAAAGCTTAGACTTAAAGGCATTGATCGCTTGGGTTTCCAGCTCGTAAATTGACACAAAAAGAAGAATTTGAGCTTTGGCTGCCATTAAAACGGTTTGTAAAGCTATTGGCATAACTTCTTTGCCCTTGCCATTGAAGCATGTTACAAGATCAGCAACACGAATTGGAGGGACACCAGGTAGGTAATCTACTACTTCTTCAACCTTTTCTGCAAACATTTAGTTTAGTACCCTCAAATTTTTCTATATAATCAATTAATCATAAATAACAAAAACTCGTTGTGTTACTGAAATTAGTATTACTATTCATTCAAATACTATGAGGACAAAATAAAATATTTTTCAAACACACCTGAGAAATTATCTCCAACATGGCCATTTTTGACAAGGAGATCGTGATGATAAGTCATGGAAAATACTGTCGCCGACATAGGAAACAAACTCGCAACAGGAATATTCAACCTTTTGCCAACATTTAATACCCAACTAAGGTAACTATCGTATATAAGTACACTAATTGGTACTTCTGTCCGGTGGAGCAACTGCTCCACTAGGTGCTCCATTTTTGTTTGTGTAGCATTCATGAACCCTTGGAAATCTGCAGCCCGGTTCACCTCTGATGGGATGACATTGGGGATGGTAGCAAACCGGATGTTGTCTGATTTGGGTTCAGACCCAATGAAGCCCAACCACTCTTCAGTAACTATGAAAGTTATAACAAAGTCATAAGGTCGGCGAAAAGCAATGATCTTGCAAAGGTTCATCATGGGGTTGATGTGGCCTCTACCAGGGTATGGTATTGCCACCACATGGCAGCGGCCAGAGTCTACCCGATCCATGAGTGACTAGTGGCTGGAGGGAGTTTATGTATGTTACCTTATCTTTATGAATATACCATTTTCTCTAGCATCATATCATCCATACCATTTAATCCAAATAACCTATATACCCCACTGAAATCGACATTTGTATTAGTAACTAAAATACAAGGTTTCCTGTTTCTAACCATGACAAAATTTGCAAAATATCAACTTGTTTTTAGTATATGTCTTTTTTTTTTTTTTTTTTTTTTTTTTTTTATTCCTGAAAAATATGAAAATGTGACTAATATGCTGTTAAGAAACTATGACACGACACTCTAAATTGGTCACACCAAGGTGTAAATCCTAATTAGAACAAGCTAACAATAATCTTCTGAAATGTACAACCCATAAACATCGAGTTAATACGAAAGAACAGTCTGACATGGTTAAGGGAGTATTGTAATTTTTTCATGAAGTCACGAACTAATATCTGTCTAATTCTAACTGGGTCGAAGTTGTAGAGATATTTTGGTCATATTAGACGTTAAAACTCGCTAGCTCCACGGTTTGAGGTTATTTTGTGTGATTTACATGAGCAGTTCAACTAATCGAATGTTTTTACCGCGCAATAACTAACTAACACGAAGTAATAAATTTTAATTACCCCTTAACATCCTTGGAATTCCATATAAACCTTATTTGAGACAAAATTACTTTAAGAGAATAAGAGATCACATGTGACATGTGGTCCTAAGTTTTCAATTTTTGAAGAATTCAAATTTGGATTCCCTTCTTTTGGAGCTTAGCTTCTATCAAGTCTACTTTGAAAAGTCTTCAAATTTTATATCATTGAAAGTTTACACATGAGATGTGTCTAATTATCAACACTCATAAATGTAACTTGATACAACGGTTATTTATCCTTTTGAGTTTTGATATTTTTAACTTTCTTAAACACACTACAAGAACTGATATGGTGATCCTGTGACCATACAAGTTTATGTTTAAGTGATCGAACTGTCTATTAGTTCTCAGGCATTAGCAATAATATAAGCTAAAGTAGTGAGTAACATAGTCAAAAACACAAATTCATCCATTCATTTAACTCCATGATCATTGTGCTTCTTAAGTTCACATCATGGTATATGCTAAATTGCTAATAACATCATAAACACTATTCTAACATGATTTATTTATCATTTACGACTCATTAAGATGTCGCTAATGAATGAATCGATGTCTGTTTCAGCAGAACCTCCTTCCTCGGTCGCTTGTTGGCTAATCTTCTTGAATTCTTTTGCGCGTTTCCTGATTTCTTTCCCCTCTTTGCTTTCCCTGCCCATAAAACTCCTTATAAGTTTCGCAATTTCTTCTCGAGTGAGCAAACTATCCTGTTCAATCTTTACCCTCTTTCCCATTTTCCAATCTTCCACAATCATCTTACTATTCGGAACTTGGTCCCAAAATATTGGAAAAGTGAGCATTGGCACCCCGGCAAAAGCACCTTCTTTAGTCGAATTCCAACCGCAATGTGACCAAAATCCTCCAATGGAACCATGGCACAACACTTTTAATTGGTCACACCAAGGAATAACTAGCCCCTTTTCCTCATTTTCATTTTTAAACCGAGATGTTTCCCCACGTGCAACCCACATGTATCGCACATTGCTATCACATACACCAGCAATGATTTCTTCCAATTGCTCATTTGAGACGGATAAAAAACTCCCTTGCGAAATGTACAATACTGAAGCCTCGGGTTGACCATCTAACCACTTAATGTAATTAGGTGTACATTGGTCACTTTGCACATCATTCAAATTGAAGTAAGGAATACCTGGCCCAATAGCGTAAACAGGTATGGAAAACTCCGATTTAAAGAAATCGATGACTTTGGCTTCAAGCTCATAAACAGACACAAATAGAAGAAACTGAGCTTTGGGTGCCATTGAAGTGGCTTCCACAACTACTGGCGTAACTTGTTTACCCCTCCCATTGAAGCCTGTCACAAGATCAGCCACCCGAATTGGCAGTACTCCTGGTATGTAATCTACTTCTTCATCAATTTTTTCTGCACAAATTTATACAATCATATTAAACAACATTTATCTTTTCCACACCATAATGTTAGTTATATTTAAATTTGCTCCTAAACTGGTTTTATTCTTTTTTCTTTTCCATTTCTGAATAAGTACAAATTAATGAGAACCAATCATTTTTTTTTTTTTAGTTTAATTTTGAGACATAGAAAAGTGATGTAGAAATCACCTTCCATAGTACATATGGCCTCAACTCTCTTGCACCCCTAGAAAAAAAAATAACGTGGTATAACTTTTAGTAATATTACCTGAGAAATCATCTCCAACATGACCATTTTTCACGAGGAGATCGTAATGGTAAGTCATGGAGAACACACTGGCCGACATGGTAAAAAACGACGCTATAGGAATACCCATCCGTTTGCCTAAATTTAATACCCAAATAAGGTAAGTATCATATATGAGTACATTTGCTGGTACCTCCATCCGGTGGAGCAACTGCTCCACCGGATGTTCCATTTTTGTTTGTACGGCATTAATGAACCCGGGGAAATCCTTAGCCCGGCCCAGCTCTGATGGGAGAACATTGGGTATGGTAGCAAACCGGATGTTATCCGGTTTAGGCTCAGACCCAATGAAGCCTAGCCATTCTTCCGTTACAATAAATGTTATTACAAAGTCAGAAGGACGACGTTGAGAAATGATCTTGCAAAGATTCATCAAAGGATTGATGTGGCCTCTACCGGGGTATGGTATCGCTACCACATGGCATGGACTGGAGTTTGCTAGATCAGCCATTAAGAGTTCTAGTTTGAGTTCAAGTTTGAGAGTTTAGCTAGCAGAATGAATGGTGCATGGAAATTGGGTGGTGGTCTAATTATAAAGGTCGAAACAAGGACACATGAATAATGGTGTCGGACTGTCGGATGTTATAAAACGTGAAAATTGCTAGCTTTCATATCTCAGCAATTATTTCATTTCCTTATAAGGCTAAACCTTTCATATTTACCTTTGTAAATGTAACGTAACAAACTATGAAACTAACAACGCAAAGAAGTTGATTAACTCATTGTACTCGGTCTTATCACTAAAAAAACTAATTGAATTATCCACATGGCCACGGTTAAGATTGGGTAAAATTATAGAGTCCACACTTTTTCATGTCTGATGATAATGGGTGTCACAAATTTTTCTACACATATAAGTGTGGAGATATTATCTAAATTTCTATGGTTAAAAGTGTGGAAATACTTTTTGAATGTCCACATCTAAAAGTGTGCCAAAATTGCAAAAAATGTTTATCATAAAAAGTGTGAAAACAATTGTGACACATATAAGTATATCTTTATTGTAATTGTACACATTAATATATGTAGATTATTTTTTTAAATATTTAATTTGTAACACCTATATAAAAAAGATTCACATTTGATCATATCATGACAAAATAAGTGTGGAGAATAGAATTATTTTTTGTAGTGTATATCGGCAACTATATATACAGCATCTCTGAAATTCCAGATTCTAAAATTCGATTAATTGTTTATAAAATAGATTATTATAGGACGAGAAGCGTTATTTTTTTTCGTTAAGGTAACATGTGGACATGTGGATTGTGACATGTGGTGTATCATTCTCCCAGTATCAACCCGTAATTTTTCACGTCGACATTTATTTTTAAACTCGAATTCACGACTTTGAGATTTCACAAGAACACTTTTTAGGTACAACTATTTGGTTAAATAAACATAAAACTAGGAACAACCCTTTTGAGCACTATGAATTTGAACTATATTTAGTCCACAACATTCCAACACCTTGTTTCTACTCCAGTTCAAAACATTTATCCATGAGACAGTTCCCTTTTTTATTTATTTACGATCATTAAATAAACAAACACTACACCCAACGTACCCGACAAACCCAACAATTATTTTTAATACATTCTTATATTCCACAAATTACTACAAAAGTGCTAAAAATTATTTTCTTACACTTTTATAATTCTTTTATTAAGCCAACTTAATTATACGTATTTAACTTTAACCACAAAACTATTACCCAACACCTATTTTTAATATCCAATACAATCACAAAATAGATTTTTATACAAAATACCTATACTTCACTTAATCTCTTACAAAATAGAGGACAATTGTGACTTTCTCTTTTCCTTTGTTTCGGCTGCAACATACCACACGCCACCCTATATATATATTTTTTTCCCTACTAACTTAGATATAAGACCAAGACTTGACTACTTTGACCAACATTTGCTTATACTATAAAAAGAGGATACCTAGCCCTCATTTTCACCTCATCACAAACATACATCACTCTCTTCTTTCCTCTCTCTGATCGGCAGTAAAACACCAACAAACAAAAGAGTTTCATCTTGGTTTTGAAGAGACATAAGGGTTTAATAATTGTACTAAAGTTTGGAGCATAAGCATTGTGGTTAATCTAGTGATTTACAACTCCTTCTTCACAAATCATCTTTGTAAGTGATACTTACTAACATTTCATAGTTTTTACATTTCATGTGCTTGTCAAGTCTCATTTCTCATTGTCACTTTGTACTTGTTGAAAAGATTTACATACACTAATGATCCTTTAGTAAAGATTATGTTTTTAACAATATGTTGTCACAAGAAAATTAGCTAGAAAAACTATCCATAAAAGTGGTGGTAAGAAACCTTATAAATGTGAATATTAATAAACTTGTATACTTTGATATGCTTGATAATTTATTTCATGGACTTGGGATATAGTTAAGTTTAAGCTTAGAACACTATTATTATGTTGAGGAGATCATAAGTGAACTAGGACAAGAGTTGGAGTGGTTTGGAATGAGATGGGAACTAGAAAACACACTCTTGAAACACTTAAAAGAGCTACTGTTCCGATTTGTAAAAACTGGAATAATCAGTAAGTTGTAAGTAATCTTTGGCTAGAAATATAGAAAATAGACTTAATAACGAAAACATGGTCGCTTGAATGAGTTAAAACGGGCTTATAACGAAAAAGATATGTTATTTTCAAGTTAAATGACGGAAATGACTATTTTCTGAAAAAGGACATTCTGTCCAGATTTTTGCAATGGAAAACTGAGGTGTAAATGATATTTAGGCAAGCCGAGACCTTGAAAAGCCTAGAGTACGCTTAAATACCTTCGCGTGGATAAGTTAAACTTAAGAAACGGAATTACGAAGCGAAAGATATGGCTAAAAGAATATGGCCGCAATCAATGAATTTTTGACAGCATATAAGTGCTAAAATAAAGCTAATGGAACTTTTAGTAGTGAATTTTAGACCATTTTGAAGGTATTTTGGTTGAAATGAAGTAAACAAAAAATTGTAGAACCGTGTATATACTTAATAGATGCGTTAGGAAACTTTGAAAAACATATTAGCGCGATGGTTAAAAATTGGTTATGAAATGAACGAGTTATATTTTCTAAAAGTGATAATTTCTAATAAAGGATCAAAATGACGCAATTAGATTTTCACAAATGTTACGACGACATGTACAAGTGATAATGTAGAATATGACTTGCATGCTTGACCTTGTTTTCAAAACCTAAGACTTATGAATCGTTTAGGTCGCGGTTAGAGCGTCTGTACCTCGATATTCGTTCGCTTTCCTTTTGTTATCCTACCAGTTGCTCCAGGTGAGTTCATAGCCCCTATTTTACTTGTTTTTGAAATACTTTTGGGGGAGAATACATGTTCGTTTTTATCTAAATGCAATACTTGTTTTACTCGAAAATGCAATACTTGTTTACTCAATCCATTACTTGCCTTACTTATAAAATTGTTATTTACTCGAATACGTTATATCTTCACATGTTACATACTTGATTCTTTTTATGTATGGACACAAGTGCATTAAACATTTATTGAATGCCTAAGTTGTTGTCGTTTGCCATAAATTCCCCACTATCATGAACCGTTAATTACGTTGTAAGCGCGAATGTTGTGAATAGATCTATTGGGGGTAAACTCCCCCGTCCGGGTTGGTCGCTCCAACTGGTCAAACGGACGCATTTCATTTGATGTCGTACAGGTGTCTGGCAAAGCACCTGTTTGGGGTGATAACATGAACTAACTGTTATGGCTTCGGTGTTATGAGCTTAGTGCAACAATAAGACTTTTCGTGAACATATTTGGAGTACATTGTTGTTGAAATTCTTGTGGTCCATATATTACTTCTGTTTACCAGGAACAAATCTTATTTGGCAGCGGGTTGTAAACACACAGGTTGCAAGTCTTGTATGGGCGGGACTTGAGACTGAGTGGATTTACAATGCCTTTGCTGGGAAACCTTCATTCAAATGCTTTACATTTTACACTAAACTTTATGAACTCACCAACCTCGTGTTGACACTTTAGCATGTATTTTCAGGTATAAAGCAATAGCATGCTACTGGAGGCTTTTGGCAGGACATGGCATGGTCATAGAAGACTCTGATAAACATTTGGGACCGTTTTACATATTTTATGGGCCTATTTCCGCACTACTTTTTAATAATGTAAATTTAAACCTTTTGTTAATGAAATTTATTCCAAATGATTGAGATAAAAACCGTTCTTTTTACTTGTGTTGTGATACCAATTGAGTAGCACCCCAACGACATGTATACTTCCGCTAGACCCGATTTTGGGGGTGTTACACTCCCCTCCTTCAAATGTCGCCTTGTCCTCAAGGTGATAAGTCGGATAAGCAAATTGGAAATCAGACACCCACTCCCACGACGCTTCTTCTGGAGATCTCCTATTCCATTGAACCAAGACTTGACATGTGGTGTACCATTTCGTAGAACCATACGATTAGCACACACCGCCAAAGGCTGATCCACTGGATGTCCCTCGTACTCTTCCTCGGGCAAATTAGTAACAACGTTCTCACCCACTCCTGAAAACGGTTTAAGCAACGAAACATGATGTTACACCTCGTGCCCGATTTGACCAAAATTTGAAACTTTTACGCAAAAACGACTTGACTATAACTGACCTTTACTTTCCAAACATACATTTACATTTATTATAAGATTAAGACCTTGAAAGTATTTTAATAGAAAACTAGACTCAAAGACCTTCAAATCGACGGGTAGCACGACCCGTGACGACTTACGGTTCATTTTCTACACCCTTTACAAGAACTACAAAAAAAAAACCTTTTCAGTCTAAAATACACCATTTTTCCTGCACTTTAAACAGACACTATTACTCCAGGTATTAGTCTAAAATACACCCATTTGCGTTCTAAAATATACCCTTTTACTGCACTTTAAACAGATACTAATACCCCAGGTATTAGTCTAAAATACACCCATTTGCAGTCTAAAATAGACATTTTTTCCTGCACTTTAAACAGACACTAATACCCCCGGTATTAGTCTAAAATACACCCATTTGCAGTCTAAAATAGACCATTTTTCCTGCACACTTTTAAAACTTATACAAAACTCATTTAGACACATGAACCAGTTTCAACCTGAACCAAACGCTCATTTAACATTAAAGACAATGACAACTTTGATCCATGATCATTGACCCGTTCAAATCCCAAAATGGGTATGATCCACGCAAAAGTGCGTATATAAATAAATACAGACGGATACGTGTGAATAAAGACAAATTAACCATTTAGGAAAAAGGCTAACATGCAAAAACTCACGTTTGTGATATGTGTGATACCAGGTTAGTGATTACTGTAGGATTCCACGAAAACCCGTTATGATAATCCTTGTTAATTAATAATAACCTCGAGTTACCGTTTAACAAAACCCATTTTTACGAGAAAATTTAAATTTTTTCTTTTATTGTTATCATTACCACATTACGTTTTGACAACATATATTAAATGACAACACGTACCTCGGGACTCGGTGATTCACAAAAATTCCATTTACACTAAATTTATACTACACGAATTACACATTATAGTTAAAACTACTAAACCTATAACTTGGTTACGATTATACATTAATCACATTTATATTTCACCAATTACATTTAATTATACAACACATATTTCATTACACACACCAAAATTAATTAAGCTACAAACCAATTGGACCCTCAGCCCAGTCCACACCCCACAAATCCAACTTCAAAACCCAAAGTCCTTGCTGTGAATATTTAGTGCATTCGACTATCATGCATTCTCTAAAATAGCTCGAGTTATTCCGATTATTAAACACGACTTGTCCATATTTTTGCACCGTCTTATTCACGACCCACTAGACTTTACATGTGCCAAATTCCAGAAATAGAAGTCAAACATTGCTAAGATTTCCAGGACTCGTTTAGTTGTCCCATTTTAACCCAAACCGATATACGTAACCCATCGAAACTCAACCAAATTAATTCCCGATTGTTTCTATGTCTCACTAATACTATTTTTAACATAATAGACTGTTTAGAAGACAGTTACGACTGCAATAGAAGGTGGTGAATCGCTAGCTCTATTTGTCAAACTAGTATAATACAAAACGTATACCTACAAACACAAGATAAAATGTTACCAAAAGAACCATATCTAAAATATCTCCTACTATCAGAACAACTAGCCTAGGTGTCCCTTCGGCTACAGTAACTACCAATAATTGGGTTGAATTCTAATGGTCAATATAAACGTGTGACATTCCTTCTATGAATTCTACTCATTCTAGCCACTTGCCCTACCTAACATTCACTCATTTCACTCTCACAATACAACTTGCAAACCCAGAAATGTTTATCTCCCTTTAAAGAAACAATACGGGTAAGAACTAAACCCTTGAAAACATGCATTGAGCTCGCTAAAAGCCTACTGCCTACTTTCTCCTTGTGTTATTATTCGAACATTACAACCCTTTTACCACCTCTCACCCTCACCTCTCTTACACATACTCAACCCTTTTTGCACCATTTAAACTTAAATGGGTTACAAAGAATACGTGTACAAACGAATTCCAACAAGAGGGTTGCTCACCCATGTGTTCAACCGATCCCATGCAAGTCTCCACCACCTTCAAAAGGGTGTAGTAAGTACCTACTACCTCTCGTTGATTTCATATCATACGCATTTTAGTCTCCATGCACCACATATGTCATTTACTCGAGCATGTATTATCTTGACTATTTATTTACGTATACGATAGCATATAGAACACAACAAGTGACTAGCCTTCCTTGCGGAAGGCCTAGGAGTCACGAATCACACACATCTCACATTTATTTCGTGGTTGCATGCATCATTTGAACCCTTTTCGATCATGCTTCAAACGTACAAAATCATGCAAACATTACAAAATTCACCAAGTATTTAATAGTAAAAATATGTCTCAACTCGCAACTTTCACGGCCTCGTAAAACAAAATATAGACTAACGACCACCCAATGTTTTTACCCCACCTAATAGACCTTACAACGAGCTAAAAGTTTCATAAATATAACGTGCATTAATAAGCTCATTTACTAGTCCTAATTTGGCTAAAGTAAACTGGCCAGCACATACATACCATCAACACTTAGAAAATATTTAGAGTTCTTCAGTTTCAAACCATGCGATCCAGCCAACTCACGCCTGAATATATTTCGATTGGTACATTTAATAACCCAATATTTTTGCTCACCTCGATAGTACACCTGGAAAACTACATTTTTCGTGTTTTAACATCGATCTCATAAGCTCATCTCGACACTCAAAACGAACCCTTTTTAAACGCTACTCAACTGCCTTAAAAAAAAGAGACTTAGATTATTTTCAAATGTTTCCAGCTGCACTTGTGCGACTGGCGCAACTCAGGATTTATTTACTCACGATTTGAACAAGCAACGACCACATATTTTTGCACCATTCGATAGACCACCCAGCTAGTTACTTATTTTGTATTTTGAGTTCGACCTTATAAGATCTTTTCGACCCTCAAAATCACTCGTTTAAAAAAAACTGACTCGCTAGTATCTAAATATAACATTTTCAGAAATTATTTAATTTCCGGTTGGGCTTATATTCAGCCCAATAAGAATTTACAATTAAACAGCCCAACAGGCCCATATGGCATATTTTTAGAATCATAAAAATAGCCCAAGTCCAAGCCCAAAACTATTTTCATGCCCTCGCATCTCGATTTCTTAACAGGCCTATGTATATTTCGTTAATAAGCCCAATAAGATAAAAATAAGGTATTTTCAGAAATAAGCAGTTGACTTAAGTTTTAATAAACCTGAATAAACTCCAGAAATTTTTAGATTATTTTTCCCATGATTCTTGTATGAAAAGGACTAAAAACGTAACGCGACAACACCTAGAAGGACTAAAACTGTCAACCCTCTAAAACAAGGACTAAATCTATAAAAACAGAACATATAGGGTATTATTTGACAAATTATTGAATGCCAAGCCTTATATGGACCTATGGACAATTATTGGACTATTATGGACTATGGACTTAACCGAGGACTAACGACGTAACGCAATCGCAGTTAGGGTAAAAATAAATAACAATCTGAAAAGGGCAAGGACCAATTAATTTACTTGACATTCTTATTTTATTTTCTATTTTTCACCCTCATTACATATGCATTTTACATTTTAGGTTGTGCATTAATTAAGTTTCGTTATTAGAAATATTAACGATTTCACTTTGCATATCCTTTTTGCATATTTTGAAAAAGTAACATTTTGGGTCGATTGATAAAAGAATCAAGATAATACTATAGATATATATTTTTAACTTGAGGCATTTTAAGCATATCACACTCACATCACCGATCAAATCGTTACACGATTTCTCCTTTCCACATTCGTTATTAGTAGTAAGTTAGACTCTTAGACTTCGCTTATATTCAGGTCTCGTATTGAAGAAGTTTCCGTGATCGTTTACTTGATCTTATAATTTCGTCTTGTCAGATACGCTTCAGGTGAGTCGTGACCCCTACTTTTAACACTCGTTTTTAGTAACTCTTTTGGGGGAGATACATGCTTTAACTGTTTTAAGTTACTTATATAAAACTCTTATGATTTACTCAAAATCATCCACTATGCCTTACATGTTTGAATCACCTTTGAGAGGAATATATGTTCGTTGTATGTACAAACTGCTTGCATAGCTTAAATACGGAACTTGGAAGATAACATTTTCAACTACTTGATGTAATATGATATTGAGACTCATTGTATGCATTCATATAACAAATGAACGTACTGTTACTTTGTTATGACATTTCTACATTTTCACTAGAAATAATTGCCAAAACTAAAATTACGCATAATTCATGAACCTTGAAACCTATATTGCCTAAGTTTACTTTATTGCCATAAAGTCCCTCGATCATGAGCCATTAATCACTGCGGTGAGCGCGAATATAGTGAACAGCTTCGAAACCTGTTAGAGGCTGACGACCTATCCCACTAAATACTTGGACGGAATGCCTATATGGTTAGTCGTATTTAGTCGCGATGCTCTATATTTGAGAAAAATAGGAATTGGCAAATCACCTATTAACATGAGGGCTATAAACACCCATCAGTAACCCTGGTGGGACACTGCCGTTTTACGGAAATTGTTAATGTTTTGCGTGTCATGAGGCTTAGGGCAATATAACTTTATGAATATATGAATGTTTCATATATATTAGGATACAACTATATTTAGTAAACCACCACTTTACACTGATATATTTCAGACTCTAGATTATTATGTGTTATAATTATGAATCATGTACTTGAAATTTAACTGTTACCATATGTGACTTAAATGAGAATTCTATTCGAGATAGCTCAAATTGCTTAGTATATCGTCATTCCTAAAAGTTGACCCAATACATCATTTCGAGCGTATAACAACGTAGCGCATCTTCATTTAAGACTGGAAACTTATGATCACTTGAGATCATACATGAATCATTAGTGGATTTTTATTCAACTCATCTTATTATTGATTTCATGAAAAACTATTATTCATTTCGACAACCGCTAGACACCTTTTAAATTCATTGAAAGAAAGTTATTTTCTATCAAACTCCACGAACTCACCAACCATTGTGTTGACGTTTTAAGCATGTATTTATCTCAGGTCCACAATGAGCACGGATGGCACGGAGAAGCACGAATACTTATGAAGGCTATAAATATCATTCGAAAACCTATTTAATAAACTTTGAAACCACGGGGACCTTACTTTGTAAACTCTGATATTCGAATGATAAATCTTTTAAAACGACCAAATTGGTGATCGTTTTCTACTATTCAACTGTTGTGCCATGAAGTAACACCCAATTTAAATTCCGCTGCATATCACGAAATTGGGGGTGTTACAGATTGGTATCAGAGCCAGGTTATAGAGAAACGGGTCTAAATGAGGTCCGAACTATAACTACTTTTACAAACAAAACATTTTATAGCCTTTCGCTCTCCGTGCTTACCATCCGCCAGACGCTTATGTGACTTCTAGATAGTTTTGCTACACCAACACTCTAATATATTGATGCATATACTCACCAACTATTTCGAGTACCGTACCAACCACCTTTAATTATCTTATTCGTATCTTTATAGATACGTGTGAAATAAACTTTTCTGTATTTTCGAAAAATCCGCGCATGGATTATTGTGTGGATTGGTACGAGTGTTAAATCAGAAATTCTTAAGTAGGATGATTTACAATGTCTTTATTTGAATGATTGGGATGCCTTTTATTTAAATAAAGAAATTGTAAAGCGCTGAACCATAAGTTTATATTTCCTCATTTACATTGTTTGGGACGCCTCTCTATGTAAATAACGAATTATAAATAAGTGGGCTTATTTTTATCTGTAAGGGCACTAGTATGAAACCGATAACCACGAAAATTCATCAAACACACAGCATAACTCTCATTAGAAACCATAAATATTAATACATAATGATATAATTAGCATTGGTAATGCTAACATTACAAATAACACTAAGAAGGGCATAACATCACCAATCGGTTGACCCGCTATGTCAATGAAAAACACCACTATACCAGCAAGAGCAAGAACCATGACTGGGTTCAACACCTCGAATATCCTGTACAACAAGAATACACAAGTTATTAATGCAATAAAACATTAACACATGATGTTACTATACGGGTTCAAAACAACACTCTTATCGTAATACTATCTCTTACTATTCTAGCCACTTGCATTAACTATTCCTCACACAAGGACAAACAAGATTTTTCATCCCCTAAAAGCTGGGATTCAGCAACTTTCTCTACATACACCGAATCCTCATTCGAATATCTCTGTGTAAGAATCTGTTGTCAACAAAACTCTTTGTGTAACAGGTAGGTTACCCGCACAGATCCTTGTAATTGGAAACCATGTGAAATTTCATAAAAGAATAACAATAGTTATTCCAAAGGAAAATTTTTCCAAGTTGTGTTAACTGGGAAATAGCAAATTTCACATAAGATTACAATAAATTCATCCACTATTAAGACACTATGAACTACACAATGGTCCTATTCATTCCTCTAATGTTGTGAATTTCATGATGCTTCCTCTAAACTCCCAGACATTGTATGTACAATGGTCTCAAAATTTCTTCGTAACCTTACGTCTTACCACTTTGAATTTATCACAAAACTCTAGTGGTCTCTATTCCCTTAGCAGACATTGTAAGTAAATACAGTGGCCTCTACTTTTCTTGAACACTATAAGTGATACAATGACCCCTATATTTCAATCTCAGGCACTGTTAATTTCTACAGTAATCTCAATTAAATTCAAACACCATATTATTCAAATAAACTTGACAGAAATACTTAAACATTACAAACGATACTGGATTAAAACATCACAAAAACATAAACCTAGACTTCAAAGATAGTCCGGATGATCCCAGGTTTGAGAATTGTTGGAATAATAACCATCATCATAAGGATCAAAGCTCGCCAACTTCTCTTCTTCCCATTGAGCTTCCAACCTGCTCAGATCCCGCTCCATGTCAGAAGTCCAACCACCATCATCAACTGCCACATTCTCCTCGAAACTTGGCTGGAAATGATCCAGATGAGGCAGATGTTGTTGTTGCACAACCACCCTTGGTGTAGATGAACTTGATGCACCTTGTTGTAGTTGTGGTTGTTGTTGCTGTTGTGGTGGTGGTGGATTTTGTTGTTGTTGTTGTTGTTGTTGTTGTTGTTGTTGTTCAACCCTAGCAGCTTCAACATTCTCTTCAAGACTCCAACGGACCTTGTTGGAAATCTGGCCATCTATCTGATGAACACAAGCCCACAACGATTCGATGACAGCAGCATCCCTACAATATTCATCATGCAAAAACGTGTCGATCACATGCTTCCTACCATCTGAAATGTCTGTACACATGACGTAGCTTTCTCTAAGTCGTCGTTTCAGTTGTTTCATAGCCTCAAACTGCAGGATGACCTTCACAATAGCATTTTGACGATCCACGTCACTACCCTCAGTTTCTGCCTTGATAAACAATTGAAATTGTTCAGCGGTATGTGGTAGTTTACAAGCCATTGATTGTGTGTGTATGGATAACACAAGCATGCCAATGGTATTTATAAGGGTTTGAAAAATATTTTTCAATTATTTTATTCTAAGAAATATACCCGTTTGTATTCAAACGGTAAAAATTTGTGTCTATTACAAACTAGCAACTAGTTCTAGGATACGTGGTAAAAATTCTACTTTGGCTTTCGCATTTCAACGCAAGAGACAGGAACAAATCGCGTTAAACACGCCACACCATGATTTAAAAATCATGAACACGCCACATACAAATAATACTTCCGTACAATTTGACTCCTCAATCTCTAAGAAATTGTGAACCTCCTAACGCCCTCTCAAAACTCTCAGGCATTATACGAAATTTCGATGATCTAGAAACTACCTCGTAACCATATATGTCATGGAACGTGTGTTCAACATTTCATATTCGCCAAACCAAACTTAACCTTGAAACGTTGGGCCTCAGCCCATGGCTACAGTAACCTAACGCACCCTTGTTTATCATTGGACAAACTTGGAACCGATTCTGTGTTGTCACTAAAAACTTTATCTAACAAGTTTTTCTTTGCAAAAGTTAAAGTTCAACAGCTATCTTTACATTCAGCAAGTTCTCATCCGAAACCCTCATTGTTAAAAATCTATTATTTACAAACTCTTTGTTTAACGAATAGGCTACCCCATAAATTTGTGATTTTCCAAAAATTATGAATCATGTTTATTTTCAAAACGCGATAGAATAACAATTTTCATTCCAAAAACAAAATCTCGAAACAAAATAATTTACTTTCAACCAACCCCAGTAAGATCTACACCTATTAACCACTGCTCTATTATACGCAATCGAGGAAAAATACGAAGCTAGAAACTATAAGAATTCACAACAATATGTGGAAAGCACAAATAACATAAATTTCATTAAAAACCATGGAAGTTAATACATAGCGAAATGATTAACATCGGAAGTGCTAATAGTACAATAAACACAATATAAGGCATACAATCTTCAATAGGTTGGCCCACCATAGAAACAACAACCCCCACCAACCCAACGATAGCAAGAGCCACCATAGGATGAAGCACCTTGATTATTCTGGAAGACGGATAAAAGCGAACTATTAAAAACAATAACTAAACATAAAGACATAAGAGATTTTATTTCACATTCATTAAGAGTTACATCGACACACAACAAAGATACATTTTAACAACACTACTCGAGATCCTCACCCCAAGAACTTATCCACATAAATCGCTAAAATAGTGAGGGGTACGATGAACACCAAAGATGCGATGAAGTAATCGGAGTTTTCATCGGGGAAGAAGGCCAGACAAATGGTGACAAGGACAAGGTATACGGAGGCAACAACAATGGCGATCGGCGGCATATCTTTGGGGAAGAAGATGAACGAAAAAGGCGGAGCGAAAAGGTGAAAAAGGAAAAAGATAGATAGGGTTTAAATAGGGAATATAAGTGGAGAAATTAGCCGTTATTTTACTAGTCACGATCATTAAATTTCAAATCACTACCACTAAAAATCCCCTAGTCTCGACCATTAGAACACTAAACATTAAGTGCTAAATACTTCCTACTCTCGGCCGTTACTTTTACTATTCGTAGCCTATAAATTAAATTATTGACCAAACATTCGAATTTATTTCAGTTAGTACGAATAAATCTAGTTGGATCTCGCCTCTTTAATATTCAAATAAGAAATCTCTCGACAACATCTTCCATAAACTTTCATCTCAGAACACCACATTTTTCAACACCTATCGCGAACTGAACTTCGGGACGAAGTTCAAAATTTAGGGGTAGATACTGTAGGATTTCACGAAAACCCGTTATGATAATCCTTGTTAATTAATAATAACCTCGAGTTACCGTTTAACAAAACCCATTTTTACGGGAAAATTTAAATTTTTTCTTTTATTGTTATCATTACCACATTACATTTTGACAACATATATTAAATGACAACACGTACCTCGGGACTCGGTGATTCACAAAAATTCCATTTACACTAAATTTATACTACACGAATTACACATTATAGTTAAAACTACTAAACCTATAACTTGGTTACGATTATACATTAATCACATTTATATTTCACCAATTACATTTAATTATACAACACATATTTCATTACACACACCAAAATTAATTAAGCTACAAACCAATTGGACCCTCAGCCCAGTCCACGCCCCACAAATCCAACTTCAAAACCCAAAGTCCTTGCTGTGAATATTTAGTGCATTCGACTATCATGCATTCTCTAAAATAGCTCGAGTTATTCCGATTATTAAACACGACTTGTCCATATTTTTGCACCGTCTTATTCACGACCCACTAGACTTTACATGTGCCAAATTCCAGAAATAGAAGTCAAACATTGCTAAGATTTCCAGGACTCGTTTAGTTGTCCCATTTTAACCCAAACCGATATACGTAACCCATCGAAACTCAACCAAATTAATTCCCGATTGTTTCTATGTCTCACTAATACTATTTTTAACATAATAGACTGTTTAGAAGACAGTTACGACTGCAATAGAAGGTGGTGAATCGCTAGCTCTATTTGTCAAACTAGTATAATACAAAACGTATACCTACAAACACAAGATAAAATGTTACCAAAAGAACCATATCTAAAATATCTCCTACTGTCAGAACAACTAGCCTAGGTGTCCCTTCGGCTACAGTAACTACCAATAATTGGGTTGAATTCTAATGGTCAATATAAACGTGTGACATTCCTTCTATGAATTCTACTCATTCTAGCCACTTGCCCTACCTAACATTCACTCATTTCACTCTCACAATACAACTTGCAAACCCAGAAATGTTTATCTCCCTTTAAAGAAACAATACGGGTAAGAACTAAACCCTTGAAAACATGCATTGAGCTCGCTAAAAGCCTACTGCCTACTTTCTCCTTGTGTTATTATTCGAACATTACAACCCTTTTACCACCTCTCACCCTCACCTCTCTTACACATACTCAACCCTTTTTGCACCATTTAAACTTAAATGGGTTACAAAGAATACGTGTACAAACGAATTCCAACAAGAGGGTTGCTCACCCATGTGTTCAACCGATCCCATGCAAGTCTCCACCACCTTCAAAAGGGTGTAGTAAGTACCTACTACCTCTCGTTGATTTCATATCATACGCATTTTAGTCTCCATGCACCACATATGTCATTTACTCGAGCATGTATTATCTTGACTATTTATTTACGTATACGATAGCATATAGAACACAACAAGTGACTAGCCTTCCTTGCGGAAGGCCTAGGAGTCACGAATCACACACATCTCACATTTATTTCGTGGTTGCATGCATCATTTGAACCCTTTTCGATCATGCTTCAAACGTACAAAATCATGCAAACATTACAAAATTCACCAATTATTTAATAGTAAAAATCTGTCTCAACTCGCGACTTTCACGGCCTCGTAAAACAAAATATAGACTAACGACCACCCAATGTTTTTACCCCACCTAATAGACCTTACAACGAGCTAAAAGTTTCATAAATATAACGTGCATTAATAAGCTCATTTACTAGTCCTAATTTGGCTAAAGTAAACTGGCCAGCACATACATACCATCAACACTTAGAAAATATTTAGAGTTCTTCAGTTTCAAACCATGCGATCCAGCCAACTCACGCCTGAATATATTTCGATTGGTACATTTAATAACCCAATATTTTTGCTCACCTCGATAGTACACCTGGAAAACTACATTTTTCGTGTTTTAACATCGATCTCATAAGCTCATCTCGACACTCAAAACGAACCCTTTTTAAACGCTACTCAACTGCCTTAAAAAAAAGAGACTTAGATTATTTTCAAATGTTTCCAGCTGCACTTGTGCGACTGGCGCAACTCAGGATTTATTTACTCACGATTTGAACAAGCAACGACCACATATTTTTGCACCATTCGATAGACCACCCAGCTAGTTACTTATTTTGTATTTTGAGTTCGACCTTATAAGATCTTTTCGACCCTCAAAATCACTCGTTTAAAAAAAACTGACTCGCTAGTATCTAAATATAACATTTTCAGAAATTATTTAATTTCCGGTTGGGCTTATATTCAGCCCAATAAGAATTTACAATTAAACAGCCCAACAGGACCATATGGCATATTTTTAGAATCATAAAAATAGCCCAAGTCCAAGCCCAAAACTATTTTCATGCCCTCGCATCTCGATTTCTTAACAGGCCTATGTATATTTCGTTAATAAGCCCAATAAGATAAAAATAAGGTATTTTCAGAAATAAGCAGTTGACTTAAGTTTTAATAAACCTGAATAAACTCCAGAAATTTTTAGATTATTTTTCCCATGATTCTTGTATGAAAAGGACTAAAAACGTAACGCGACAACACCTAGAAGGACTAAAACTGTCAACCCTCTAAAACAAGGACTAAATCTATAAAAACAGAACATATAGGGTATTATGTGACAAATTATTGAATGCCAAGCCTTATATGGACCTATGGACAATTATTGGACTATTATGGACTATGGACTTAACCGAGGACTAACGACGTAACGCAATCGCAGTTAGGGTAAAAATAAATAACAATCTGAAAAGGGCAAGGACCAATTAATTTACTTGACATTCTTATTTTATTTTCTATTTTTCACCCTCATTACATATGCATTTTACATTTTAGGTTGTGCATTAATTAAGTTTCGTTATTAGAAATATTAGCGATTTCACTTTGCATATCCTTTTTGCATATTTTGAAAAAGTAACATTTTGGGTCGATTGATAAAAGAATCAAGATAATACTATAGATATATATTTTTAACTTGAGGCATTTTAAGCATATCACACTCACATCACCGATCAAATCGTTACACGATTTCTCCTTTCCACATTCGTTATTAGTAGTAAGTTAGACTCTTAGACTTCGCTTATATTCAGGTCTCGTATTGAAGAAGTTTCCGTGATCGTTTACTTGATCTTATAATTTCGTCTTGTCAGATACGCTTCAGGTGAGTCGTGGCCCCTACTTTTAACACTCGTTTTTAGTAACTCTTTTGGGGGAGATACATGCTTTAACTGTTTTAAGTTACTTATATAAAACTCTTATGATTTACTCAAAATCATCCACTATGCCTTACATGTTTGAATCACCTTTGAGAGGAATATATGTTCGTTGTATGTACAAACTGCTTGCATAGCTTAAATACGGAACTTGGAAGATAATATTTTCAACTATTTGATGTAATATGATACTGAGACTCATTGTATGCATTCATATAACAAATGAACGTACTGTTACTTTGTTATGACATTTCTACATTTTCACTAGAAATAATTGCCAAAACTAAAATTACGCATAATTCATGAACCTTGAAACCTATATTGCCTAAGTTTACTTTATTGCCATAAAGTCCCTCGATCATGAGCCATTAATCACTGCGGTGAGCGCGAATATAGTGAACAGCTTCGAAACCTGTTAGAGGCTGACGACCTATCCCACTAAATACTTGGACGGAATGCCTATATGGTTAGTCGTATTTAGTCGCGATGCTCTATATTTGAGAAAAATAGGAATTGGCAAATCACCTATTAACATGAGGGCTATAAACACCCATCAGTAACCCTGGTGGGACACTGCCGTTTTACGGAAATTGTTAACGTTTTGCGTGTCATGAGGCTTAGGGCAATATAACTTTATGAATATATGAATGTTTCATATATATTAGGATACATCTGTATTTAGTAAACCACCACTTTACACTGATATATTTCAGACTCTAGATTATTATGTGTTATAATTATGAATCCTGTACTTGAAATTTAACTGTTACCATATGTGACTTAAATGAGAATTCTATTCGAGATAGCTCAAATTGCTTAGTATATCGTCATTCCTAAAAGTTGACCCAATACATCATTTCGAGCGTATAACAACGTATCTCATCTTCATTTAAGACTGGAAACTTATGATCACTTGAGATCATACATGAATCATTAGTGGATTTTTATTCAACTCATCTTATTATTGATTTCATGAAAAACTATTATTCATTTCGACAACCGCTAGACACCTTTTAAATTCATTGAAAGAAAGTTATTTTCTATCAAACTCCACGAACTCACCAACCATTGTGTTGACGTTTTAAGCATGTATTTATCTCAGGTCCACAATGAGCACGGATGGCACGGAGAAGCACGAATACTTATGAAGGCTATAAATATCATTCGAAAACCTATTTAATAAACTTTGAAACCACGGGGACCTTACTTTGTAAACTCTGATATTCGAATGATAAATCTTTTAAAACGACCAAATTGGTGATCGTTTTCTACTATTCAACTGTTGTGCCATGAAGTAACACCCAATTTAAATTCCGCTGCATATCACGAAATTGGGGGTGTTACAATTACCCGGGTCGTGTCCCAGCGAGGTGTGAATGGGAAATCGTTTAAGGTTTGGATTAGAGTGACTGATGAGTGGGATAAGGAATTTTTGCTTTTTAATTCTAATTTAACAAATGAGAAATAAATTCTTACGGGAAAATTAATATTTACTAAATTATAATAAAAACGCGAAACTGGAATTCTAAAAACGGGCTAAAAACTGAAATATTTGGAAATCTATTCTTTCAAGTGCAAAATTATTTTTCTTAAATCCTAAATAATAAATGAAAATTTTAGAAAAAAGATTTATATTTTTCTGACTTTTATATTTTTTATTATGAATTAAAAACTATTAAAAACTAATTAAAAGGTTAAAAATAGTAAATGACTTTGGAAAATTCTGAAAAATTGCAGGTAAATCTAAAATATTATTCTTAATCTAGGAAAAATAAAATCAGAAGTTATCTAAACCCTAATAAGCAAATGGGCTAATAAGCAGTTTGGAAATAAGCACTAAAATAAGCACTTAAGCACTAAAAAATACCACAAGCTCAGAAACAGTTCAAACAACTTATTTAAGCATAAAACAACTGATTAAAGTCCAGATAAGCACATGGAATAAGCAGATAAGCAGTTGAGCAGGTTCACAATTTATGCAGAAACAATGGTTAAAACCCCTACTTGCAGATCAAATTAAGCACTTCAAATAAGCTGATTAATGGAAACTTATGGGGGCAAAAGCTTCCTAGTACTACAGGCTATACTAAAACATCAAAAGCCCTAATTTTAACAACCCAATTGAACTCTAATTTGAGGCTTAAAACAGATGAGATTGGAAACTTGAAATGTGCAGGCTAAAAGCAGTCCTATGGGGGATTATTGCAGACCTGATTTAAGCAACTTAATAAACTAGAAAGTGAGATACCAGATAATTTCCTAAAAGCCTATGATGTAATCTAATAGCAAACCAAAAATCAGAAGCTAGGTTCAATTTGTTAAGCCACAAATAAGCCCAGATCAGCAGCTTAATGTGCTATCTGCACAAAAGTATTCTGATGCAGCAGAACTTGTGATTTGACCTCAAAACCTTTCAAAACAAGATGAAACTAAACCATCTTTTGTGTGGTCACTTAAGCCTTTGAAATGAACATGGAAATACCAAAAACTTTAACTAAATAAGCTCAGCTTAATGGGAAGCTTACTGAAGCAGTTTGCTCACTAATGTAGAACCTATGTGTTTAAAACATCCAAATCACTTAAAATCAACTAACAAATTCCACTAACAGCTAAGATCACCTATTTAAAGCAAAATTAAAGTTAAGCTTATGGTCAATGAACAGTAATGATGGGTTTTTACCCGTTTGACCCAAAAAGCCAAACACCCCTTAAAGTTCATTGATGTGAATTATTGAACTGAGCAAACCAAAATAAGCTACATAATCTAACAAAAGATGTTCAACTAGCTATGCTAAGGTGTAAAAAGCACTAAGGAGCAGAATTTAAGGATTCAAATAAGCTGAAATTAGATTAAGCTATTTTATGGTTTTATGGATTTTAAAGCAAAATTAAGTAAAGGTTATTGAAAATTGATAAAATAGATAAAAGGTAATTCTTAAACTACAAATAAGCAGAGAATCACTATAATAAGCTAAAATAAGCTAAGTAACAGTAACTTAGAAAAATAATGCAAAATTAGAAAATAAGCTTACAACTGTGAGGGGCTATGGAGCAAAGGAAACTGATCAGAACTAAACTTGGTTTGTCAATACCAAGTTAAACACCACTCAGCTTATCCTCTCCAGCTTAACATCACCAAAGTGCTTATTTTGACCAATCTTTGACTTCTGTTGACTTTTCTTGACTTTTCTTATTTTTTTGAATTGAACTAGTTTAGACTATCATAAACCCATAATAAGCTATGATGAGCTTATATGAGCTTATATACACAGGATAGAAGCTTTTGCAATCACTAATAAACTAACTTGTTTCACAGTAGACTTGTTTAAAGTTGAAATTTCATTAATATGAGAAAATGATACAATACTGAATAAGCTAGAGACAATTGAGTTTAAACAAACTTGATTAGACAATTAAAACTTAAATTGAAACTAAAATAAGCAAATGGTACTTTCTACACTACGAATGGTCTAAAACTGTGACAACTTATTCTTGGTGTCTTCTTTTCTTTAAATAGACATCCACTTAGCTTCTTTTCTTTCTTTTGATCAAATCCCACCTGTTGGTTAAGCTTGAGGTGATCACAGCCCTTGATTTCAGATTTTTGGCGGGAAAAGATATAGTGGGTAAAACCCACTTGGGTTTAACGTGTGAGGGGGAAGAGTGCATTAAATGCACTTTGGATTGTTAGGAAGTGTGTAGAAGAAGCTTAGGAGGGGGTGGTATTGTCTGATAAGGTGGGTGATGGTGGTATGGTTTTGGCGGGTCAAGTGGGGAAGGGGATAAGAGTTTGACCGAAGTCAAACTTTGGTATTAGCTAAGGGTGGTGGGTTGGATCGGGTTTAATGGTTTTGGGCTTGGGTTTATGTCTTGTGTGGGCTGGGTGATGGTTTGTGGATGGGTTTATTTAAGGATAGAAATGGGTTAAGGGTTTGTTAAGTTTAGGATTGGAAATGGATTTGATATAAGTTAAAGGACTAAAACTGCCATTTCTGAAATTTTAGGGATCAACTGTGTCATTTTTGTAAAATGACTTTCAGGGGCTAATCTTGACAAGTTGACATTCTTGAGGGTTGAATTTGAAAATTTAAGCAATATCCCGGTCCAAACTCATAAATTTCTTCCCCGTCCTCGGCTTTTCACGCATTTCCAATCTTGTGCTCGGTTTTGTTTGTTTTTGCCTCGTTTTCAATCCTTTTGTACCTGAAACACATAAAAACACAAACCAAGAATATTTGCAGTATAATATGGTCTATTTGGGTGTTTTTGGTCATTTTTTTGTCTTTAATAGGTGTAAAATGATGAGTATTTACACACTCATCAGGGTACAAACATACGTTAATCCAAACACCCCTTTAACCTTGACCATAAACCTTTAACCATAATACAACATACCGATTGACCACCAATTCACTATAACAACCTTAACATACATTTTGACACTCGACTACACGTTACAAACTATTTAAAGACCAATGGGGGTGCAACATTAACTTTGAGCTCGGTATTATATACTAAGCTCTTATATAAATTACCATAACCTTCCAACCCGCACTTCCAAACCTTAATCTTTAATTCAAGCCTTACTTTCCTTTATGCATAAACCTACAAAACGTTGGTAACTTAAACCGTAAGCATAAAGCTTAGTAAGTAAAATGATTATAACATAATATCATAATCATTTACACATTACGCGTCATAATCCATTACAATTATTAAACATAACACATACCTTCAATTATTTAAGGCCTTACTATTCTATCTCAACCACTTCTAAGCACACTTAACTAACACGTCGCTTGCAAGTTATAATGTACTAGCCATAAATCCACTTTCACATAAGCACAAACATTCCAAAACCTTAACATATGATCACATAACACATAATATGATGAAATCAATATAACATCATCTTATAACCGGTTTACTTACCTTGATTCCAAGCTAATGAGACCAAGAACATCATCATTCTCAACTCTTGCAATCTAAGCCAATTCATTGAGGAGGATCATTACTAGGGCTTATTCTTGTCATGAACACCTAATCCATCATAATTTGATCATAAAAACTTTATATCTTCCCCCTTCTATCTTCATCTCACGTCACCATACATGCACCCACATACTTTTACACTGTTCTTCATAACCCTTGAATTCCTTGTTAAAATTTGGTAAGATCTTCTAATTTGAGGATGGTTGAAGCTTTCTTCAAAGTGAGGGAATGAGGTGTACTCACCTCCTGGTTTTCTCTAAAACGTGGCATAAGGGGGAAGTATTATCTTCCTGGAACATTTTATGATAAGCTTCAAGGGTAAAATGGTCCATTCCTTCTAATTTGCTACTTTGACACATTAAGCCCTCAAGTCCTATTTCTTTTATTAGAGCCACATAACACTTTATAAAATATTTAACACTTGTCAACTTTAGTCCCTTAAGTCCATTTTTCTTATACTTATGACACATCATATTTTCTATAACCACATTAAACATTCATTGACTATTAGTTTGACTATCGGGTTTGACTACAACTTAACTTTCATTGAATAACCAATCATATCGAGTCTCCCGACTCATAAAAGTCTTAGTCAAACTATTCCAATGACATTTTTATTTTTTAATACTTAAAACTCGGTTTTTGGTGTAACAATTATATCCTCCTTATTTAGATTTCGTCCACGAAATCTCTTTATCTAACACTTATATCCATACTTGTTCACATCTCACGCTTCATTCAATCTTAGCACTTACAAACTTTTATCCAATTAGTTGCGACGATCTACGTGATCTTGCAACTTTAGGCATAGTATAACACAACCCATATCATTAATGCATTATATTATTCACTTAATTCTATCACATTTCACTTCTCATTAAGGTCATTATGTCATCAAGACATATTTACTATAACTAGTTTATCATTTAGTCAACTCTTTTACTATTACACAATGTTTTTACTCACTTTATTATAGCTTTTCCATCAAGGACTACATGTCACTTGAGAAAGACTCACTAATTTGACTTTACATAAGTCAAACATTAACTATTACTTCCACATTTTACCATAGTCATTTCATCATTCTATTACACTATCACTATTATACCTCATGTTCTCTACTTCTTTCTAATAATTTTCATCAAGGACTATAAGTCACTTGGGAAAATTCAATACTTTGACTTCATAGAGTCAAACTTTGACTTATACTATTACATTTCACATTAAGGTGCTAATTCTATTTAACATTTATCACGTTCATTTCTCACTTTTATCTCATGCCACAAGACATATTTTAACATCATTTCCAACCTTTAATCATTTCAACTTATACTAGACACCTAAGTTAAAAGTTTCACATATCATTTTAACTCACAATCTAATTCTTGTCTCACTTATCTTATTCCCTAAGACGTCTAACTATTTTAGAGTCTCGTTTGGTACTTCATTACCCTACCATGACATACCGG
The DNA here is from genome assembly GCA_021014915.2 of Artemisia tridentata subsp. tridentata. NCBI lineage: Eukaryota > Viridiplantae > Streptophyta > Magnoliopsida > Asterales > Asteraceae > Artemisia > Artemisia tridentata. Next base: position 332,646,781 of record CP139508.1, on the reverse strand, counting down.
AAACCCTATCGCCTACTTTGAATTCCACATCACGACGTTTCCGATTAGCTTGCATTTCCATACGATGCTTAGCGACTATCAGATTATGCTTAAGCTGACGTAACAAAGCATCACGTTCCACCAATAACTTCTCAACAACAGCTATTTTCGAGGATCTGGCCGTGTATGGTATAATGGATGGTGGCACACGCCCATATACAGCTTGATACGGTGACATCCTTATACTTCTATGAAAACTAGTGTTATAACTATACTCGGCCCATGGCAAAAGTCGCACCCAATGTTGCGGTCTCTCAGACACCATTGCTCGTAAATATTGTTCAAGCCCACGGTTAACAACTTTAGTCTGACCATCTGTCTGAGGATGATACGCCGTACTATGCTTTAATTTTGTCCCACTAGCCTCGAACAACTGCTTCTAGAACTTGCTAACAAAAATGGGATCACGGTCAGACACAACTATTTTAGGAATCCCATGATGCTTAACCACCATGTCAATAAAGATCTCGGCGACTTCAGACGCATTAAAACTTGTGGATAGCGGCCCAAAATGCGCATGCTTAGTAAACCGGTTCACCACTACCAAAATTACTGACAAACCTTTGAAAAAAGGTAGTCCAGTAATAAAATCCATGGACACATCCTCCCATACTTGAGAAGGCGTCGGAAAAGGTTTAAGCAACCCACTCGGCGCTTGCGTAGAGTATTTAGTCTGTTGGCAGACTAAACATTTACTGATAAAAGTCTCCACTGATTTTCGCATCCCCTTCCAATAAAACAATGCAGACAACCCGACTAACATCTTCTTCACACCACTGTGACCTGCCATTGGGGTATCATGAAACTTAGATAACAATAATTCCTTAAGTTTAGATTTCATGCCAATAAAATAACGGTCACGAAAAATGATTAACCCTTGCTCACGACGAAAACCCTCCATTCTTTCAGTTCCATCGAGCTTTTGATGAAGTTGTGTTAACTCTTCCAATGTTTCATTTTCCTGTCGTAACTCATTAAGCAACCCAACCAACGGCTGACTCAAAGTCATGAAGGCAGCAGTAACATCTTCATCTTCGTCGGCTTCAAACACACGTGATAATGCATCAGCCACCCGATTGGTCACACCCGGTTTGTACTCAATATTGAAATCAAAACCCATGAGTTTCCTTACATATTTTTGTTGAAGTGGCGTTTGTATCACTTGTTGCATAAGCTCCTTGATACTCCTATGATCGGTTCGAATAGTAAATTGATGCCCGATCAAATATTGACGCCACTTATAAACGGATTCAACAATAGCAAAGAGTTCCTTTTGATAAGCCGCGGAAACCCTCATACGAGGTCCTAATTTCCAACTAAAGTAACCAAGTGGTCGTCCTTTTTGGAGTAATACAGCGCCAATACCCACAGCTGATGCATCGGCCTCAATCACAAAGGTATCATTGAAATCCGGTAGTCCTAATATCAGAGCATGAGTTAATTTACTTTTAAGCTCAATAAAAGCATGGCTTTCCAATTGGTCCCATTTAAATCCCTGTTTCTGAAGAAGATCAGATAAAGGTGCGGCTACAATAGCATAATCTTTGATAAACCGTCTATAGTACCCGGTGAGCACGAGAAATCCCCGTACTTGACGTTGTGACGTAGGAACGGGCCAATCCATAATGGCCGATACCTTTTTCGAGTCCACTTCAACCCCTCGACCCGAAATAATATGCCCCAAATATTCAAGTGACGCAACTCCAAACACACATTTTGCCTTTTTAACATAGAACTGGTGATCCTGTAAACACTGAAAAACACATTGAAGATGTTCTATGTGTTCCGAGAGAGAAGTGCTATAAATAAATATATCATCAAAAAAAACAACAACGAATTTACGTAAGTAGGAAGAAAATAACTGATTCATAGTTGCCTAGAAAGTGGATGGCGCGTTCGTGAGTCAAAACGACTTTACCAAAAATTCATAATATCCATTATGCTTTCGAAAGGCCGTTTTGTAAACATCCCTATCATGTACCCGAATCTGATGGTATCCTGCTCGTAAATCAAGCCTGGTAAAGATCACAGCGCCCCCTAATTCATCAAACATCTCATCCGCCGTTGGAATCGGAAATTTATCTTTGACCGCGACTTCGTTTAACGCCCGATAATCCACACAAAAACAATAACTCACGTCCTTCTTCTTTACTAACAAAACTGGTGAGGAAAAAAGACTATGGCTCACACGAATGATCCCTTGATGTAGCATCTCACCAACCAATTTTTCCATTTAGCCTTTCTGATAGTGTGGATAACGATAGGGCCGAACATTCACAGGTTTTGTATTAGGATATAAATGTATACAGTGATCAATACGTCGGTGCGGTGGCAGAGTGGTTGGTACCTGGAAAAGTGACTCGAACCGTACTAAGAGTGGCTCAATATCAGAATGTGTGATAATCTCAGTCATTTTCGAACTCCCACTTTCATCCATACCGTGGTCCAAGTTATATAATTTGTATATGCCATAAATGTCTTCGGTCTCCAACAATGCACGCATGTGGTGCAAATTAATACACTTCATGCGTAAGGATTCTTCACCACGCAACGTATACTCCTGACCCGACCACTTAAACTCCATTGCTTGCTCCGAATAATCATAGGTCACTTTGCCAAGTTGCTGCAACCATTGTATACCCAATACTATATCGGGACCTTTCATGGGTAGTACGTACAAATCCACATCCACGTGTAAACCCTGGATGTTGATTGTTACCTGGACACACTAATTTTCACACAAAAGAGTCGTACCACTACCTATAGAAACTTTAAAAGGTGTTGTACCTGTGAGTGGCAACTTCATACGTTCCACGACTTCTGGTTGCACGAAATTGTAAGTACTACCATTATCGATCAGAATGTGCCCCTTACTTGCCCTTGTCGTGCCCCATATCTGTAGTGACCGCGGACTACCGTGGCCCACCAAAGAATTCAAGCATTATATACCACCACTTTCCACAACGTCCTCCTGCTCCCCTTCCGTCGATTGTTCCATAGCCTCTTCCTCATTGGCCATAAGCAACAAAAAATTTCCCGGGCATTTATGTTCGCGTACCCATTTGTTATCACAATTAAACCATAGGCCCTTACTAAGACGCTCCTGTCATTCACCTGGGGATATCCGCTTAATAGGAAGTGGTGTCGACCCAGAGGTCACACCTACTTTATGAGGCGTGGACAACAAAGGCGGTTTAGGGTTGTCAAGATACGGTACGCCAAAATGAGAAGTCGACTTTGTTAGTGTTTGCGATACATTATGTGGAAAACTAGAAGGGGGGTTGAATAGTTTTACGTCTTTTTAATTTTATTTTGAAAACTTTGTTTACTTTTAAAAACTTAGATTCGAATTTATGTGAACTCAACTCTTGAACAATATGAACAAATATAAGTAAATCTAAATTAGCAATGCAAGTAAAGTAATGAAATGAAATGAAAGATAAAGATGGAAAGATCTAACCGTGAGACAAAGGATTTATAGTGGTTCGGCTACAAGGACACCTTCTTTGCCCTACTCCTGTAACACCCCAACCCGGCAAGGGTAGAAGTGTCACGCAAATGGTGACATATCAAAGGCAAGCATAACATACGACTTAAATAATACAATAGAAATTCAAAGGTTACAAATGATATACTGAAAACTACAAGGTTACAAACGAGAAACAAAACTAAATACTATGTCTGTCAATGCAAATCCTTCTAAAATCTTCTACTTCCGAAAACTATCAAGGTCTTCTAAGTCCAAAGGTCTCTTCACTCATACCCAGCTTCCAACTAAAACCTGCCGCACACGGAAAGAAAACGTGCGGCTGAGCTTAAAAAGCCCAGTGAACAGATATATAATAAACGGAAACAAAAACAAATGGAAATGAACAAGCATATCATAATAAGTGAGAAATAGGAAAAGGAAATAAAGAGTAAGGTTTAGGACAGTCATCCACCACGAGCCCATATCATAACATATCACATATCATATCATATCATATCTTCATAATCATATAGAGGGGAGACCTCTCAGATAATCAGATAATATGAGGGGTGTCCTCATTCTTCGGGTGGAGTAGCTAGCTCCCATATTTTATGAAAGGAGTGGATTGCACCCAGCCCCAGTCACCATATCATATCATATCAAAGCATATCATATCAGAACATATCTAGGATGCATCCATTCGCCCCCCAAACAAATCATATTGGCCATATCAAAACATATCATAGTGAGCTCATATCATATCATAATGGGGACGGTGTAACCAAATCACTAGGGCTACACACTAGTCATGCCATTGGTGCATCAATGACACGGCCATGTTACCTTCATGGCTAGGAAACATATTTTGGCTCGTAGTATCAAACTGGGGTCAAGGTTAAAGGTTCATATCAAAGCAAAGGTTCATATGTCATAATCATAGTCCAAATCTCAAGGTTCATATCACAGGGTTCAATAAGAGGTTCAGAAGTCAGAGGTTCATATCAAAGGATCATGTCAAAGGTTCAAATGCCAAAGGTTCATATCATAAGTTCAAATCAGAAATCAAGAGGTCGAAGGCACCTTATTAAAAAGGGCAGAATATCTGTACCTTATTCAACAGCAAAAACAAACCCGAAATATGGATCGAAAGACAAAGGATCACTCCCGCTTCACGGAACCTATACGAATTAATTATCAAAAAAAAAAAAAATTACTTTACGTTCATAAGAATTTTAGTATGCTTTCCATTTTATTAACTTCCTTACTTTAGTAATTTCCCGTTTTTAGTAAATTAGCAAAATTAGTCCTTTATTGTTAATGTTACTATTTAGTTAAGTTAATTATTTAAAATGACACCATACATGAGTTAGGACTTGTTATGAATATGAAGTAGGTATGAGGTTTTAATGTGTCTAACTTGTACAAATATGGGTGTTATATTAAAATTAGTGGAAAATGGACTACTAGACTCAATGTTGTACTGCCACTCTACCCCAACAGCCGAACAACTCCCCCATGTGATCTTTTGATTTGAATGAAAGGATGGACACATAAAGAAGAAAGTCAAGCATGCTACATTCATACTAAACATGCTACTCTTATTATAATATCATGCTACTTTTATTATATTATCATTCTTGCTGTACACAAAAAGCCTTCTTTATTTATATATAGTTCGAAACAAATGGCAAGGAAGACCACAAAACCATACTGGGACCAAGTAAAATAAAACTCATTTTCGGTGTACACTAGTTAAAAAAAAAACTCATGATTTTATGTGATCCTTTCGCACCCAGTCGCATATTCCTACGTCGGTTATTCTTTTTAATGAGACCCACTTTATATTATAAACGTATATATACATACATGTGTGTTTTGTGCATGATTGAAAAAGACCACGTGAGCCTTCTCCTACCCATGCCACTAATCGATCAGAATTAATATAAAAGAGATGTGGACTCAGATGTAAGAACGAGCAAAGATCTTTAATGCATGATCTATCTTCATATTTTAGTTTATATCTCCATTTTTAAACAGGTATACACTTGATTTACCCATCGCATGAAAACCCACTCTAACAGCCAAATGAACTCAATATCGTCCTAAGGTTTTTATCCTCACGTGTCCTTTGCTTTGGTTAATAATCATGTTGATGTCGTGTTAAAGATTAAAACCATACATACCAAACAATTCGAATGATAAAACGTATACGGTTACTTTCAAGGATTCATTCGTTATATTATGTGAGAAATAAAGTCGTATAACATGCATGCCGTATTTTATCCGATTCATATTTATTTAGATGCCTTGATTATAGATGTATGAAAGATCAATGAAAGAATAGGATGATATGATACCCTCAAAGCGTGACCAAAGGAGAGAATAAACACCCAAAGAACCACGAGCAAATACCCTTCGAATCTGCTGTAGTACACGACCAAAACAATGACGAGTCCAAGCCAAAACACACCCTCGAGTTAGAACCCTAGACCATGAATCCTATGCCACAGCAACACCCAGGGTCGTACACCACAAAAGCACCTCGAACATTTACTCGATGAGAGGAGAAAATAATAGATTTGTGAGTTGATTTGCAAGGTCTGCTGTATGGTTTGAATGGGAGAGGAATAAGGACGTATCAATAACATAAATATGAGGAATCAAGACGTATCAATAACATAAATATGAGGAGCGTCTTTATTTTAAATGAGGTAATACATTTTTCATTTAATGGGTTCATTAAGAGTTCGGTTATGTATGGTGATGATTGGGCCGAACATTGTGGATTTTATTGTGTAAAAAGGAGAAAATTTCGGATATATAAGGTAAGTAAACGTGTGATAATTTAAGGAAATTCAGAGAGGTTTTAAATTATGTAGCAATTTAATTTTATTATTGTGTAACAAGGTTATGTTATATTATTTGCCATTATATTCATAACATAAAGTCTTTTTAGGCGTCAAGATAATTGTTTTAAACTTAGGCAAAAGTTAAATTTGGACGTAAAATTAGGAATTCGAATTTCAGGGTTTTACAACTCTTCCCCTCTAAAATAAAATTTTCGTCCTCGAAAATTGAGGTGAAACGAAACGGAAAACACAACTGACTGCGAACAGAAATATGAAAGACTTGTTTCTCATGACTCTATCTTGTTGATCAAGCTTTGGTTTCCCCAGAGAAGACAATTCATACTGAATCCAGATCAAAAAAATAATATACTAAACGTAATAGTTGATAATCGGATTCTCTCGGAAGAGATGCAGGCAATACATAGGATTTGACGGGTATGCCGTCCATGGAATTTGATTAAACAAATCAGATGAGAACATACAGAAAATAGATTGTTGGTGATATCAAATGGCAGAAAATTTCACAGCAGATCTTAAGATTTTCGTCAGAAGTATAGGGATCAACAAATGCGTGACAAGAATCGAACGTATCAAATCGTATAACGGCGAACAGATTAAGCGTATAGGTGGAATGAACCTAAATCTTACAGATGCAAAAATTCTCACATCTCCTATCAAAATTATAAAGTTTCTAAAGTACTCCTCGAAATATCCTATGAACACAATAAGGGTACGTCATATGACGTAAGTATTATCACGTTCGCGAACCGTCATAATACCAGCATCATATGAGTATACCATCATGATGGTCATACTTTATCTCAAGTCGCGAACAGAACTACTTATCTTAACCACCTATCAGTCTTTCTACCTTCTAAGGTTGGTCCAAAACAACATCACTACGGATTCTAAATCGGAGGAATTTGAACGTATAAATAGCGTAACGGAATGTGTACACCTCAAAAAGAAACTCGTCGTCGAAAGGTTAGGTCTTCCACAATTCATCATCCTTCTCATAACGAAACCATCATCCAAACAAATGCATAACGAACACAAAACGAAATTTCTAATAGGGTAAGGCTCATTCAAAAGATCCTATCGAAAGATAATGGAAACTTAAGTGGTCTAAGGGAAAAATGAATTACGTCTTCAACATCTTCATCCTTTACAACACTCAAATCTTCCAAATCCAAACGTTTACTACAAAATTTCATCCATTCAATTTCATGATCTCGAATATTTTCAAATTCCAAGTAGTCGCTCTCTTGTCTAATCATACGATCATAGGGTAAAAAGGAAATCATAAACTTGAGTCTGGTTCCTCAAGTCTTCGACACTTCTTCTGGACACTTCGGTGTGGTAGCGTGAATCTCTGACGTGATCACCGTGCATTCCTCCATTGGCGAGTCTGCTTCAGCTCTCAATTCATCTTAGTACAACTAAAATGACTAGAGAAACAAGGTTGCGTGTCTCCTACAGGTCTTCTAGCATGATTCAAAATTCACCAACTCAAACTGCTGTGGACTTCCTGGTTTATGTGCTGAAAGCTCATCTTCTACGGTCTGGTCGTCTTGATGCCCAACTGAACTCTCCACGTGCTGCTTGAGGTATGGTCGAGTCTCATCTCAGTCTGTCTTCTCCTCACCTGCTTCTCTCTTGGTAATGCCTGTCACGAACCTCTTCTGCACATCTTCTACAAGGTTCTAACTCTGACGACGGTCTTCAGTCTTGGTCCTTTTCGTGGAAGCTCTTTAGTCATAGGATACCTGGTGTTGTCTGCTACAATCTCTGATCGCCAAGTAACTCTATTCTTCTAGAACAAAGGGTCGGTTTACTTCATACTAGAAATGGTTAACGTGTTCCTCGTTCGTCTCTGAGCACAAACATACTGTCATACTATGACAATTGTCCGAATACTTACGAAAACATGAATCTTCTAGTCAATACAATTGACATCATTCAAAACTCACAGTGGTCACACGGGTACTAAAGCAATTTCAGGAAATCTTCTTAGGGAAAACTTCATATCACAAATCTTTCTCTTCACAAATCCAATTGTAATGCTTCGCAGAACTTAATCTCACTAGTCAACTTCCTTCTCAGATGTTCTTGTGGTTGCTTCTTTCGTCTTTCAAATTCAGAAGAGGTCGTCTGCTACGGAGTTTCAAAAATAGCACAATTTGATACGCGAAAATGGAATGGAATAACGATTACGGTTAAATTCACGGTGGTCGGTGCGCCGCCGCACACTTCTCTCTTTCTTCTTCATAAACAAACAGGAGCATTCAAAGAGATTACTGAAGTGAACAAACTCATATTCCATCAGTTCCTACAATCTCTTAACTTCTTCAGTATCATGGTTTCGCCAATTTAGATCGGTTCAATGCAAGCTTTACCTCCCAAACGGATTTCAAAAGGTTCATTAGAAACACCAGAAATTCGTACAACAAACTTTCAAGTGCCGGAGTTTTCCAAGAGTGGATACTAACAGGCGTTAGGAGAAAATTGGAAATCAAAGAGATTGGAGTATGAGCTTCATACAACAATAATCTTAACAGATTCAAATGATTGAGAAAATCGTATCAAAATATGGCGAAGCAGATTGTTAAAGGTCGCATTTCAAATATTGCAGTCCATGATAGCTTTACCAAAAACCACCAATCCATAATCAAGAGACCTCAAAGTCAAATATATCCAAAGGAAACGGATTCTCAGAGCGAATGTGGTTGTCAAATCATACGGATAGTTCACATATCAAATTTAGGTACATGGTTCATCAAAGTATGGAATGGGAGAGTGAACAGTTCAAAGGATCGGAATTTTGTTTAGCTTATAGCATAGGAATGATAGGGTGTGCACCGATACGAACATCGTTTAACTGTCAGAGGCGAGATGTATGGAATGTCAGTTATTAGCATCAGCATGCTCAGATAACAATTCCGTACAAGACAAGTATCAACATCAAATCCTTCCAAAGGGAACATACAAAGTTCATTCTTCAAATGACGGAAGATAAGACTTCCTCGTCTTCAGGGATAAACGCACTTATAAGGCATGACTAAAGGCATAGGCAAGATTCAGAGTGATGCGGAAGCAAATACTACTCACATGGATGTCCTAGTCTACCCATTCCTCACCGGTTATGACTTATGTTCCTATGGGAAAATTTTACGCAACTTCGGAAAGGTTATCCTACGAGCGCCTACAGTGGAAACTTAGGGGTCCTAACTTACACAGGCCAAGGGTAGATGTACTACAAGTCGTAAACCTGTCTCTGATACCATAATTGTAACACCCCAACCCGGCAAGGGTAGAAGTGTCACGCAAATGGTGACATATCAAAGGCAAGCATAACATACGACTTAAATAATACAATGGAAATTCAAAGGTTACAAATGATATACTGAAAACTACAAGGTTACAAACGAGAAACAAAACTAAATACTATGTCTGTCAATGCAAATCCTTCTAAAATCTTCTACTTCCGAAAACTATCAAGGTCTTCTAAGTCCAAAGGTCTCTTCACTCATACCCAGCTTCCAACTAAAACCTGCCGCACACGGAAAGAAAACGTGCGGCTGAGCTTAAAAAGCCCAGTGAACAGATATATAATAAACAAAACAAATGGAAATGAACAGGCATATCATAATAAGTGAGAAATAGGAAAAGGAAATAAAGAGTAAGGTTTAGGACAGTCATCCACCACGAGCCCATATCATAACATATCACATATCATATCATATCATATCTTCATAATCATATAGAGGGGAGACCTCTCAGATAATCAGATAATATGAGGGGTGTCCTCATTCTTCGGGTGGAGTAGCTAGCTCCCATATTTTGTGAAAGGAGTGGATTGCACCCAGCCCCAGTCACCATATCATATCATATCAAAGCATATCATATCAGAACATATCTAGGATGCATCCATTCGCCCCCCAAACAAATCATATTGGCCATATCAAAACATATCATAGTGAGCTCATATCATATCATAATGGGGACGGTGTAACCAAATCACTAGGGCTACACACTAGTCATGCCATTGGTGCATCAATGACACGGCCATGTTACCTTCATGGCTAGGAAACATATTTTGGCTCGTAGTATCAAACTGGGGTCAAGGTTAAAGGTTCATATCAAAGCAAAGGTTCATATGTCATAATCATAGTCCAAATCTCAAGGTTCATATCACAGGGTTCAATAAGAGGTTCAGAAGTCAAAGGTTCATATCAAAGGTTCATGTCAAAGGTTCAAATGCCAAAGGTTCATATCATAAGTTCAAATCAGAAATCAAGAGGTCGAAGGCACCTTATTAAAAAGGGCAGAATATCTGTACCTTATTCAACAGCAAAAACAAACCCGAAATATGGATCGAAAGACAAAGGATCACTCCCGCTTCACGGAACCTATACGAATTAATTATCAAAAAAAAAAAAATTACTTTACGTTCATAAGAATTTTAGTATGCTTTCCATTTTATTAACTTCCTTACTTTAGTAATTTCCCGTTTTTAGTAAATTAGCAAAATTAGTCCTTTATTGTTAATGTTACTATTTAGTTAAGTTAATTATTTAAAATGACACCATACATGAGTTAGGACTTGTTATGAATATGAAGTAGGTATGAGGTTTTAATGTGTCTAACTTGTACAAATATGGGTGTTATATTAAAATTAGTGGAAAATGGACTACTAGACTCAATGTTGTACTGCCACTCTACCCCAACAGCCGAACAACTCCCCCATGTGATCTTTTGATTTGAATGAAAGGATGGACACATAAAGAAGAAAGTCAAGCATGCTACATTCATACTAAACATGCTACTCTTATTATAATATCATGCTACTTTTATTATATTATCATTCTTGCTGTACACAAAAAGCCTTCTTTATTTATATATAGTTCGAAACAAATGGCAAGGAAGACCACAAAACCATACTGGGACCAAGTAAAATAAAACTCATTTTCGGTGTACACTAGTTAAAAAAAAAACTCATGATTTTATGTGATCCTTTCGCACCCAGTCGCATATTCCTACGTCGGTTATTCTTTTTAATGAGACCCACTTTATATTATAAACGTATATATACATACATGTGTGTTTTGTGCATGATTGAAAAAGACCACGTGAGCCTTCTCCTACCCATGCCACTAATCGATCAGAATTAATATAAAAGAGATGTGGACTCAGATGTAAGAACGAGCAAAGATCTTTAATGCATGATCTATCTTCATATTTTAGTTTATATCTCCATTTTTAAACAGGTATACACTTGATTTACCCATCGCATGAAAACCCACTCTAACAGCCAAATGAACTCAATATCGTCCTAAGGTTTTTATCCTCACGTGTCCTTTGCTTTGGTTAATAATCATGTTGATGTCGTGTTAAAGATTAAAACCATACATACCAAACAATTCGAATGATAAAACGTATACGGTTACTTTCAAGGATTCATTCGTTATATTATGTGAGAAATAAAGTCGTATAACATGCATGCCGTATTTTATCCGATTCATATTTATTTAGATGCCTTGATTATAGATGTATGAAAGATCAATGAAAGAATAGGATGATATGATACCCTCAAAGCGTGACCAAAGGAGAGAATAAACACCCAAAGAACCACGAGCAAATACCCTTCGAATCTGCTGTAGTACACGACCAAAACAATGACGAGTCCAAGCCAAAACACACCCTCGAGTTAGAACCCTAGACCATGAATCCTATGCCACAGCAACACCCAGGGTCGTACACCACAAAAGCACCTCGAACATTTACTCGATGAGAGGAGAAAATAATAGATTTGTGAGTTGATTTGCAAGGTCTGCTGTATGGTTTGAATGGGAGAGGAATAAGGACGTATCAATAACATAAATATGAGGAATCAAGACGTATCAATAACATAAATATGAGGAGCGTCTTTATTTTAAATGAGGTAATACATTTTTCATTTAATGGGTTCATTAAGAGTTCGGTTATGTATGGTGATGATTGGGCCGAACATTGTGGATTTTATTGTGTAAAAAGGAGAAAATTTCGGATATATAAGGTAAGTAAACGTGTGATAATTTAAGGAAATTCAGAGAGGTTTTAAATTATGTAGCAATTTAATTTTATTATTGTGTAACAAGGTTATGTTATATTATTTGCCATTATATTCATAACATAAAGTCTTTTTAGGCATCAAGATAATTGTTTTAAACTTAGGCAAAAGTTAAATTTGGACGTAAAATTAGGAATTCGAATTTCAGGGCTTTACAACTCCACTCCCCAAGCACCTAACTCGAGAGTTTTATTCACTATGTCAATAAGCTCCCTTATGGCGGAGAAAACCTTACACAACTTTCGCTTACACCGGTTTAACGACACAGAGCTAAATGTCGAGTTCTAATCGTAGCTAGAACCAATCTCACAACTTCTACACAACTTCTTCACAACTTATTCACACCGGCTTCACAACTTCTTCACGACGGCTTCACACCTTCTTCACGACTTCTTCACGCCTTCACTACTTACACACCTTAACTTCTTCACAACTTCACTACGGATTCACAACTTCTTCACAACCTAGCACTACTTATATACTCTTCTACTTCTTCACACCTTCACTACTTACACACCTTAACTTCTTCACAACTTCACTACTTACACACTAATCTAGCCTAACCAACTATGCTCACACCTATCTAACAAATATAGACAACTTGTACAAATGAATGAATGATTTACAAAGTTTACTAAACTAACAACTTAAGTAACAAGATGATACTAAGTTGTAATACTTCTAGTCTTGTTTGATAGAAGTATTCTTCTTTTGCACTTGGATGATGGAAGCTTGGATCACTTGGAAACCAATGCTTAAGAATATATGATCAAAGGATTTAGAAAGGATTTGGAGAGATAAGAAGAGATTTAGAACAGAAGGTTTGGGGTGCAAAAGGTGAGAAAAAAGTCCAGAGAAAGTCCAGTATTTATAGGCAAATCTGGACAGCTGGAGGAGCGGGGCGGTCCCCTTAAAATTAAGGGGGCCGCCTTGTATAATTAAGGGGGCCGCCCATCTGACCGTTGCCCATATTTGTCTTTTTGTGGGGAAGGTTTTTCTGGAACATTTTTACCATTTTTGGTTGAAAATTTGAATTCATAATTTTATAAAAGATTAAACATTTTTATTTAATACCAAAAATGATTTTCTAAAAGATATAAAATGTTTTGGGTCATTTTATAAAAAATTAAGTGATTAAGTTGTAGAAATGAATATTTCCAACTAAATACTTGTTTACTTAATAAGTTTATGTTTGATGAGTTTACATTTTGTGATCATCAAAACATAGAGATATGAATAAGTATTGATAATGTTTTTAGGCATTATTTATATCAACAATCTCCCCCTTTTTGATGATTACAAAACTTAAACTCATAAATCCAAAACATTATTTTTGGACAAGTATTTAGTGAGTTTATATTCACTTCTCCCCCTTTTTGTAGAATCAAAAGTTATGCCGACAAATTTCAGATACGAAATTTGTCGGGGCGAAAACTCCCCCTTGATGTGTGCTCCCCCTCGTTTGAGGGCACCAAGGAATCGAGATATGGAATGCTTGCAAGAAAAATATTAGAAGCACAAGCATACATAGCAAAATATGGAATATAAAAACAACAATCATGGCAAACAAATATTAAGAATATATAGCAAGACATTAATTAGTATGTTTGAAACATATAACAAGAAAAAAAAAGTCCTAAATTGCCAAAGGGAGCTTTCGGACTTGCTTGCGACACGAAAGCTTGGAAAATAAGCATACAGTTATGCTTAGATGGTTGATGGTAGAGTGTTTGGAATGGAATTGGGTGAGTGAGGGTAAGGATGTTAGATTAATAGAGGTATAATTTTTGGAGGTGGAGAGTTTGGAGCGGAAAGCATGTGAATAGTATTTAGTTATTTGATGGTGAGGGAAATGGAGCGGATGAAGTGGATCTAACGATGTTATATCGGTTTAGAGAAGGAATAGGATGAGGACGAGTAAGTAGATATTTGATCCAAGAAATATCTTCACTCAAGTGGAGATGTTGAATGAGATCTAGTAAGAAGATACTCAATACAAGTGAAATGTTTATTAAGGCAATGATTTGTTTTTGGAGAAGGACAAAAACAAGGACAATAGTTGACATAATTATCAACTTGATTCAAATTGTGATGGTGAGGTGAGCAATTTGAGTAGGGTGAGGATGGAGGATGGAGGTGACGGCCCTTGTTGAAAAGGTGCATAGCAAGGAGATCACTACGGTCATGGATTTGGTTTGGGAATGTGGATTGGTCATATGGTGGAAGTGGAAGAAATTGGGGTGTGTAGTTGGAAGTAAAGTTGGATGTTTGACCAATATGATGAGGGTTTTGAAGGTTTCAATGAGGTTGGTTTAAGGTTGAGATGTGTAGTTTGGAACGAAGGTGGAGGTTGAGGTTATTTTGTGATGAAGGAGGACTAGAAGGAGTTGATCCAATTGAGCAAGGTGTAAGGCAAGAAGAGCACAAAGCTCATGGCTTCTTTAAGTTCTTCAATGAACTTCAAGTGTTTGGAAGAAGGTGATGATGGTGGAGTGTGGTTGTTATGATGGATGAATGAACACTAATGATGGAAAAGGGCTATTTATAGTGTAAGAATGGTGTGGTTTAGGAAGGTAAATTTTGGAGGGTGGTTTAGAAAGGTGATGATGGTTGAGTATGGTTGTTATCTGGGATGGATGTTTGAACATGTAACGTAGGAGTAACATGTGAGTTGGTATGAGGTGGTGGTGATACTCTTGGTGGTGGAGACATTTGTGAGCTTGGGTATTTATGAGTGGATGAGGATGGAGATAGGGAAGAAGGGGATATTCTAAGAGTGGTGATGTTTTGGATGGTACATTGGTAGGTTGAATAAGATGTGAGGTGTTGTGAATGAGATTGGAATAATTGTTTAGGGATTGATCATGCTCTTCATATGAATCATATGGAAGAGATGAATGGGTATTTTTGGGAGTAAAGATGGGTAAATTGGTTATTATGATGAGGTTTGTGAAAGGGTTCATTGAATGAGCTTGAGGATTGGGAGTATAGTTGGGAACAAATGTGGGTAGAGGTGTTGTTTGTTTATGAGGAATGGAGTGTTTATGAGATGATGGAAGATGTGAAGAAAGGGGAGTGTTTATAGTGTGGGATTGATGGTATTAAGGAATGAATAGAATTTGTTTGATGGATTGGAATAAGATATGTTTGTGAATTTTGGAAGTGTAGGATGAAATGGGCTAAAAAAATAGAAAAAGGGAACAGCACCTTCGACCATCAAATGGCCGGTCCCCTTAAACATTAAGGGGGCCGCCTTATGATTTAAGGAGGCCGCCCATCTGGTGGTTTCCAGATTACTGGAAATGGATTTTTGGCAGAAAATTTTAGAAAGGGTTGTGTTTTTTGGTTTAGTTTCAAGCAAGTCCAACTCTTTGAGGCAATTAAGCATGTAATAGATATATATATTTGCAAAACATGTTAATTAAAGAGATTAAGCAAACAAGTAATTTCATCTAGCATGTAAACATACTCATCAAGCAAGTAATATATATGGACTAGGAAACAATAAACTACACCAAGTATTTTCTTAATTATATGTAAGTGGGAAGATTAATGAACTATTTGAGGGATCCTAATGTGTGCCTATGTGCAATAAATGGGAACTTAAGATAGCATGGACTTCTAGACTTGTTACAAACAAAATCTTAATAGACAAACCATGAATGTCATGTACATAAAATATAGATGACAAATATGAGATCACCATGCATGAAAAAAAATGTTTTTAGCATTATCCAACAATGTTTGA
Organism: Artemisia tridentata subsp. tridentata; assembly: GCA_021014915.2. Taxonomy (NCBI): domain Eukaryota; kingdom Viridiplantae; phylum Streptophyta; class Magnoliopsida; order Asterales; family Asteraceae; genus Artemisia; species Artemisia tridentata. The sequence continues at coordinate 332,630,567 of CP139508.1, read as the reverse complement.
AAGTGGGTTTTTATGTAGATGTTAAAGTTATTTGAATAGAATAGATTGGGTTTTATTTCAAAATGTGTTTTAATGAAGAATGGGTAAGAAAAAGAATTCCCAATCTTTGACATTGATCGAAACAGAATTATGAACATAGATTAAGAAGAAAAATGAGATAGTAAAATGTGTTAATAGAAAAGTGAAATAGTCAAAAAAAAAAAAAAAAAAAAAAAAAATCATTTTTCCAAAATGTGAAGTTTCTGTATATTTTTAAAGATACTAGATTTTTGACAACAAATACCATTAATCCTAGATAAAAAAATGGTTGTTAAAGATCTCATGCTCAAGGGAATTGGTTAAGACTATTGTCACATGCTACCCCTTTCTACATATCCTATGGCATAAGGAAGTAAATGACGAAATTCTATATGTTTGATGCGAGAGTGTTGAATGGGGTATAACCTAACATCTATAGCTCCTTTGTTGTAGCACACTTATCTAACTTGATGCCATATTCTACGAGAGCTTGTTTCATCCATAGTTTTCTAACGCGAGAAATCTAATCTTACTTATATGTTAATGATTAATCCACTTAACTCATTTCACTTCATCACCATAGTTTTTCTAATAGTGGACATAGAAGATTTCCATTTTAAATTGAGAAGGCTAAATGAGTTCGACATGAATACTTCATTTAATACTTAGGGGCTAACTAAAGGGTTTCTAGTTTATTAAATCATAAAACGGATATAACTAAAAGTGTAAATGCAATGCAAACCTATCAAACTAAGCATATCCTAAGGCAATGATTAATAAGACTATATGTATGAAGTAACTACTCATGAAATTTAAAAAGAGAACGTACCTTATGTCCAGCTTTTCTTCAAATACTTCAAGGTGATATATTGACTTATAGAAGCCAATCATAGATGAGTTTCCGAATTATTCAATGAGTGACGATTTAGCCACTTGGTCCCCATTGTCTCATTTGTCCAAAATTGTTTGAACCAAACATAGTTTGCATTTGCATGTATGGTGAAAGTATTTCCCCCAAGGGTTGAAACTTGGTTGAAGTGAATAATTCCACATTGGGTGATTATCATTATTAGGGAAAATTTTGTCTACCTTGATTTCTTCTAGTTGAGGGTTTTAGACCGAGGATGAGGATTATTTGGTCTATTTGGAGGTGGAGTTTAGATCTTAATTTCGGTTTAGAAAATCCGGTTTTGGCTTTTAATGATGGTTATAAAAACTTTTTACTTCCTCATCACTCGCAATAGTATTTTTCTATCTTTTATAAGTATATACTTAGGTTTGACTCTAATGGTTTTTGTTTACTAGATTGACATTCAAACTTTACATTTTTATTTTCACTAGTTGAAACATTTTTTGAGTTGAATCCTAGACAGGTTTTATCTCCCGAAGTTCCTTGACCACTTATTATTTTCTTAAGTGAGTTAAATACTATTTTTTAAACTTGTCAAGTTTGGAAATTTCATCTTTAAGTTTTTCGTTTTCATTTTGACCTCTAGACATGTTTTACATTCTATAAAAACCTTTTTTTTCCTTTTTCTAAATGTTGTAGTTTAATTTTTAATTCGAGTACTTCATTTTTCTAATCGATTATTAATATTTTTTAGTGATTTATTTTTAGCCATGACTTTTTGACCTAATTTGCATAACCTATTATATTCATTATCTAGATCTTTTTCGTCTATTGATTGATTTTTGTTACTAAAGTATTTGGGTTTTGGAAAGTACCTCATTTGATGTCTTTTTCCATAAGACATTTTTCGTCGTTTGCTTTGTCCGCTTCGTCTTTGTCGCTATCACTCCAATGCTCCACTAACAAAGGCGCTTTGGTAATCATGACCCGGGGGCTTTGGACATTCGCCAATGAGAATGGTTTGGGCTTCCACATCTAAAGCACTTTCTTTTCCCGTAGTTATCATTCCTATTTCTTTGAAGCGATCTTCTTTCATCTCGGGTTGTCTTGTGAATCTTCCTCGTCTCTTAGAAATTTCTTGAACTCTCTTACGGCCATTGCATATTCTTCGTCATTACTTTCGGGGGTTGAGCTATCCTCTTCACTAGATTCCTTCCTAGCTTTCAATGCAATTGACTTGCTTTGCTCTCTTTTTCCTTTGACCATCTCGGAGTCTTTCTTTATTATTGCTTCGTAGACTTTCAAGTTGCCGATCAACTCGTCAAGTTGAAGAGTTGACAAGTTCTTCGATTCTTCAATCGCCGTAACTTTAGCCCGCCATTTTGGATGAAGAGCCCTAAGAAATTTTCTAACAAAATTCTTACTAAAAAACTCTCATCAAGTGCTTTTAAACTTGTGATGATAGTGTTAAACCTAGCAAAAGCATTATCTAATGATTCCTCTTCCGGAATCGTAAATTGTTCATATTGTTGAACAAGAAGATCTATTTTATTATCTTTGACTTGACTATTACCTTGGTGAGTTATTAGTAAGGAGTTCCAAATTTCTTTTGCGGTTTTTACACATAAGATCCTTTCGTATTCTTTACTGGTAACGCAAATTTTAAATAACCATTTTTGCCTCATTATTTTTAGCTAGTTTCTTTTCAAATCATCATTTTGTTTTTCAAAAGGTACAATTTCATCTCTTTTAGTTAAATGATTATTTTGAATAGGGGGAAAATCACCATAAGTAATAACATGCCAAAGATCAAGATCTTTTGATTTCACATAAGTTTCGAATCTATTTTTCCAATAAAGAAAACCATCACTTTCAAATAGCGGTGGTCTTTGCATAGATTGCCCTTCTAAATATTTTCCGATTCCATAGATCGATTCAAGTTTTAAAATACAATATATTTTAAAAATCTTGTTTGACGTGGCTCTTGATACCAATTGTGGAAAACTAGAAGGGGGGTTGAATAGTTTTACGTCTTTTTAATTTTATTTTGAAAACTTTGTTTACTTTTAAAAACTTAGATTCGAATTTATGTGAACTCAACTCTTGAACAATATGAACAAATATAAGTAAATCAAAATTAGCAATGCAAGTAAAGTAATGAAATGAAATGAAAGATAAAGATGGAAAGATCTAACCGCGAGACAAAGGATTTATAGTGGTTCGGCTACAAGGACACCTTCCTTGCCCTACTCTACTCTCCGAGCACCTAACTCGAGAGTTTTATTCACTATGTCAACAAGCTCCCTTATGGCGGAGAAAACCTTACACAACTTTCGCTTACACCGGTTTAACGACACAGAGCTAAATGTCGAGTTCTAATCGTAGCTAGAACCAATCTCACAACTTCTTCACAACTTATTCACACCGGCTTCACAACTTCTTCACGACGGCTTCACACCTTCTTCACGACTTCTTCACGCCTTCACTACTTACACACCTTAACCTTCTTCACAACTTCACTACGGATTCACAACTTCTTCACAACCTAGCACTACTTATATACTCTTCTACTTCTTCACGCCTTCACTACTTACACACCTAACTTCCACAACTTTTACCTTAAAACTAAATTTTGCCTAACCAAATATGCTCACACCTATCTAACAAAATAGACAAATTGTCAAATAATGAAAGATTTTAAAATTTAAAAACTAACATTAAGTAACAAATGATCTAAGTTTAAAATTCTAGTCCTTGTTTTAGAAGTATTCTTCTTTTTCACTTTATGTGGAAGTTGGGTACTTGAAAAACAATTTTTAAGAATAATGTCAAAAGGGTTTTTAAAAAGGGTTTGGAGAAAATAAAAGAGTTTAAAAAGAAGGTTTTTGGGGGCAAAAGTGGAAAAAAAACCAAAAATCCATATTTAAACAAACGGACACTGAGAAACGGCTCCCCTTAAAATTTAAGGGGCCGCCTTTTATAATTAAGGGGGGCCGCCATACAACAGCTTTTACTCTCGAGGTCTCGTTTTTAGTAATTCGCCACCAGCGTACCTGGATGTTGTATGTGTTTGAAACCGATGATATTCTCAGGTAGTTCGAGATTGAATAATCTATCTTGATGGTCTTAATTGAAGGAAAGATTTTGTAACTTAAGTTTTTAGTAAAGTAAGTGAAAATCTGTTTGATACCTAGGAGTGAAGAAACAAGAATATAGGTTGTATCATCTTAACCCAAATAGCTCATAAGCAAATAATAAAATAACTGAAAATGAAAAGGATTTGTAAACTTATTGGAATGTTTTATAATTTCACTCCAAATCTTTAAAGCCGCTGATTAGTGTGTTGAATTTCTTATTGGGTGAGTGTAACCAAACCATCTGTGCAATACGTAACTTGACCTAACTCTACAAGCTTTTATAAGTAGCCTGTGCTAAATAACTCCTAGAATGGAAAAATACTTTTGACATCTAAAGAAATATAAACTAGTTGATTGGTTTCTTGAGATAGTTTTAAGATTAGAAATCTAATAAGGAGTTAGTTTTTCTTAAGCTAAAATAAACATATGAATAACTTATATGAAATATAACCAGATTATATCATAGTATTAGGATTATACATCGTAAGTTAACAATATTAATCTATAGATGAAATTAAAGACAATAACATAGGATTATAATACAAGACTTGATAGACATATTGAATGATTAAAGATCATACTTATCTTTATTAAACATGGGGTATGTATACTTTACCCTTATTAGGTCTAAAATTGTACTTATAGGTTTCTCCTCAAAAAGTTTTCATACTAAAATTGGACTATAAAATTGCAAATACCTATATATAATTATATCTTGACAATGCTACGATTGTATGGTGACGCCGTACTTGGCGTGGTCTCAGTGTTCCGAAACATGTAATGTATTTTGCGCACACATTAATGTCCAGGGTAAAAAACCGTCTTGAATTACGCCTGTCAGAATCGGTGTTGTGGAACGCACATCTCATTCTTTTATAAATCTTTATGCCTTGATCACTTAAAGTGTGACCGTGTAGCTTTACATTGCTAAATACTCTCGGGCTCCAATTATTTTGTCATATCCATCACCTCTTTTTGTCCCATTTCCATGACAGTGACATAGCAATCTTGAATCTAATTGTGTAACTTTTTACCACAACTTTAAAGTGGTAATTTTGTTAAGGTATACTTCTATTATGCTCGAAATAACGTTATATAAGCTTTTCCTAAAATTCTCTCAAATTCTAAATGACAAATTTGGGACGAATTAATGGCAAAATATTGAATACAAATAAACTATACATTTTAGTTTCCTGACCCGAAAATGCTAAAAATACTATCAAATACCACTTCCTTTGATTATGCTTGAACATGTTTTTTTCTAATCAAAATATCAATTAGGGTCATAATAAACTATCTAAATATTTAACAATAACGGTTCTAGACTTATTTACATAAAACGCCCGGTAGATTACGACTAAATAGCCTCACAACAGTTCTTAGATACAATTCAAATCACTTGTTGTCTAAAGTCAATCTCATGAAATAAAGACGGATTTAAACTCCACAACCCTGTCAAGCATAGCTTTCCATAGGAACCTTCTAAAATAAATACACACTACAGTTTTTAACACCTAGAAAACATCATATTATTTAAATTTACCTGTATTTAAACGGATTTAGGCGTTCAAAAATATAGAATACTCAGATTTTGTTTCGTAGCCTTTCAATGGTAAGTGACTCTGAATTTTTAAACTAAAATCAAAAAATAGACTCACTTAACTAAAAAGCAAATAACAAGTAACTAAAAAACAAGGAGTCTCAAGTTTTTTTACGTCAATCTACTAATATAAAGAATGCTAAACATCAATACAACCAAAAAATACATAATACTATACAAAACATCAATCGAAAATATTTTTAATATATTCGAAACTAATCTAATTACTAAAAGAAAAAAAATAATAAAAAATTTAAATAGACACTTTGAACCATTTTCATAACAAGTACTTAAGAAATCCCCAAAACAAATATGTAACTAAGAAAACCGACTAGAACCCATCTAATGCATTACATTAACGGTGTTAACTAACATCCTCTTGTCACTTATCCACTAAACGATATGCAAAACTACAGGTCCTCAAGCTTTGTTGACAATTTAAAAAGGATTAGTAAATACCTTTAAGTAAAAGCCTTATAGTGTAAACTAAAAATTAGTGCTCTTGTACAGGTTTTAACTAGTTTGATACATAGAAAAACAAGCAAGTTTAGCATAAACTGACAATGGAGTCAATAGTATATTATAACAATAACATATGATAAAGCTCAAGTAATCCTAGCTTATCTTAAAAACTAACATACCACAATGAGCAACTGATGAAATGGTCCTAGCCTGTAACAGTCTAAGTTGCAGCACATGGTAATGCTACCTCATTTGGCGAATAATTTTGAAAAGTTTTAGAGTGTATTTGTGCTATCCATAAACCTGCACCTAACGTCAATGAAGACCATATAGGCATTTACTTCTAAATATTGTAATTTTATACTTATTAATAATTATCCAAAATTGTGAATTTACAAAAACAAAATATAAATATTAAGAAAAAATCAAGGGGGTAAAATATGATTTCTGTATCGTATTTCCTTCCTTCCTAAAGATACATTGTCGCAATGTTCGAAAATGATTAAAAGTAACATGAGTAATCGATAAGAAGACACTCACCTATTCCGTGGATAATAACAGTTACTTTTCAACTTGATTTGAAATAATTTCAACAAACAATTTGCCAAATAGCTTGGACTTTTTACAATTTCTAATTAAAAATAATTCTGTTAGAACTAAAAAATTAATCCAAAACTGCAAATACCCGAGTGCTAAAGACTAATCTATAAAGTTTTATAAACATGTATGTGAAGATTTATTAAGACCGATTAATGTTACAATGTAATATAAGATTATAAAACACATTTTTGATTAGGTAAAAAATCCTAAATATCAATTTAGAAATTAAACCTGTAAGATCCACGTCAGGTAAATGGCTTAGGTCAATGATCTGGCACTATAGTTATCGGAAAATTCGATAAAAGTTGTCTTTCTAACTGAATTCATAGACTGGATACACATTGACTCAAAGTATGAAAGTTATAGTGGTCAATTTTGTGCTATAATAACGATTTTTGGGTTTTTGACGCTTATTTGAATATAATTTTCTGATGTTATGTAAGATCGTTTAAAAAATTTAAATTTCCCTTTATTTTTTAAATAATGATTAAATTTAAAAACATCGAAAATAAATAAAGAAAGATAATCAAACTAACAAAGCAATTTACAAAGCGTAATTTTTAATTCTCCCAACTTTTTTTTAGAGAAAATAACGAGTAGATTTATTAATGATAAGGATAAAACAGGATCATAATAAATCAAAGCGGTAATATTAATTAAACATCAGAATAATCCACTCACAAAGATTCGTGCGGTGAATAGAAATTTAACTCTTAAATCTCAATAATTGTTCCATTTCATCTAACTACTATTAATTCACTAGACAAATTGGAACTAGTTAAATGTTCTCTTGATCGATCCATCATCGAAATTCCTATTGCAATCTGACTATACCCAAAAAGTTAAACCACTGATAGTTTTTGTCAAAAATGGGTGATGAAGCTATGTATACATGGTTAACTTTGAATATAGTAAGTTTGCCAATTCACAATCTGAGATGTACAATTAACTTATATTAACATTTATTCGTGAAAATTATTTAAACATAAATCAAAATTCAGTAAAAATAAATTAACGTATTTGTTTGAATCACGGTCAAAAATCTGGAAATCTCCAAATTATAAGAAAGTTAAGTGAAAATTCAAAACGCTATTCCTTATTTGATTTGGTTGTCAAAATTCTAATGGACGAATATCTTATACATTACGGTAATACCGGGAGTACTCAAAATGGGTTTTATTTAGTACTGTTACTGATTACAGGTATCAATCTTTCTGATACTTGCAATTATGTATTTTTGAAGATTACCTCAACCACTTAGGTATTCAAAGTCATTTTCTAATCTCAGATTAAAATCTATGGATTCATAAAAATCATATTAAAACTTATTCAAATTACAGTTTGTAAAGTGAAATCAATTTATTGTAATAAATTGTAAAAAATCATACATCGAACATCAAGTAAATTAAATCTACATTTTACTTTCAAATAAATATCAGGTGAACAAATGGTCAAATTACAAAATTAGTTTTTGAGGTTGCATGCCCAAGATGGATTTAACCGTAAAAGAAACTTGTCTCTTTTTCAAGTTTTAAATCTATGATAAAAGGATACGTTTCATTACTTACTTAGATTTGAAAATGTACAAATTAGTGTTAAAATTAATAATTTCCATTTGAGTACTAGTGGGTTGTAGTATACGTCTCCGAAATGGCGAACAAGAGTCAATGAAAGTTATTACAACAAAGAGCACTGGTACTCACATCGATAACTTACAGTTCAACTACTGATAATCTAATTTTGAGTCTTCAAATTTCCAATAATAAATAAATTTTTATCTTTAAGCATAACTTACCGAGATCAGTCGGCCAAAACATTGAACTAATTTGACAACAGTTTAACCTCATTGAGGATTTCAAATCAATCAATACACAGGAGTGTACTTAGATATGTATATGTATGGTTCAATCCGATATTAGTTAATCCAGAAATATGATGTTATTTAAGGATCTAAATACTACTATAAATGGTCTTTAAATGGGATGAGAAATCATTTTCGTACCTGTTTTATAATTTTTATAAAACAATCGTAAAACTGGTAATTGAGGAGTGGGTAATTGTTGTACCACCTAGTAATTGAAATAAAATAAATAAATAATATTAAGTTGACTTATATTGGAGAAAATTGTTACTAAGATTCCTACATCCCTACTATCCTAAGTTTGATTATGGTTTAATTCTATACGGGGATTCCTTAATCAATCTTCTACTTACTTCCCATAAAGTCACTGTCCCCTAGTGATGGGTGCCCTACTAGAACTGAATCACTGCATTCTTAATACAGCCCTAAATGTGACGCATTGGACATTTTTCTAGACTTTTAACACATACTTTTTTGAGTTAGCCTTTCAATTCTTAATATTGATAAAAATCATCCAATCAATTATAAGCACTAATAACCATAAAATAGTCATTTCTATTAGATCTAAGAAATACATGATAAACAAGCTACATTTTAAAAGACACTAAGATTATTTTCCATTACATTTATATTAATATCTTATCTTCAATCAATGGAAATAGGTTAAATCATTAAAATTCATAATCCTTATGTGAATCTCCATCACAAAGTGCACCTAGATGACTAAAAACTTGAAACATATATAGCAATGCTGGCGCACGGTTAGAAACGGTCACCTGGTGTGGCCGTGGCTAGGTAGGTTGGACTCCGGCGTTCTTAATGGCGTCCGAAGGTCGGGCGTGGCTATCAGAGAGGACTACATATAGGGCATTTAGCTTCACTACATAAGCTTAAACCGTATGTTGATTTAATGTGACTCCTCAGTGATTCATTCAAAAACCTCTGCTACTGTATTTGTCAACCACTTATTGCAACCAGAGAGAGTAACCATGACGCCGTAAAGGACTAGCATTTATAGACTTTGTTATCTATCTTCTTTATCCCAAAACGCAAAAGCTATCCATTCCAGAATTTCTCAGTCAAATGAAAAAGAACGATTTGGCAAGTATTAGTGTCAATAAACACGATTATGGATTAAAGTACCCCAAAATGGCGAACTTTATCTTCATCATGCATCAGTCACAAGACAAAGATAAACACATCCAAAAGCGAATGGTTTTAATGACAACAACACAAATTCACTGAGACAACAATGGGTAATCTTATAAAATGAAATCAACCAAGCTTTCTATTACCCCGTGCACGTATCAAATTTTCAAACTTGCTGTCGCCATGTTTTGGTAACAACATTTTTACCTCCTGAGGATCTTCAATTCAAGGCCAAGTTTTGCACATTCCAGAAAATGTCCCAAGGCGATGTACGACTGTGTAAACATCAAAGGAACCACTCACCCGTCGGCCTTGAGATTAACCCTTCACAGCGCGAATGGAAGTAGGAAAGTACCGTGATTAAAACCTTTGACGTTCAAAAAACTTGACATCATCATAGATGGGTATGTGGAATTGATTCAAATGTTTAATTTGAGAAGTAGCAAAGTGTAAAACCAGATTAATGTGCAGTGAGGCGTGAATTATTGCTAGAACTAGCCTTAAAGAGCAAAAATTTTGCATTATGAAATGAATAGATCATTGATACAAGTTTCGAAGTTAGTGGAACTTTATGGTGTATACTTAAGAAAATAAAAACCGATAATAATCTTTTATGTTAAAAAGATGATTCATTATGAAAGGTCGGTTTATTAACCATGACGAACTGATATACCTTAATACCAATGTAAACGGTGGCTTTATCCCCGCAAAATGTACTCACAATTAAGATATAAATTTGCAACAATCCTTATGTCACGGCTGACACAGACCCATTGGCGAACTTTCTTCTAGTCACTTCTAGAACTCAGATGTAACAAACCATATATTGAACCCTAAATTGTGTAACTCATAGTTTATACTTTTTAATTACGTTTCAAGCATATTACAAGGTAAGAGGTTAGCCAGTGGTCTTAAAAAATCCGAGAAAACAATCACAACATATCGAAACCGAATAACCCACACTGAAAAACCTTTCACGTTTGTTTCGTTTTTTATTAGATCGTTTAACCAAACTGACCGTGCTAACATGAAGTAATTAGACCTAATTTCAAATAAATTACAAGTTAACTATTTATTATAATTAATTGAAACCTTTGTCTAATTAACATAATTTCTAAATTCTAGAAGTCTAATGATCGTTATCTTAAACATGAATAACTTATTTGTAATGTAGTGAAGAATGCAATTACTAACATGAAAAAATATATACATGTCTTTAAATCTTAATTTCTAAAGACATTAACTCTAGAACAGTATTGTATACGTTAAACCATTAAACCATCTAATAAAGTTTAGTGCAACCGGTCAGCGTCATTTGTACACGTCTCCTTACCTGCCGTGCTGGTCGTTCCGGTGTAAAATTAATACCCCTCCCTGATATTTTTAATCACAACCGAAAATCCGCCATGAAACAGCCTATAGCAAAAGTTTGTAAATATCAAAGATGACCCAAATCAATGAACAAGGAATACCTCATAGAACGTAACTAAAATACACTTTTAAAACGAATCAAATGTGCATGAATACTAGAAGAGGTGCATAGCACGTAGATTTCTAGCTCAAACAACTTTGCAATAATTAGTTTCTGGCGTACTTGTGAATGAAACATTTATGTCATATTAACTCTTCATACAATTTGCCACTTCATGCATTAGAGTGTACTTTTTTAGGTTTAAATTGTTAACAAACAAAGTCAAGTGTACATGTTGTTATTCACACATGACTATTGAACTAAAGCAGATGCAATTACCAAATGTAAAAAAATATTATGACTACCTAAAATCAAATCAAATTTGTTTATTATACTTAAGAATTAACTATGAATACTAAAAGGAAAGTATTGTTTATAAATAAAAGAAGATTTAGTGATATATTTTTAAACTAATTTATCTAATTTTTTTTAAAGAACCAAAAATAAACCGTGTATGACATGTTTTCATTAAAATTGATAAGACAGAATGTTATCTATTTCAAAAAGCGTGTTTTATAAACCATTATTCAATCCTATGCATGTTAAAGTTTTTTAATAAATTGTATTCTATTACAGTTTTTATCTTAAATAAGTTGATTAAACTAAATTAAGGTATAAGTTTAAAACTCGACTTCTTTTTATTATTTTTTTTTTTTATAAGATAAAACGTTTAATAGCAATTTGGGCTTATAAATGCAAGATTGGTAAAATGTATTATTGGATAAATAAAAAATTGAATACAAGGCCTAATAAAACTTAATCTACAACTTAACTAGGAATGCTCCTTGCGCACAAGAACACTCATTTGTAAAACCGTCATCACGTCCACGGGTTTTATCATAAGGCAGTCATTAATTAGCCCCTTGATGTTGAGTGGCAAATAAAAACCCTTCTTTATTTCCCTTTTACACTTTGTCGTAATCCGCAAATCAATACTTGTCCCATCAAAACATTGACAAGTCTATTTTTTTGTACGAGTTTTTTTTTTTACTCTTAAAATTTCTGGATGTCAAATTTGAATTACACTAATTTGACAAGCAATGTAAAATGATTTAATTAAACTCAATGGGAACCAAATAACTTTTCCCTATTCAATTCTGCCCAATAGGATGTTTTTCTTCCTTAAAAAATGTTATTTTCATTTATGCCAAAAGCATAATTTCACGGATTGAGTTGCATTTGACAAATAGTATTCAAAATTTGCACTACTAATTTACCGGATTTTCTTAGCTTTTTTTAAAAAATTAAAGAAAACGTAAAGAAAAACTATTATTTGCAAAAGCTATATTCCTCAAATTGCTAAAATTATTTTTAATCCTAACCATAAATGATAAATTTAAAAATCCTAAATGAAAACTTATCAAATTTTAACAACCTAAATTATTAAATTTATTACATAAAATCAAATTGAAAAAAAATCCCTTTTACCAACTACGGCCATAGGATCTACAGCCCTTGGCACCTTCGGTGGGCATTCACCGTTAGTGGTGTAATATGGTTGCAATTTAATTTTGGGGCCAAGCTTCCTCCAATATCAAGTTTTTTTTTTCTTTAATTTGAACTTTTGTTTTTATTAATTTGTCTTTAGTTTTTTGGTATATAAAGAACCCTCGAATCTTTTAGGTCGTTTAAAGAATCACGGAAACGATCGAACGAACTAAACTCTTGAAAAATCGAATTAAACGTAATCCGATGTACCAATGGGTTTTGTAAAATTTTTCGATACTTCCCAAATTAACAAAAACTAAACCGTCGCGAAAATAAAAAATCGGAAAATAGTTTTGGGGTTTTTTTTAACTAAAATTATTTCAAAAATTTTAAACCATGGGTTTTATTACTATTATTTTTACTTTTAAACAAATTTTATTGTTAATTTGTTTTTTAGGTTTTACCCAACGATAAAAATTTGACAAGAACATTTAAGTATGATTGACTAATCCGGATCTTAACGTTTCCGACGTTGCAAGAAAAATATTATAAATTAAGTCTCGTTAAACTTTGTTTGCATTTTGCGCAAACAAGAACATGAAAATTTAACCCTTTTAATTAAAAACGGTTAGTTGTACCATAGTTAGCTTTGACAGTTTTTTACTAAAATTAGACATTTATGTAAGAACAATTATTTTTAATAATTTAATCCTTAACAAATAAAAAATTTTTTAAATTAAACTGAAAGTAATATGTTTATAAAAAAAAAAAATGCCGCGACTCCTATACATGAATAGGGTGAGAAGGGTGTACTTAAAAATTTAAAAGGTTATAAGTTAAAAATTTTGCCAACAACATCTGAAAACTCAATGAACACCTCTTTTGAGCCCAAAACCAAAAATAAACCAGTAAAGGGATAATATTATAGGGGGAATTACAATTATCCCAAAAACTTCAAAAGTCGTATTTTAAAAACTTACAATATAATTGTTTCGAAAAAATTAAATGAATGGGCCATTCGGAGATGGACCTTCAACCGATTTTGGGTCGGTTGCAAACCAGTTGGGTTTTGTCCAACTTTTCAAAGTAAAAAAAAATCGTTGACAATTGGGTAAAAGGGAAAGTATAGTTAAAAATGACGTTGTAAAAAAAAAACTATTTTCTTTTAAAACTTTACACTTTTATCCTTTCCAACTCAAAAATTCAACAACATCCACTCAATTTAATTTAAAACAACAATAAAACACAAATTTAATTTTGTTGTCCTAAATGGGCGGAATCGAAACTAAATCCAAAACAAGACAAAACGACAAATCCCAAAGATTTAATGTAACAAACCATTACACCAAAGCATCAAACATCGTTTTAACAAATCCAGTCAAAGTTGTTGAAACAAAAATTTTTAAGAAAAGATTATTGGGGTGATATGTAAATACGTAATTTTGAAATTGGGTTGTTGGTCAATTACAAAAAAAAGATGAAAGTTGTATTTTAAAAAATTACGTAGATAACAAAAACAATTGTCAATGCAAATTAATTTGAAAGCTGTTTGACAAAAAAATAACCAATTTTAATTTTTCTATTTGTAAACCGGGGGTTTACATATAGCTTTACATTAAAGCAAGTTTTAATGCTTGAAATTTTAATTGGGTTTCCTTACACGATAAGGTTTTAAAGACATCAAACTGGGTCCCCATATTTAGATTTTTAATGTAATGTTTTTTTATTTTATTATTTTTTTTATTTATTTTTATTAAGAATATTTGCAAAGTTTAAATTTGAATTTACTTTTATATTTAAATGATTTTAAAAGTTTGAAAAAAAAAAAAAAAAAAAAAAAAAAAAAAAAAAACCAAACCCTCACACTTGCACTTTCATTTTTCTTGAAAAGAAACTGAGTCGCCAGAAATGGGTGGCACCCCCTTGCCCGGCCTAAAAAGAAGAATTAAATGCTTTTTTAAATATATTAAAGGTCGCCCCTTGGGTAAATTTTTGGGGCAAACAAAACCAAAACCCTGAAATTTAAAACAAAACCAACCCAAATTCATAGGTGAAAAACAAATGAACCCAAAAAACAATAATTCCACCACAACTTCACCTCCTAACACGCCTGCTCACCCCCACCAATAAAACCATCCATACTATAATCCCGTACCTTCCCAAATTATCCAAACAAGCACATTATTTTCAGTCTTTTCAAAATGACCCAAACATTACACAAAGCCATCTTATAGTTCCGATGTACACTAAAATACAAGGACTAAAACGGACAACAATGGTAAACTGGGATTGCGTTATTATACACAAACAACTTTCAATAAATTGGTTGTATATGAATCATTCTATGGCAATTTATATGAATCATTCTATGGACTATATTATGGCATCTTCATGTGCTAGACCATCTTTAATAAATTTGGTTGTATTCGCCTTACAACAATGGTTAAAGCATATACTTGCTTGTATCACTTCTTTTATTGAAAAATGAGAGTTAGTTTTTATCCCACATCGGTAATTGAGAAGAAAATATGTTACTTTATATAGTGAGGTATGCGTGAATGATTTAAGTTGAGTTTGGTGTATTATGTTCTTCTTGAATATAATTACAACGTACTTCCTCCGTCTTTATATAAGTGTCCACTTTTTAAGTATTTCTTTCTTAACTTTGACCTTAAATTATTTTGTTTGTGCTAAGTCTTCCTTTCTTAACTTTGACCTTAAATTATTTTGTTTGTGCTAAGTCTTCCTTTCTTAACTTTGACCTTAAATTATTTTGTTTGTGCTATTTAATAATTGATGCAAAATATATGAATAGATTGGGTTTTAAATGTATTGTAATTGGTATAATTTTAATCTATTATTAAATAACACAAATGAAATAATTTAAGGTCAAATTTTTAAAAGACCTTAAATTATTTTGTTTGTGCTATTTAATAATTGATGCAAAATATATGAATAAATTGGGTTTTAAATGTATTGTAATTGGTATAATTTTAATCTATTATTAAATAACACAAATGAAATAATTTAAGGTCAAAGTTTTAAAAAGAAGACTTTAAAAGTCAATAGTGGACATTTATTTAGGGACGGAGGGAGTAATATTTATATTAGTCGTTGGTGATTCCAAATCACATTCATGTTTCTTTTATCACTAATTTCCGCTATCACAAATTTCATCTCTGAAACTTCTTTTTTTGGTACAGCTCGAAGAGACAGAAGATTAGAGGAGGGCAGATGACACTTAAAGCACTGATAGTCTAAACCCTGGGGCAGCCCCCTACCTGTAGCAATAATGTAAATATAGGTAACCTGTAGCAATAATGTAAATATTAGTCGTTGGTGATTCCAAATCACTCAAGAATTAACAATTCATGTTTCTTTTATCACTAATTTCCGCTATCACAAATTTCATCCCTGAAAGCAGATGACACTCAAAGCATTGATAGTCTAAACCCTGGGGCAGCCCCCTACTTGTAGCAATAATGTAAATATAGGTAACCTGTAGCAATAATGTAATATAGGTAACCTGTAGCAATAATGTAAATATAGGTAAGCAATGACGTAGGTTGTAACTACTACACCTAACTATCCTTTTACTATTTCTATCCACCATCAATTAACAATCTGATCCAGCATCATGTATTGATGGAAAGCAATTTCAGACATCTGTTTTAAAAACAGAAAAATACAAGTCTAAATTATGTAAATATATTTCTGGAACATTTTCAGAAACGGAGCAAAAATATAGTACTCATGAAAAAGAAACACTCGCGTGTTTAAAAACTCTAAAAAAATGGAAAATTGATCTGTTACAAACAAGATTTGAGTTACGAACAGACTAAAAATATGTAACAGGTTTTTGGAGATATAAGCTTCAAGAAGACTATTGCAGAGGTCGACTCATCCGTTGGCAACTACAACTACACCAATTTCATCCATACATCAAATACATCAAAAGTAACAACAGCACCTTTGCAGACACCCTCACCAGAGAATAGAAGGAATAATAAAACAGGCTCAACATCAACTTCAGCAAAAAAGAGAGCAACACATCTCTTTAGAAAAACAATTAGCCACTATCAGAAAAGAAGAAGAAGAAATAGCCAATACTATACAATACTTGACCCGAACATCAAGTTTAGAATTGAAAAAATCAACCAGAACACCAACACCCAAAAAACCGATACTATCAACTTAAAAAACACAAGCATCATATTCACATTCACCCGAGAAAAATGAGTTTACAAAAATGGAAGAAGACGTTGAAGAAATAGTACAGAATTCAAGCATTGGTAAGAAAAAATGGTACGTTATTTTTAATGGACCATTCAAAGGCATCTATTCCGATTGGGCACTCGCAAGTTCTCACATAATAGGGCAAAGCGTCACCCACAAAAGTTACACATCAAAGGAAGTAGTACAACAAGCACTCAAGGAATCGTACACGACAGTTACAACAGAAGAAGTTCAAAGATCTAAGAGATTTGTTTCTCTCAATCAGAATCTACAAAACCAAATAAAAAAAATTGAAGCCAGCAGATTTAATAAGAAGCATCCTAACCACAAGGGAAAAAGAAGAAATGAAGAAGCCATCAGTCGAAAAATTTCAAAGACTTTGGATAGTCTCATGCACTACGATGAAGTACAAGCTACCAAGTCTTTTTATCCAAAAGATCGAAAGATTGGACCAAAAGCAGTATTTATACCAGGAGCATCACCAATGGATATTCATGATTATTTCGTTCACGGATTATTAGATACAACATACACTGACGGAGAAAGCATCAGGAAATTCCAAGAATTCCAGTAAGAATCCAAAAAATCATCAGAACGTACAATGATCTTTTCGCGAAGAACCGACCTTTGTACTTCAGCATGCACTCAAGTTATCCAATCTTTGATAGAGACCACAAACTTTTAGTACCATCAATTACTCTAGCAGAACTAGGAGTCAGCAGATACCTGCCGAAGGACGAGATAAAACCAGAAACTCCATCTACCGAGAACTTTGTAGCCGCACTCGCAGGAGTCTTCTTTGCATCGTTAAGACTCGGCACAGGGCGAGGACAAAAAGCAAATATTAGAATTAATTATTTTGGAAACAATATGTTAATCTATTCAAACTATTCAGGAAGAATCAGCGAAGAACAACGAAAAGTTTTAGCTGATTTTGAAGAACCCTTTGAAAATTTCACTGGGCCGCTATCATCACTTCCAGAAGACTTCAAGATTTCACTATGCCAGCATTTATCAAAAGTATCAAGACACGTCTGTAAATACTATTTAGAAACACAGATGCAAGAATGAAGGCAAAGAATCAAGAATTATTGAAGACACAAGAAGACACAAGGATGAAGACAAAAAACCAAGAATTATTGAAGCCGCGTAATAAAGATAATGCTGAATCTGATTGATGAATTTGACTTCCATCAATACATAATGCTAATTTAGATAGATTAGATTGATGGACTGGAATTCCGTCAATATCTAATCCTAATAATTCTTTTCCATTCTGAATAGCCTTCATACATCCTAATTTCTATAATTTATTAAAGTCATTAAGTTATACCTGCGTCCTAGCAAATTAATTCTTCTTGATGGCTGATTGTCATTGTTTTTTATCTTGATAATTGCTTCTGCTCCTTTTAACTTCTTGATTGTTGACTTTATTCTTGATCTTTATTCTTCGTTGAGCTAATTAATTCTTGACATAGCTCTGATACCAGAAATTGTAGTGGAATTTGCGAGCAAAAAATACATGCGGAAATTAATTAATAATATGAAGACTGATCAAATAATTTGATTGTTGATGAAATTAATTCGGATGATAATTGAACGAATAGTTGCGGGTCCATGTGTTTATTCGTTTTATATGAATTGTTAGACAAATTGTGAATTGGCAATTGATGAATGATTTGTTAAAGGTGATGATTTATACTGGATGATAGTGATGATGGGGATAGGTTATCTGCTATTCAGAAATGAATTATCGTTTCAACAGATGCGATCTGCTATTTAGAAGCAAAGCTTCAACAGATAAGAGAGAACTCAATCTCAATTTAAACACGATGGTTTAACTCTTAAAAACGCATACCTTCATTACTGAGGCTAGGCCTCTATTTATACAAGAGGTGGTAGGTGTAGTAGTTACAACCTACGTCATTGCTTACCTATATTTACATTATTGCTACAGGTAGGTGGCCGACATGCCTTACATTATTACCTTAAATTATTACTAAAATACAAACCACATCACACCACTCAAAAGAAAAAGTTGAAAAAGTAAAAATAATGGACAAACAGCTGGCGCATTATCTTTATTACGTGGCTTCAATAATTCTTGGCTTTTTGTCTTCATCATTGTGTCTTCAATAATTCTTGATTCTTTGCCTTCATTCTTGCATTTGTGTTTCTGAACAGTATTCACAGACGTGTCTTGATACTTTTGATAAATGCTGGCATAGTGAAATCTTGAAGTCTTCTAGAAGTGATGATAGCGGCCCAGTGAAATTTTCAAAGGGTTCTTCAAAATTTGCTAAAAATTTTTGTTGTTCTTCGCTGATTCTTCCTGAATAGCTTGAATAGATTAACATATTGTTTCCAAAATAATTAATTCTAATATATGTTTTTTGTCCTCGCCCTGTGCCGAGTCTTAACGATGCAAAAAAGACTCCTGCGAGTGCTGCTACAAAGTTCTCGGTAGATGGAGTTTCTGGTTTTATCTCGTCCTTCAGCGGGTATCTGCTGCTGATTCCTAGTTCTGCTAGAGTAATTGATGGTACTAAAAGCTTGTGGTCTCTTTCAAAGATTGGATAACTTGAGTGCATGCTGAAGTACAAAGGTCGGTTCTTTGTGAAAAGATCATTGTACGTTATGATTATTTTTTGGATTCTTATTGGAAATTCTTGAAATTCCCCTGATGCTTTCTCCGTCAGTGTATATTGTATCTAATAATCCGTGAACGAAATAATCATGAATATCCATTGGTGATGCTCCTGGTATAAATACTGCTTTGGTCCAATCTTCGATCTTTTGGATAAAAAGACTTGGTAGCTTGTACTTCATCGTAGTGTATGAGACTATCCCAAAGTCTTTGAAATATTTTGACTGATGGCTTCTTCATTTCTTTTTTTCCCCTTGTGGTTGGGAAGCTTCTTATTAAATCTGATGGCTTCAATTTTTCTATTTGGTTTTGTAGATTCTGATTGAGAGAAACAAATCTCTTAGATCTTTGAACTTCTTCTGTTGTAACTGTCTTGTACGATCCCTTGAGTGCTTGTTGTGCTACTTCCTTTGATGTGTAACTTTTGTGGGTGACGCTTTGCCCTATTATGTAAAGACTTGCGATTGCCCAATCGGAATAGATGCCTTTGAATGGTCCATTAAAAATAACGTACCATTTTTTCTTACCAATGCTTGAATTCTGTACTATTTCTTCAATGTCTTCTTCCATTTTTGTAAACTCTGTGAAAACGTAGAGAGGGATGGGGGGTGAATACGTTACCGTTTTAAATTCTTAAAACTTGTTGTATCAAATATCCAACTAAGCTTGTTGTAATATGAAGGATGCCAATTATAGTTTATGACTAGCATATACTAAAACAAGTTGTCACACAAGTATAACCATCAAGTCACAACACAAGAAATAATATAATGCAAGTATAAAAGTAAAGTAGTAAGTAAAAAGAAAGCGCAAATCGGACACGATGATTTATAGTGGTTCGGTCACGGAGCTCCTCTCCGCCCTACTCCACTCCCCGAGTACCCAACTCGAGAGTTACTTCACTAAATCAACAAGCTCCCTTCTCGGCGGAGAAAACCTTACAAACGTCGCTTACACTTTTTCCAGTACAAAGCTAAATACCGGGTTCTAGTTCGAGGTAGAACCAACCTAACATCGCTTATACAATATTTCCGACACTAAGCTAGATGTCAAGTTCTTTTACAAGGGTACAACCACTCCCGTTATGTTTTATGGCCCAACATAAAAACCTTGTGTTTTATGGCACAAACACATAAACCATCTAATCTAGTTTGGTGAATATATTGTGATGATACAATGATGATCCATGACAGAAATGTCTAATGGATATGAATGACTAATCTAAATGAACTTCTATTGATAGAAAGCCTTCAATGGATGAAGATCACAAGTTCCCTAAGCTTGTTGTGATAGATCTTCATATATGTATGCATGTGGAATCTAAATGAACTTCTTGAATAAGAAGTCTTCAATCAATGAAGATGACAAGTGACCTTGAATCTTCATATGTTGATATATTTTGGTAGATGATGATGGCAAGATCTCCAAGCCTTTTTGGTAGATCAGGAGGTATGATATGCTTACAACAAAGATGAATGTTAGAAGCATTATGATCATGATGATAAGGGTGATTAATGTATGTTACTACATTGTTATCTACTGATCTAAATGTATGTAAAATGATAGAGAGAATGTGTGTTGAAGTGGTCATTAAACAACATGGAGTGGCTTGCTATTTATAGGCAAAAGACCTTAGCAAACCACGGATGGGACGGATCCAAAAGTAGGGATCCGTCCGTGTACCTGTTTGGTTCCGTGGGAACCTGACAGAAGATCTCCACAAATCTTAATCAAATCTAACCAAGATATTTCCATATCTTTCCAAGGATTCATTGAGTAAAGATCTAAGCAAAATATTCATGAAATCTTTCAATGATCTTCAAAATCTTCTAAAGATTTCAAAGTGATGCATGCCATGATGTCATAGTACATTTCTAATATTGATTAAAATGTTTATGAAAGTAAACTTGTAAAATGTATATACTAGCTAACTAATATATGTTTACTAAGTTGTACCATGTTAGTTTATGTGTTACTAAAAATGTTAAACTACTTGTGCTATTATAGGACTTAAGATATTATGTCATTAACATCATTTTATAAGTATGCAAACACATTTGTCTTAGTTTGACACCTAAAGTGCACTTATCCTATTTTGACACCTAATGTGGCACTTATTCTATTTTGACATGAATACAACTTAGGAAGCATGATGTACAAGTAAAAATACTTGTATATGCAAAATGTAAAATGATGTTTGAAGTAGAATGATTAACCTTTTAAAATACTTAATGACTATAAACGTATTTTAAACATTCTAAATGATTTGTTAAGGGGTTTGTAACACCCCCAAAATCACATTATTCGCGGAAGCATACAATTTGGGGTGCTACGAGGTTGATAAACATCACACAAGATATAGTGAACGGATTAAAAATCCGTTTTAAAATATATTACATAAGTCAAGTCATGTAGCGATACATAAAAACCATTTCAGATGAAAATGAAGCCCATTTAAACAAAAGGTCCAGTTGTCAGAGTAAACACATTAAAAACATTTCCATCATTTATTGTGACCGACGCCATGCTCTACACTCGGCTAAACGCACCTCAGTTTCCTGAGAAAAACATGCTAAAAGTCAGCTAACGCTGGTGAGTTCATAGGTTTAAATAAATACACACATGGACCAATAGCAATATCATAAAAACCAATCAGCAGATACACACTATCAGTAATGCAAACACTAAGCCTCATCATACCGAAACTAAGACAATGCAGCACGACTAGCGTTAGCAAAATAAATAAGGGTGCCCGTGAGTGTTAATCCCTAGACACCCGGCTAAAAACCCGAATGGTATACGTTCGCCTTGGCTATGCCGAGCCAACCGAACGGGGACGTCACTCCCAATAGATCTATTTATAACAACCGGCTTCCCATCAAGAATTAACGGCAGATGATAGTGGACACAAAATGGGATTTAGTAAACTTAGGTTTCTGCATACTAGTGTGATCTTAAAAGCAACATCAATTCTGGTCCATGAAAACAGTTTTGTATGTTTCTCACCCCAAGCTTATAAAACCAAAATCGTATAAAAATATGGGGCTATAAACTCACCTTTCAAATACAGCAATTCAGCAATCAATCAAAATAATGCAACCGCGCCGATCAGCACCCTAAATTTGTACGGTAAGTCTTAGCAAAACGTTCGTGTCTCAAGTGTCTTTATTTCATTTGAAAAGTTTTACGTTTGACCTGTGCTCGTGTATTTCTTGCTTGCTGTGTGGTAAAGTATATTTCAAAACAATTTATTTTCATAACTCTTTGGGGGTAGCTCATGGTGAAAGTGCATGGTGGGAATACGTAACGGAACATCCGTGCTAGTATTCGCGATTTAATGTGGCTGTTATATATATAATTATATATATTTTATATTATATATATATTATATATTATATATATATTATATATTATATAAAAATATATATATATATATATATATATTTACTCATACTTTAAAACATATATATTATATATATATATATATAATATATGTGGGTAAGTTGAGTAAATATATATATATATTAATTTATATATTATATATTATATAATACTTTAAATTTATTTCTCATACATTGAATTATGAAGGTCGATTGAATACGTTTTTGAAGAATGGTTAATAAAATATAGTTAGCGAAAAATCATTGTGTTTGAAAACATCGTTTATTATAAGAAAACATGTTTTGTTAAGTAATTCCATAAAGTTTTCTTAAGTTAAGCGTTTTCACAAAATATTCTAAGTGTTGGATTTTTAGAAAATTTGGGCATGACCCATTCGTTTATACAACGTTTCCATTTATCTCACGTGTTGCAAACTTTACTCAAATACTTCGCTAACTATTTATAAGTGCAAAATACTTTAGTGATATATATTAAGTGTCGTGAATATATATATATATATATATTCGTCGTTATATTGTTCGTTATCTTAACCTTTAAGTAATAACACTAACTTTCGACGCGAAGTCAATATTTCTTCAAAAGTCAACAAAAGTCAATTTCAATGTCATTTTAGGAAAAATGTAAATTTTTACCCTTTCGGGGACTAAGCGTCTCAAAACAAGTCCAAAAATAGTTATCGTTATATTTATCGTTTCGTTAAACATTTTTAACTTCGGCGAGTCGGAAAATATTTCCAAAAATCAAATTTATCATTTTTCTTTGTTAATTGGGCCGAACTATCAAAATAAGCCCAATTACCATTTTTGACCCAAAACACATTTTTAGTTATAACGTATATATATCGACACGTTACTAAAAATCATTTTACTCGTTCAATGCATTCGTTTGGTCAAAAGTCAAACTTACAAAATTTCACATGGGCTTCGGCCCAACAGTAAAATAATGGGTTTTTATGGCCCAAAATCTATTTAGCCCAATTTGTATTTATTTGTTACTTATTAGTTATTTTTAGTTACCAAATACACTTTATACTTATCAAATAATCTCCAATAATTAAGCTACTTAATCCAAAGTCAAATTTTGACTTTTCTACTGTTCATTCGAACCAAATGTAGCATCTCAACTTATTTTCACCTTTTTACTAGTTATTTTTGGTAACTTATATCTTATTAAATAAGCCAAACTAATTAAACACTTTACTATATTTTTCCACCATTTCACCATTTGAGCCAAAATTTTATGTTTTTCAAAACCCCAATAATCTTTTTTTTTAACATGGGTCGATCCATATATAATCCTTAAAAATCATTATAGTGCTTAAATTAGTGTAAAAACCATAACTAGTGTTTGTATCATCAAACTAGCACTATATGCAACAAGATTTACCACACAAGCAAGAAATCAACTAATTAACTCATAAACAACCATAAATGTCGAGCACTACATGTAAAAGATCAAACCCTAGCTTTGCTCATATTATCAAAACATGTACATTTAACACTTTTAGACATCACAATACACTAAATAAATGATGAAGCGAAAAGTGTACCGCTTTTAAGGGGTCATTTAAGCCCTAAATCGTATTTATTTGATCAAATATTGCCCTAAATCGTTCCTTTTGTCATTTTAGGTACTTTTGAGGAGAAATCTGGAAAAGGAGGCATTTTGGACGTTTTTGGAGCATAAAAGTGAAGAAAACGACAAAGTCTCAAAATTGTGCTGGAAGTTACCTTTGACAGCGTCAGGATTTACTCCAGACGGCGTCATGGCTTGGCAAGAAAAGGTGGATGTGAAATTTACTCATGATAAGCCAGTGAAAATTGCATGTGAATTCTGACGGCGTCACGCTTTAACCTGATCAAGGGCGTCACGGCTTAATTCAAAGAGGGACGGCGTCACGTTCAAGGTCTGACGGCGTCAAGCCTTGATAAGCCAGAACGGATTTTGGAGAGCTAAAGAGGGACAGCGTCAAAAAGGTCATCCGGGAACCCTAGAAGCGGCGAGGTGACGGCGTCACACTCCATAACGTGACGCCGTCAGATCCAAAAGTCTATATATAGTTTTCTAATTTTTTGTCATTAGTGTGGAACTTAGTGTGGAATTTTTGGGAGAAAACCCTAAGACGATTTTAGCATCTTTTTCAAGGCTTTTTGCC
Organism: Artemisia tridentata subsp. tridentata; assembly: GCA_021014915.2. NCBI lineage: Eukaryota > Viridiplantae > Streptophyta > Magnoliopsida > Asterales > Asteraceae > Artemisia > Artemisia tridentata. Next base: position 332,605,551 of record CP139508.1, on the reverse strand, counting down.
TTGAGATCTTCCATGTTTCATTAAAGATAAATTATCAACTAATCATTCAATATGTCTATGTGTTGTTTGATTCTATCTTGTTCTTGTCTTTTGGTTAATATGTTAGGCTAGATTTATCTTGTGTTTGCTTAGATCTAATGAAACCTAGCTATTGATTATTGGTTATTAGTGTGTTATTAGTTGTATTGGATGATTGTTTATCTATGTTAGGCTTAAGAAAACTGGCTAACTTCCTATTCGGTAACTTGCTTGAACGTCTTAAGAAACATGAACCAAATGCGTACTAAAGGTTTTTATGGTTGTATTTAATGCACAAGCGAATTCTAGTGATCCCATGTTAGGAGCTTCCTAGCCGGCTCGACATAGGAGTGAAGTAGGAGCTTGTAGAGTTGGGGAAGTACGTACGCCACCCCACGATTGGTATTAAGGAATACACCCGTCATCCACGCGACTAATACACACTAATCAACCGGTAAAAGATAGTTAGGGAGTAAGGAAATCTAAGTGAACACATTTCTCTACACATAAGTTTTCACCAAACTTTTTATTTTCAGTTATTTATTTTATTTGCATTCGTAGTAATTTGGGTTAGTTGACTAGCAACTAATTCCGCCCACTCTTTCAAACCCGAGATTTTACTTGCTTTCATAAAAATATAAAAACATAAAAAAAGAATCTTCCTCAACCCTTAGACCTATTAGAGTAGTCTTTCATACCTAACGAACACTATTCCCTGTGGAGAACGATCAATCCCCCGTACTTACCACTACACTATACTACATCGGTCAGGTACACTGCCTGGTGGGGTTGTAAGCCTCTTGAGATCCCTCGAGAGGTAAAACCTGTTGTAAGGTTGCAAAACCACGCATCAAGTTTTTGGCGCCGCTGCCGGGGAATAGTTATTGTTTAGGTGGAATTTTTATTTTATAGGTCTACTCGCTAGATTCCTTTCTAGTGAGATTTTTATTTTCTTTTTCTAGGTTTTCTTTAGTCTATCTTATTTCTTTGTACTTTTGTTTGTGATTCCTTCCACCCACCTCATGAGTAACATTGATCATTTGATCCCTGTTATTCGTATTTTCCGCCGTGCAAACTTTCAACTACCCGTTCCCGCCCCCATCATAGAAAACAACAACCTTTCACCCGACCACCACTTTGGTAACAATTCTGAGATGGAGGAGTCTGACCATGAGAATGACCATGTTAGTCCGTTTTACTACTCAGACTCCGATGAGGATGCCGGTAATGGAGAAGTAGTTAACGAGGAATGGGGAAAAGAGGAAATTGATCCCTTTAAGTATGTTGACCCTAGGACTAAGATCGAAAAGGATAGCCTCTTTAACATGCAATTTCCGTGTAAGATTGGTTATCATGATTTTTATGCTTATCTTAACTCATCTTTGCCTATGAACATTATCTCTCGCGCTAATTATAATAAAATCATGGTAGATGAGCTAGAATATCAAGGTGATAACATCGTTGCTAGGACTAAGCCACTACACGTATTCGTTGGAAGTTTTGTGTATTTGGTGGATTTTATGGTTATGGAGAACTTAGGAGAATTCATTGATAACAAATTAACCCAAGTCATTTTTGGAGAACCCTTCAAAAGGTTGACCAACCTTGACGAAAAACTTGTGGACGGGTTAATTACATTCTCGGATGGGGATGAAGATTTTGTTTATCAAATGCCCCGAGCACATCCTAGGTTTAAGAACTACCCCATTGAATCTTGCAATAGAATTATGCCTATCGACTTGTTAAGTGAGAATGATAAGGGGAAGGGGCTCAAATATCCACATGAGAAAAATAAGAGATATTATCATGGATGTTTGGAGCTAAATGATGAATACAAGAAAGATGAGGCAACAATTAGATGGCTCACACTCGGGTACGTGAGCATAAGCGACACTAGATAGATGGACTTTGAGTCTAGCTACAAGACTCGTTAATAAAGAAAAGCGCTTCTTGGGAGGCAACCCAATCTTTATTTCTTTGTGTGTTTATTTATTTGTTTGTTTGATTTTATTTGCTTCCGTATGTATGTTTAATTTTTATTCTTATTGATTCATGTTCAAAACTAATTTGTGAAAATGCTTTATTTTGTTTTTAACTTCGTCTTGACTACATATAAAGGTATTTTGCAAAAGATAAGTGTAAGGGAAATCTAAATCGGTTTATTAGAACACAAATGAACATGAATCGTAATAATAATAAATTAACATACATATTAGTATTTGTTTGAGTCAAATGCTTGTATCGAGTCATAGTGATGTTTTGCAGGATTTCCAGGAAGTAAGGTAAAGGTTTTTCCAGAAATTTTCCGGAAACTTAAAATGAGAATTTTTGTCAGGTCATTTCTGACGGCGTCAGGGTTTATAACCTGACGGCGTCAGATTTAATTTTCAGAAATTTTTGAAAGTTTTGTTTTCATAAAAAGTTTATATTAAAATCTCCAACTTATAATCTCCAGGAATCTGCAAAATTATCATTCCACAAGCATTATATCTTTATATATAGATTTATCCCGCCGATGTTATGCAGGTTTTCGTGTTTGTTTTCTCAGGTTTAACAGGTTATTTTGGACAAGGAGATGTATATGGAATCAAGCTTATGGCGATGCATTAGTCATGGAGCTTCTACATTACCTTGGAAGAAGATCTAACCGTGTTACTTCATTATCCACCGAGCGAATCAGGGGAGTATTTGATTTCATTCTTTTACCTTATTACTTTTACATCTTGTTATTTGAACATTGGGGACAATGTTCATCTTAAGTGTAAGGGGAGGGTAAAAGTACGATTTTAGAGAATACAATTACGCTTGATTTTTGTTTGTTTAATAGTAGATGTGTAATAAAACTGAGATAAATACTTGTTAGGGAAATTTTAGTGCCAAATTTAAAATTTTTTACAACATATAGGAGTGAAACTTTGATCTTAATGAGCGTCTCACGGATAGGAGTTATATGACTAGCACAAAAACCGTACCACTAAAAAATTTTCCACCCCCAAATATGTGAGTTTCGCCCCTAGAATTGGTAGGAAAAGCATTTATGCTATGATGTGTGTACCGGTAGCACTTAGATTCTAGAGCTTGCATTAGGACCATTCCAAGGCCACAAGTGAGACTACATTCGTGTAGTTAGATTTACTACATGATAAGAGGCATTAGGATTAACCCATTGTTTTACACCTGTGTTTTTGTTATAATTACTTTGGCTACATTGGTCAAGTAATTCTCCCACACCCTTTGCGTTGTACTCATTTTTAGTACACGATACCCCTAGTACACCCCTCAGAGCCTATCTTTTCGTTTCGACCTTTAAGCATTTTACTTAAAGGAAGAATTTGTTACACCCCACTAAAATGTACACCCAAATCGCCTTAGCCTACCTTGTATGCACTCATTTTTAGTGCATTATTGTGACAACATTTGTTTAAACCCAAGTTAATTATCTAGTTGATTACATGGTTGCTAAGTCGAGTCATATCCTTGTACATATTGTTTTGGGACGATTGGGACTCATGGGTAAAGTACTAGTGTAATGGAGTAATGGGGAAGAACATCATTTACCCCCATATGTGCTAAATATTTTAAAAAGTACTCCAAGTTTTTCGATTATCTTAATTCGAGTCATTAGAATAGTTATTTGTAAAGTTATGTAAAAGTTTAAGTGTAAGGGGGATGCAATGCCCCTATGATGTATTATTTTGGATGGTAGGGTAAGAATGTATGCAAAAAAAAAAAAAAAAAAAAAAAAAAAAAAAAAAAAAAATCGAAAAAATCAAGAAAAATACAAAAAAATGAGAAAAAGAAAAGTAGAAAAAACATACGGACTACCATCCCGTTTCATTTTATGTTTGTTTTATGTTTTTGTTATTTTCTTTCATTAGCTTAAGATTGAGTCGAGTCTTGGCTTAGCAACATTGTATAGTACATGTAATTGATCAAGATCTTTAACTCGCCACCAGTAAAATATCCTTTATCCAACAAAACCGTGTTTTCCTTTTCCCTACACCTAACGTTATAACCCATGTAAAAGCCCTCTTTGATAGTTTATCTTAGGTGCTTACGCCTAGTGGAGGAGGTTTTCGATCCTTTCCCAAGCCTATGGTAATCTATTTGCTATGACAGGTAGTGAGAGATATTATCCGTTTCCATTTATGAGATTTATTTTGATGACACTGGAGAGATGTGAGTATCTAAACACTACTTGTGAGGTGTAGTTTGTAATCTCCGTGCTTATTATGATTAAAGTGGAACGAATATTTGTTGTAATTACTTTTATGTTAGCGTTAAATGACCCCTAACTTGTATTTTGATTAGAATAAAAGCGCATTTGCTTGAGGACAAGCAAATCTCAAGTGTAAGGGTATTTGATGAAGCGAAAAGTGTACCGCTTTTAAGGGGTCATTTAAGCCCTAAATCGTATTTATTTGATCAAATATTGCCCTAAATCGTTCCTTTTGTCATTTTAGGTACTTTTGAGGAGAAATCTGGAAAAGGAAGCATTTTGGACGTTTTTGGAGCATAAAAGTGAAGAAAACGACAAAGTCTCAAAATTGTGCTGGAAGTTACCTTTGACGGCGTCAGGATTTACTCCAGACGGCGTCATGGCTTGGCAAGAAAAGGTGGATGTAAAATTTACTCATGATAAGCCAGTGAAAATTGCATGTGAATTCTGACGGCGTCACGCTTTAACCTGATCAAGGGCGTCACGGCTTAATTCAAAGAGGGACGGCGTCACGTTCAAGGTCTGACGGCGTCAAGCCTTGATAAGCCAGAACGGATTTTGGAGAGCTAAAGAGGGACGGCGTCAAGAAGGTCATCCGGGAACCCTAGAAGCGGCGAGGTGACGGCGTCACACTCCATAACGTGACGCCGTCAGATCCAAAAGTCTATATATAGTTTTCTAATTTTTTGTCATTAGTGTGGAACTTAGTGTGGAATTTTTGGGAGAAAACCCTAAGACGATTTTAGCATCTTTTTCAAGGCTTTTTGCCTTGAGATCTTCCATGTTACATTAAAGATAAGTTATCAATTAATCATTCAATATGTCTATGTGTTGTTTGATTCTATCTTGTTCTTGTCTTTTGGTTAATATGTTAGGCTAGATTTATCTTGTGTTTGCTTAGATCTAATGAAACCTAGCTATTGATTATTGGTTATTAGTGTGTTATTAGTTGTATTGGATGATTGTTTATCTATGTTAGGCTTAAGAAAACTGGCTAACTTCCTATTCGGTAACTTGCTTGAACGTCTTAAGAAACATGAACCAAATGCGTACTAAAGGTTTTTATGGTTGTATTTAATGCACAAGCGAATTCTAGTGATCCCATGTTAGGAGCTTCCTAGCCGGCTCGACATAGGAGTGAAGTAGGAGCTTGTAGAGTTGGGGAAGTACGTACGCCACCCCACGATTGGTATTAAGGAATACACCCGTCATCCACACGACTAATACACACTAATCAACCGGTAAAAGATAGTTAGGGAGTAAGGAAATCTAAGTGAACACATTTCTCTACACATAAGTTTTCACCAAACTTTTTATTTTCAGTTATTTATTTTATTTGCATTCGTAGTAATTTGGGTTAGTTGACTAGCAACTAATTCCGCCCACTCTTTCAAACCCGAGATTTTACTTGCTTTCATAAAAATATAAAAACATAAAAAAAGAATCTTCCTCAACCCTTAGACCTATTAGAGTAGTCTTTCATACCTAACGAACACTATTCCCTGTGGAGAACGATCAATCCCCCGTACTTACCACTACACTATACTACATCGGTCAGGTACACTGCCTGGTGGGGTTGTAAGCCTCTTGAGATCCCTCGAGAGGTAAAACCTGTTGTAAGGTTGCAAAACCACGCATCAATAAACAAGAGATTTATAAATTTAGAAAATTTTTAAGAATCCTCACAATGCTTGAGAAGTGGTACGTGGGGTATGAGCACAAGAACACCAAAAACTTTGTTAGTTTAACCCAAATCCAACTCCAAATTACCCAAAAACCTTTGCAAACACCTTTGTTCTTGATCTTTTGTAGAGAAAATTTTTGAAATTGAATGTATGTGTGTGATAAGTGGCGTAAAAATGCAGCCAAATAAGGTGGATGATCTTGGTTATTTTAGGAAGCTTTAAAAGATAAGAATTGGAAATCTTAAAGTTGTTGCACCAAAAATGGTAAAAACTATATTTCAATGAGATAAGCCTTAAATTTATCCCATGTGGGTTGTGATATGTTTAGGGGCCGGATATGGGTTTATTTAGGAGGGGGAAAAATAGTTTTGATCCCGCTTTGGTGTATTGTGTGTCGGTTTAAGTTAAAAAGTTACCGTAAAGTCCCGGTTTGACGTTTTTGGACCCGATAACGTAAAATAAAGTTTTTAACCACATTTTTGTCAGAAATATAATAAAATGTCATTACTGACTCAAAAATACATTTATTTGACCTTTACCATGTGTACTGTGCTGTCGGTACGCGCGTGCGGTTGTTTTTCAGAAAAATGCTAGAAAGCTCTCAGTAAATTATAATACTTGTCAGTAACTATCAGAAATGTGATAATTTAACTTTACTGACAAAAATAAATTTTTCTGCAATGACTGTAAGCTACAGTATGCTGGGACAGCTCTCGAAAATGCTTAAAAATACTCAGAAACATGCAAATGCGCATAGGAATGCTTAGCTTAAAAATAATTAATACTCATATAATATTAATTAGCAACGTGAAAATTACCATTTGTCATAGGGTTTGATCATAATGCCACATAACAAACATGTACGAACCTGTGTTGTAGCATACGAGGACTTGAGTGTATGTTGAGACAAAATATGATTACAAGTAACTTGTACATTTTACGTCATGTATCAAGTTACATGTTTGTCATCAATCAAAACAAACGAGACTGTATAGATTAAATATTGTAATATTTGCACTAACAAACTCATTTTTCTCGGGTGAAGGTGAATATGATGCTTGTGTTGGATCGATATACTTTGACCAAACTAACTTGTAGCTTGTCTATGGTTTAACAACCTTGAATAAATTCAAAACTGTTAATGATGAAACACTGATATACTTTGCTAAGTATGCGGAATCTACTTCAACAAAGCTAAGAAGAATTAATAAACAACTTTGAATATTATTAAAACCTTGAACCTGCTATTTACACAGATTCACTAACAAACTCTAATCACTAATACTCTAATAAGCTTCTAATACTCGTATGAACTTGTCTCTCTAAAATCGTTATCTCTAATGCCAACCTAGGGATCCTTTTATAGGCACAAGGAAAACCCTAGTCGGTTTACAATACTTGAACGACAAGTAATTCTAATTATAACTCTAATCTAATACGAACATTCTAGAATTACACATTAGTCCTTAAACATATTTGCATAACAGTCCTTCAACGAGCAGCAGTACTTTGACTTAATTAGCAGTACTTTGACTTCCAGCAGTACTTTGATATTCCAGCAGTACTTTAACTTTATAGCCCAACAATCCTCCCCTAACTTGAATTATACTTGCTTGATTTCAAGTTCCTTTGTATTTCTTTAACTTCAACACTTTATTTTCAAGGAAAGGTTGTACCTTTGAAATCTGTCTCGTTGTTGTTTTGTCATCATCAATGCAATCAGTATCTTCAATCTTCATCAGCAACAATTCTTTTCAGCAACTTATCTTTTCAGCAACTCAGCATCATATTGGCAATAGGTATATCAGATCTTAAAAGTTTCATACTATTCTCATCACTTTCCAGGTGTGTTAACTCCTGTGAGAGGTGAATCATTGAAAACTTAATGGATTTTGATGTCTCTTTACCAAAGCCATTAACTCTGGAGTAGCCAATGTTTAGGTTTAAGAAACCATGGTACATTGATAACCATATGATTTTTAGCAAATCATCAGCTATCAACGGATTTGAGAAGTCTTTACCAAATAGCCGTTTGCTTTTGGACTAGCTAGTTCTTTTAGTACAATCACTACCATGGTGAACTAATTACCATATAATGGTTTTCCACAGCCTTTACCACAAAGCCATTATCTTGTGGGCTAGCCAACTCTTCACTAACATAGATATGGTGAGTTGAAGACCATACAATTTTTAGTAAATTGTCAACTAAAAATGGATTTGATAATCACATCAGAGCCGTACCCTCATGATGAGTCAAACTCTTTCTTGTTTATTAAACATGGTGAGTTGATTACCATTTGTTGTGTAGTACAAGTACTAACACCATGTTGTTGCTTTCAAAACCATTTGTCGCTGCTTAATCTTTGTGCTTCAAAGTGTTTTTGCACTTATCAAAAATTACTGATTTTATCAAAAGACTTTACTGGTTTCATGCTGCAAGCAGTACTTTGAGAAAGTACTGTTTGACTAGCAGTACTTTAAAGAAAGTACTTATTTTTCAAAAGATTTATATAATAATTAAACCATACCAGTAGTTATGCATTAATCTTCAACTTCAGTTGTCCACTTGATGAACAATTTTATGACCATCAATGCTACTTCATTCTCTTGTTCCACTTCCATACCATGCTCTAGCATCCTGATCATCAGATCTCTTGTGAGTGGATATCTCTGTTCTGCTAGCATATGAATCATAGTGCCATCCTCTAACTCCAAAACGTGTATTCCAACTGATTCAAAGAATCTCCATCTGTTAATCTCCCAGTTTTCTTGATTTTCCCACAAAGTACTATCCTTTGTTTCCTCTGTCTCCCAGATGGTTGTGAGATCTCCTAACAATATCAAACCTACTCCTTGTGGTGGAATATGTTCAAAGTAAGTTTGCACTTGGAGATATAACTGAAGCATATCATCTCTGTCAATCAGATGTAGTATATCCCATAATGAATTGAATACTCTAAAACTTCCATCTTGTCTATGAAAGATCAGATAATCTCCTTCTTGTGATTCTACAACTGAAAAAGTAGATATCTTGGACTTCTTATCAGCATCTTCTTTCAATTTTGGATGTTCAAAGTCAACAACTCTAAGATAATTCCTTAGCTCATCAACTGTGTCTGTTCTTAATTTCACATGTATCCTTGAACTTGAACTTCTTTGATGGCTGTTCATCAGTTGTTCTTTACCTCTTTGAGCTCCTTGTAACAGCTCTTTCCTTTCTTCTATCTTCAAGCTCCTTATCTTCAAACGAAATAATGCTTGCAAGATCCTTTTCTATAGCTTCTCTAACAGCATCATACAGATCCTTCATCTCTGTATATGTCAATTTCACCAAACCTGTATATCCTTGACCTTTCAGATAAGCCATCATATCATTTCTTTCTCTAGCTTTACTAATTGGCCTTTGTGATTGAACTATAAGCTTCCTAGATTCTTCAGCATCTATCTTAGCTTGCAATAGTCTAGCTGCTTCCTCACCTTTGGCAATCTGAATTTCTCTTAACTGTGCCAATGTCAGCTTCTTCTTCTTCTTTTCTACCATGACCCTTTTACCTTTATCTTTTGGATCTAACTCCTGGGTAGGTTGAGAAGAAGTATGATGTTGTTGTTCAACCTCATGAATACTGATGCCTCTTTGACTTGACATATTAATCATAATGTCAGCAATTGTTTCATCATCACTGTTAGTATGAGCTATAACATCTTCTTCCTGAGTTGGTTTAGAAGGGCCAACTTCCTCTTGAACTTGACTTGAAGGACCAATATCTTCCTCAAAATCCAAAGTTCTAGGTGTAATTATAAATTGCCTCACAGTACTTTGGAGAGCAGTACTTTCAACATCAGCTCCTTCCAAATTTACTTCCTCAGTATCACCACTTCTTACTTCAACAGCAGCTTCTTCCAAATTGATTTGCTCTGTTTCATCACTCTTCCTCTCAGCAGTGTCTTCTTGAGGAATATTTTCAGGTGGTGTCATCTGAGTATCATCAATAAATCCAGCATCTTCAGATTATCAATATTCTCTAAATTCCTCCCCAATTCGAATGAAGAATGCTTCTTTGACTTTTTCTTCTTTGTCTGAGAGGACTTCTTAGGGTTTTGACCACTCCTCTTCTGAGACCTTACCCATAATCGGTGGTGTTGAACTAGTGGCCAAACAAACTTCTTCAATCTTTGAAACTTAGTCTTTAATTTGACTATCTGAGCAGCTTGAGCCTCACTCTCTTTTTTCAGCCTCCTTAACTCCCTTGTCAAGGCGTAATTATCCAACTCTGCCTCTTCTTCTTCAAATTGCTGAGACATATTTGTGGAAGTATAATCATTAGGAGATGGTGGTTGATTCATACCTTGATCTGACTCCTCATGGATAGGAATGGACATAGGAGCAGCATCTTCCCTAGTAGCAGTATGTGGAGAAGCAGTATGTTGAGAAGAAGTAGGTTGAGGAATACTATCTTCTCTTGAAACTGGAGACTCTTGACTTGCTGATTCAGAGTTTTCTTCATGCTCTTGCTCTTGCTCTGCATCTCTAACAACTTGTGCAACTCCCAATATATGAGCAGTCAAAGGTGTGTTTGTTCCAAAAAACTTGATACTCTTTTTAGATAGAAAAGTAAACACCTTTGGTGGAAGTTTGACAGTGGGTAAAAAACTTTGAGGTTTAGGGACATCCTCAAGTTGATTGTTCAAGAATAACTGAACAAACCTAGGATACATCAAGAATGGTGTACCATTAGCAATATGTGAAAGCATACCATCAAGAATTAGTCTTGAAAAGTTGAATCGTTGATCGGTAGCCAAACCCACTAAAGCAGATGCAATATTTTGACCAAATTGATCAAAAGAAGTACTCTTGGGACTTAAGCAGTGAAGTAAGACATGAATTAGGTACTTCCAATGAGAACAAAACAAAGGCTTCTGAAAAGTAAGTTTCGTAAGATCTCCCTCATAGCCTATATCGCTTAAAGTGTCCCAAAGCACTTGTTTGTCAAAACGAACAGTTCCTCCTTCATCATTAAACATCAAAGCATCCCTAATTGTGGCTTCAGAAATCCGAATTGTTCGTCCAGCAACCGTAGCCCTAATTAAAGAATCATCTTCAACTGTTGCAGTAGCCCAAAATTCTTGTATCCATGGACCAATAACATCAGGATCAACTAAAATAGAGTAGTTGATGGAAGACCCAGTCAAGAAATCAATGATTGCATGAAAATCAACATTATCCCCTGTCTTGTCTAAATTAGCGATCATGTTGTGTTTGCTAACTGTGAATCGATTAGCCATGATGAAGCGTAGAGAAGGATATGTTTTGAATGTGTGTTTCGTTTAAAAAGATTGTGGTGGAAGAGTGAATGAGGGATCTTGGATTAAGTTAAAAGGCGGGGAATAGGTGAGAGTTGCTATAAATAGGATTGAAACAAAGCAAACTCAAAATAATAAAGTTACCGTTTTGATGGACTTATTATCTCCGCCGTAATGAATTAATTAACCGTAGCCCCACACTTTTTGACCGTTGGAACAGTACGTCCACGTAAAGCCAGTACGTTGCTGAGCCAGTACGTTAAGCAACAAAGCAGTACGTTCCATCTTCTTATCCACAATCAACACTTCAAACTAAATCAAGAACTTGTAAATGGCTCATGCTTAAGTTCTAACTAATAACTATGTTGCCTCCCCTCAAATACAACATATGTTCTAAACTAAACTACTAAAAACCAATACTTTCATTAAGAACGGAAAGAAAGTATACTAACTAATACTAAAGCCTCCCCTCAAATGTAGCCTAGTAGTTAATCATCCCAATGCTCACAACTAAGTGGTTGAATCTTGAAACATCAAATCCTTTTGTGAGTAGATCAGCTACATTATCATCTGTGTGAACCTTGACCATCATTTATAAGCCTGTGCTCATAACAATCTCGAATGAAGTGATGCCTAATCTGAATATGCTTGGTCTTGGAGTGATAAACTGGATTCTTTACAATACAGATGGTACTCTCATTATCAATGTTGATAGGAGTGTTTTTGAAGTTGAATCCATAATCCAAGAGTTGATTTTGCATCCACAAAACTTGTCCACAACAGCTTGCAGCAGCAACATATTCTGCTTCAGTAGAGGAGGTTGCAGCAATTGTTTGCTTCTTACATTGCCAGGAGACTAATCTTCTTCCAAGATATTGACATCCTCCTGTGGTTGATCTTCTATCATAGTTATCTCCTGCATAATCACTATCTGAAAAAGCTTCCAAGTGAAAAGGTGACTCCTTAGGATACCATAATCCTAACTTTGGTTGATGTTGAGATATCGAAAAATCCTCTTGACTGCATACATATGTGAAACCTTGGGTGTAACCTGATATCTTGCACACAAACATACAGCAAACATGATGTCAGGTCTTGATGCAGTCAAGTACATAAGACAACCAATCATAGATCTATAAAGCTTGACATCCACAGCTTGTCCATCTTCATCCTTGCCTAATGGTTTATTGTTATCAATGGGTGTGGTGGCAGGCCGGAGATTTGGAAGGTCAAATCTTTTAAGTATGTCTGCAACATACTTTTATTGGTTAATGAAGATTCCATCTCTTGTTTGTCTAACTTGAAGCCCCAAAAAGAAAGTTAATTCTCCCATAGAACTCATTTGAAACTCCCTCTGCATAAGTTCTTCAAATTCTTTCACCATAGACTTCTTTGTGGCTCCAAAGATAATATCATCCACATAGACTTGGACTAACATAATGTCTTTCTTATCCCTTTTGATAAACAAAGTCTTATCAATTTTGCTCCTCTCCTATAACCATGTTGTAATAGAAAAGTTGAGAGTCTCTCATACCAAGCTCTGGGAGCTTGATGAAGGCCATACAGTGCCTTGATCACCTTGTAGACTTTGTTTGGATGTGCAGGATCTTCAAAACCAGGAGGTTGTTTAACATAAACTTCCTCAGAAATTGTGCCATAAAGGAAAGCACTTTTGACATCCATTTGGTAGACAGGAAATCCCATGTATGATGCAAAGGCAAGAAATAACCTTATTGCCTCTATTCTAGCAACAGGAGCAAACACTTCATCATAATCCACTCCTTCTTCTTGGCGATATCCTTGTGCAACCAATCTAGCTTTATTTTTGATAACATTCCCTCTTTCATCTCTTTTGATTCTGAAAACCCATCTTGTACCAATGACTCTTTTGCCATCGGGTAGATCACATAATACCCAGACTTCTTGAAGCTTGAATTGTAGAAGCTCCTCTTGCATGGCTTCAACCCAACTTTCATCAGCTAAAGCTTGAGCTACCTTCTTGGGTTCATCTTGAGATAGAAAACAAGCAAATAGGCATGTTTGTTGATCCTTGTGATTCATCCTGTTTTGTTTGTAAACAAAGCTAAGTAAAGCAGTATGTTGCTTAGAAAGACCTTTAACTTTGTTTCTTGTAACCACTCCTGAAGAGGGTGATCCAATAATGTTGCTTTGAGGATGAGCTTTATGAACTCTCAATGTAGGAGTTGGTGGAACTGGAAGATCAGATTCCAAATTAGTAAAATCAATCCCTTCATTGGTAGTTGAGAAAATACCTTCTGGATTAAGCTCATCATCAATTTCTTCTAATCCAGGAATGTTAGCATTATCCAAATCACCATCATCAATATTGGAATCATCAGCATTGTTCCAATTTGATGGTTCTAACACACCAGAAGTACTGTCAAAAGGGTCATCAGTACTTTGATCAAAAGTACTGTGGGCAGTATCTTGAAATTTACACTTTTTCTTTGCAGCTTCATAAGCCCTCCTTTGTTCATCTTCATAGGATTGTGCTATAGTTTCTTGAAAAAGCATCCTATTAAGTTCATCTTGTATGGCTTGATCTTCATCAGATACTGTATTGATTGGTTGAGCAGTACTTTGTTCCTTATCAGTAACTTCAGGTTCTTTGTCAGGAACATCTTCTGGTCTAACATTGACTCCATGAACAATGTACTGTGAATCATCTTCTTTGTGATTAGCCTGATTCTCTTCTCTAACAGGCACATAATTCATAGATGGAGTGAACTTGAGATCAAGGTCAAACATCCAATCAGGACCTTTACCTTTCTGAGTTTCTTTATCTTCCAAAAATTCAACATGAAGACAATCTTGAACCTTTTTGGTACTCCTGTTATAAACTCTAAAACCTTTGCTATTTGTACAATAACCCAATAGATATCCTTCATCTGACTTACCATCAAATTTTCCTAGAGAATCAATAGTATTTAGAATAGTCAGAGAACAGCCAAAAGGTTTTAGAAAACGAATGTTTGGTTTCTTTCCCATTAGTAACTCATAAGGTGTCTTCATCTGAGGTTTAGTTACTGAAACTCTATTTAATACATAGCAAGCAGTACTTATGGCTTCAGCCCAAAAGAGAATAGGTAATTGGGAGTCTGCAAGCATTGTTCTAGCTGCTTCTATCAAAGTCCTGTTCTTTCTTTCTGCAACACCATTCTGCTGAGGTGTTCTAGCAATGCTAAACTCTCTCTTGATCCCTTTCTTGGCACAGAATTCATCCATATGCTTGTTCTTGAATTCTGTTCCATTATCACATCTAATACCTCTTACTTTGAGTCTCAATTGATTTTCAAGGGCTACTATCAGGTCATGGATAGCATCAAAGGTTTCATCTTTGAATCCCAAGAAAAAGACCCAACTAAATCTGCTACAATCATCTGTCACAACCAAGCAGTACTTCTTCTTGTTTAAACTCTCTACTGAAACTGGTCCAAACAGATCCATGTGTAGCAACTCCAAAGGTTCTCTAATATCTCTTTCCCCAAGCTTCTTACATGAAGCTTTATGTTGTTTACCCTTCTTGCAAGCCAAACATGAATGATCAGTCTTGAATGTTTTGGAAGGTAAACCTCTAACTAAATTCCCTTTGACCAGCTTGTTGATGTTCTTGAAATTTACATGACCTAGTCTTCTATGCCATAGATGTGCTTCTTCCAATGATGCCTTGGCTACTAAACATGTTGCTCTTCCAGCAGAATTGAGACTCTTTAAGTCTAAACTGTACACATCATTGGTTCTTGGTACTCTCAATGTTACCAAGTGATCATCAACAAACTTAAACTCAGGAGAGAGAATGAGACATTCTGTATCAGTGAACAGAATTGGGTACTTCTTGTCACAAATCTGAGATACTGACAAAAGATTGAACTTGAGCTCCTTCACATATCTAACATTCTCAAAATCAATACATCCAGCCTTGATTGTTCCTTTGCCAGTGATTCTCCCTCCATCAGGATCATTACCAAATGCAACTCTTCCTCCATAATATGCCTTAAAATCTGACAGGATCTCCTTGTCCCCTGTCATGCTGCCAGAGCAACCACTATCAACAATAATATGATCTTTAAGCTCCTCCTCTGGGTTGCCCTGCACAGTAAAGAAAAGGGTTAGTTTCTTTTAGGAACCCAAGCCATTACTGACTTGTGTTCCCCTTGTGGAGTGACATACTTGAATTCCTTCAGTATGTAATCGCCACTGGTTTTAAAGGCATGGTCAATGATTATTTGCGTTGGTCCCATGTCATGTGTTGTATTATCAACAACACTCCCTGTTTCACCCTTATCTGATGAAAGTATTGCTTGTTCCCCATTAGTACTTTCTTTCTTAACCCAATTTCGTTTGACCTTAGGTTTCTCTGATCTAGGTACTCTGCTTGAGGTGTAAGACCTTTTATATGAATTGAATCTCTTAGGTCTTCTATATGAAAAAGTGTTAGCAGTACCATGATTGGGTGAAAACTTATCAGTCCTTTGAGAAGGTACTTCTTGAGACTTATCAGTGTGTGAAGGTACTGGTGGTTTGGAAAACATTCTTTTCTGGTGAGGGTACCTATAGTCTTTAGAGAAATTACTATGGTTAACCCTATTTGAGTGATTCCAAACTGGTCTAGTCTCTCTTGGCATATGGGTGGCAGGTCTATTCTTTAGGTGGCAGTGCTTAATCAAATGATCAGGACTATAGCATACATAACATAATTTTCTCTCCATATTCCCAAATCCTCTTCTATGATTAAAAGGTTTCCTATAGTTAGCAGTATTTTGAAAAGTTTCTCTTGGAGGTACTGCTGAATGTCTAGCAGTACTTTGAAAAGTTTTTGGAGGTACTGCTTGTTTTTGAAAGGCTGTAGGAAACTTTTGATCATTACCCCTTTGAAAATCATCCTTGGGTTTCTCAGAACTAGATTGACTAGTAAGCTTCTTCCTAAACTCTAGGTTGTCTACACCATAACGAGAAACATCTGTCCTAAGTGGTTGAAACCTACCAGTGGGTGGAGGAACTGAGTGGTACCCCTTATCTTTCTTAAACTCAGGAGGTGTTTCACTAATTGGTTTATCATTCCTAGATGTGTTTTCTTCTGAGCTAGTAAGATCATCATCACTAGGTGGGATCTCTTCCTTGTCACTAGGTGGGGTCTCTTCCTTATCACTAGGTGGGGTCTCATCTGAACTACTATCTTCACCATAACCTAGTCCAGTTCTACTATTTATTCTTCTTTGTTTTTCAACAAATTGAACATGTGATAGACCAGCCTGTTTAATACTACCAAGTTTTTCTAACAAAGCATCTCTTTCCTTAGTAATCTTTTCTAATTCAGACACCTTACATCCTAACTTCCATTCACTTAATTTTAATTGGTAATCTTGTTGCTCATATTTTTCTGCCCAAGCCATTTCATTATTTTCATGTGTTAATATTTTGGCTTCCATTGACTCTAAAGTTAATTGATAACCAGCTACCTCAGACCTAGCTGTTCTACAATTATCTCTTTCAGTCACATATTCTTTAAGCAACTTTTGATACACATCATTACACTTAGAGCATACCTCAGAGACATTGGATGAACTTGGTGAAGTAGCTACCATAGCAATCTGAACAGGTTCATCTTCATCCTCCATGCTCCAGTCAAAGCTTCCAAGACCATCTCTTGATTCCAAAGCAGCATATCCTGGTTCCTCATCAAAAGCTGTGCTCCAATCAAACTCTTCCATTGCAACCATAGAATAGGTTACAGGTTCATCATCAAATTCAGCACTCTAGTCAATCTCTGCTAGATTTTCTTGAGCCACCAAAGCTTTTGGTTTTGATTCAGTAATAGGAACCTCCTTTCTTTCAACCTTGGGTTGTTCAATCATCCTGTTTGCCTGATATTTTGCAAACTTGCATTCCCTTGCAAAGTGTCCAAGCTTTTGACAATTGAAACATTCAATCTTGGATTTGTCAAAAGTTATACCCTGTTTAGCTTTGAAATCAATTCCCCTTCCTGTCTTGTTCATGAACTTCTTGATTCTTGCAGTGATCATGGCTACTTGCCATCTTATGTCAATCTCCTCTAAAGCATCTTCTTCAATCTGAAACAAGTCTTCTTGATAGGTAACAGGTAAAGTGGCTTGTTGTGCAAAGAAGGAACATACAACATCATCAGAATTGGTGTTGTTTGTTGGTGATGGGTTGGAGGTAGTTGTGGTTGTGCAAACATGCTGTGTATCACCAACAGTACTTTGAGAAGGATAAGCAGTACTTTTAGTAGAAGTACTGCTTCTGTTTTCAGAAGACACAAAAGCTATGTTGTGAGTTTTCTGAGAACTATGACCATTCATCTCTTGCTCGTACACTTTCAAATTGTTGTAGAGATCATCAAAGTCCATAGACTCCAATCCAGGTTGTCCTCTAATCATAGTAGCAACCACATGCCAGACAGATGGCAAACTCCTTAAGAACTTCAAATTTGCATCTTCAACAGATACCTCTGCTCCATACAGTTCTAGCATACTAAGTAGATTTTGGAATCTGTCATAGGCAGCATCAAGACCTTCTCTTTCACCAACAGTGAAAGTTTCAAACTGCTGCTTCAATAAGTTTCTATGCATCTTCTTAGAAGCATCATTACCTCCAAATCTTGTCTTGATCGCAGCCCACAATTGCTTTGCATCCTTAGCATCATGGAACTTTAGTAGGTGACCATCAGGAATAGCAGACAACAGTATGTTGAGAGCCTTATCTTGATTTCTCTTTGTAGCTGCTGGCAAGGTTGGTTGAGGTGGTTTGGGTTGTCCTTCAACATGTACAGGTTCGTCAAGAACAACATTACCATTGACAATCACATCCCATAGAGCATGGTCTGTAATAGCAAGGTACTGCCTCATCTTCATGCTCCAGAGGTCATATTCTCCCTTCTTGATGATAGGAATTCTGAGTGAGGTGATGGATGGGATTGGTGCAGCTTCAGTCGACATCGTTTAGGGTTTGTTGATAAATCGGTTTTAAGGGTTTCTTCTTAATCAGAGTCTCCACACAAGCTCTGATACCACTTGTTGGATCGATATACTTTGACCAAACTAACTTGTAGCTTGTCTATGGTTTAACAACCTTGAATAAATTCAAAACTGTTAATGATGAAACACTGATATACTTTGCTAAGTATGCGGAATCTACTTCAACAAAGCTAAAAAGAATTAATAAACAACTTTGAATATTATTAAAACCTTGAACCTGCTATTTACACAGATTCACTAACAAACTCTAATCACTAATACTCTAATAAGCTTCTAATACTCGTATGAACTTGTCTCTCTAAAATCGTTATCTCTAATGCCAACCTAGGGATCCTTTTATAGGCACAAGGAAAACCCTAGTCGGTTTACAATACTTGAACGACAAGTAATTCTAATTATAACTCTAATCTAATACGAACATTCTAGAATTACACATTAGTCCTTAAACATATTTGCATAACAGTCCTTCAACGAGCAGCAGTACTTTGACTTAATTAGCAGTACTTTGACTTCCAGCAATACTTTGATATTCCAACAGTACTTTAACTTTATAGCCCAACAGCTTGGGTTTTTAAAGTTGATGGTATCGGTTTTTTGGGTGTTGGTGTTCTGGTTGATTCTGAAATCGATTCTGAACTTGATGTTCAGGTCAAGTATTGTATAGTATTGGCTATTTCTTCTTCTTTTCTGATAGTGGCTAATTGTTTTTCTAAAGTGTCAGTGCAAATATTACGATATTTAATCTATACAGTTTCGTTTGTTTTGATTGATGACAAACATGTAACTTGATACATAACGTAAAATGTACAAGTTACTCGTAATCATATTTTGTCTGAACATACATTCAACACCTCAAGTCCTCGTATGCTACAACACAGGTTCGTACATGTTTGTTATGTGGCATTATGATCAAACCCCTTGACAAATCATTTAGAATGTTTAAAATACGTTTAGAGTCATTAAGTATTTTAAAAGGTTAATCATTCTATTTCGAACTCACTTTACATTTTGCATATACAAGTATTTTTACTTATACATCATGCTTCCTAAGTTGTATTCATAGAATAAGTGCCACATTAGGTGTCAAAATAGGATAAGTGCCACATTAGGTATCAAAGTGCACTTTAGGTGTCAAACTAAGACAAATGTATTTACATACTTCTAAAAATGATGTTAATGACATAATAACTTAAGTCCCATAGTAACATAAGTAGTTTAACATTTTTAGTAACACATAAACTAACATGGTACAACTTGTTAAACATATATTAACTAGTTAAGTAATACATTTTACAAACAAACTTTTGTTTACATTTTAATCAAAATGAAAATGGTTTTATTACCTCATGCACAGTGTCGTCAAAATCTTGAAAGATCACAAAAGATATCTTGGAAAGATTGTGTAAATATTTTGGAAAGATTTGAAACAAGATTTGCAAAGATTTTGAAAATCTTAGAAAATATCTTTGTAGGATACTAGCAAGATCATGTAAATATTTTGGAAAGATTTGAACAAGATTTGTAAAGGATTTTGAAGATTTTATGTCAGGTCCCCACGGAACCAAATGCATACACGGACGGAACCCTTGTTTTGGTTCCGTCTGATCCGTGGGTTGCTGAGCTTGTTGGCTATAAATAGCAGCCCATTGTTTACTCATTCATACATCACTTGAACATACATTCTCTCTACCCTTTTGCATACATTTAGATCAGTAGATAACAATGTAGCAACATACATTAATCACCTTTATCATCATGATCATAATGCTTCTAACTTTCATTATGTTGTAAGCATACTCCCGAAATGATCCTGTGAAGCAAGCTCAGAGATCTTGAGTCATCAGCCACCACAAGCATACATATATGAAGATCTATCACAACAAGCTTAGGGAACTTGTGATCTTCATCCATTGAAGGCTTTCTATGAATGGAAGTTCATTTAGATTAGTCATTCATATCCATCAGACATTTGTGTCATGGATCGTCATTGTAAACATCATTGTATCATCACAATCTATTCACCAAACTAGATTAGATGGTTTATGTGTTTGTGCCATAAAACACAAGATTTTTATGTTGGGCCATAAAACATAACGGGAGTGGTTGTACCCTTGTAAAAGAACTCGACATCTAGCTTAGTGTCGGAAATATTGTATAGGCGACGTTAGGTTGGTACTACCTCGAACTAGAACCCAGTATTTAAATTTGTACCGGAAAAAGTGTAAGCGACGTTTGTAAGGTTTTCTCCGCCGAGAAGGGAGCTTGTTGATCTAGTGAAGTAACTCTCGAGTTGGGTACTCGGGAAGTGGAGTAGGGTGGAGAGGAGCTCCGTGACCGAACCATTATAAATCATCGTGTTTGATTTGCGCTTTCTTACTGCTTTACTTTTATACTTGCATTATATTATTTGTTGATGCAAATAATGTTCTAAAAACGTTATTTCTATCTTTTGATTACTTCACGTTTTGAGGATGACAAAATGTGAAAACACGTTACGTTAAAATCAACGTAAACAAGTTTTTAATTGGAAGATCCCGTTTCTACGCAAATCACTCTAGAACAAATTTACAACTTGACTAATGATCAAAGAAGTGAATTTGTGCTTAAGACTTCACATTTTTATGTGACAAAACATTTCTTTCAAAAATATACTTTACAAATTATTTTTGAATAATTAAGAAATGTTTTAACGGAAAAATAAGTTTAAAATACATAACAGCTATTTTACCCCCCAAAATCAGCTCCAAACTTCCCCAAATAAATTTTCACCTGAAAAGACAAAAAGAGGAGCGTTTTTTTCTGACACGGCTCCACAGTTCCACTAAATTTAGTGGAGCTGTCCCTTTATAACGGCTAGATTTTTTCTGCCTATAAATACCAACCCACTTCACAGATTTTGGGCATCCTTTCACACACAGAACTTTCTGAGTTTAATACTCTCTTTACATTTTCTTTCTTTGATCATTTAGATTAGTTTTTCTTTTGTTCAAGATTGATCCAATCATCCATTCAAGTGATCCTATTCATTCCTCTTCAATAGCAAGAGAAGAACACAAAGTATCCAAGTAGATACAAAGTTTTGTCATTCCTCTTCAATAGCAAGAGAAGAACTCAAGGTATCCAAGAAGATACAAGAGTTGTAGTTTTAGTTAGGGAAGTTGTAACATTTGTTACACACTTGTTGTATCCTAGTATACATCAAGATTATTTTTCTTTTGTGAGAGTGTGAGTGAAGATCATTGAGATCTTATAGAGATATTGAATATCTCTTGAAGCCATTGGGCTTGTGTGATTGATCAAGAAGATCAAAGTTAGATAGGTTAGAGTGAGTGAGAGAGTTGATCATTGTAATCTTGTGAGATCTTGGAGATCTCTTGAGTCTTGTGTGTTAAGTGTGTGAAGTAGAAAGGATCAAGTGGATCGTGGTAGATTGGTGCTAGCTAAGATTAGCACTCAACATCTAGCTTAGTGTCGGAAATAGGATAAGGGACGTGTACGGTTTTCTCCGCCTAAAGGGAGGTTGTTGACATAGTGCTTGAAACTCTCGATTGTGGTACTCGGGGAGTGGAGTAGGGCGAAGAAGAGCTTCATAGCTGAACCACTATAAATCCTTTTGTCCTGGTTTGATCTTTCCTTCTCTTCTTTTTACTTTCATTCATTACTTATAATTAGTTAGTTTAGTGTATAGTTCATATTGGTGTTGATTGATTGCACATAAGATTCGAATCAAGGTTTTTCATATGTAAAGCTTTAAGAAGTTTTAAAAGAACTTGAAAAACCGGTAAAACTATTTAACCCTCCTTCTAGTTTTCCACAATCGGTATCAGTAGCCACGTCAGTCAAGATTTTAAAGTAAATTGTATTTTAAAACTTGAATCGATCAATGGATTCCGACAAATATCTAGAAGGGCAATCTATGCAAAGACCACCACTTTTTGAAACCGATTGTTTTATCTATTGGAAAACAAGATTCGAAACGTATGTAAAATCAAAAGACATTGATCTTTGGCATGTTATTACCGAGGGTGACTTTCAACCGATTCAAAAGAATCCGGAAACTAGAAAAGATGAAATAGTTCTTTATGATAAACAAAGTGATGAACTTAAAAGAAAACTAGCCAAAAATAATGAGGCTAAAATGATGATTTACAATGCTTTGCCTAAAAAGGAGTTTGAAAGAATTTTTATGTGTAATACGGCAAAATATATTTGGAAAACTTTGTTAGTCACTCACCAAGGTAATAACCAAGTCAAAGAGAACAAGATAGATCTTCTTGTTCAACAATATGAACAATTTTCCATTTCGGAAGATGAGTCAATAGATAATGCTTTTGCTATATTTAATACCATTATTACTTGTCTTAAAGCTCTTGATGAAGGTTACTCTAGCAAGAATTATGTTAGGAAGTTCCTTAGGGCTCTACATCCTAAATGGAGAGCAAATGTCACTGCCATTGAAGAGTCAAAGGACTTGGTGACATTATCACTCGATGAACTAATAGGAAACTTGAAAGTTCACGAGATGATAATCAAGAAGGACTCCGATATAGTCAAAGGCAAAAGCGAGAGAGTTAGATCTCTAGCATTGAAAGCCAAGATGGAGTCTAGTGATGAGAAATGTTCGAGTTCTGATAGTGAAGATGAAGAATATGCGTTAGCGGTTAGGGACTTTAAAAAGTTCTTTAGGAGAAGAGGTAGGTTCGTTAAACAACCTCGTGATGAAAAGAAGACATCATAAAAGAACCGAGTTGAAAAGAAAGGGACAAGTGATAGGAAATGCTTTAGATGCGGAGATCCTAATCACCTCATAGGAGAGTGTCCCAAACCACCGAAATCCAACAACCAACGAGCTTTCATAGGAGGCTCTTAGAGTGATAGTGGTAAAGAAGAAGAGAATAAGCCCAAGGATGAAACATGCCTAATTGGTAAAACTTCTAATGAGGTTCGTTACGAATATCCTGATTATAGTGATGATAATTCGTTAATTGATGATAACACACTAAATGACGAATATAATAAACTATGCAAAGTTAGTTCTAAAATTTTAGGTAGAAATAAATCACTAAAATTAAAATTGCATGAACTTGAAATGCAAGTTTTAGAACTAAAGGATCCAGTCAAAAGACTTGAGAAAAATAAAGGAGTAGACGTAGGATGCAAGTCATGCATAGGTCTTCGAGTAGAAAACGAAAAACTCAAAGAAAATGCATTTAGGATTATTAGGTTTGAAAAAGAAACAGATAATGCTTCGACAAGTAAAATGAAACAAGTAGAATCTGTCAAACCCACAAGCTCTGTCAAAACAATAGACGGCACCACTAAAGGTACGGATGGTACCATTAATTTAATGGTAACGTGGTACAGTCTGATGCTGGAGACAGAATTGAGTCGAATTTGAAAAGTAACTTAAGTCCTAAACCAAGTCACATAGTTGTAAATGGTACCAAAGTATCCATTGCTAGTATAAAGGAAGTCAAAAGGTTTTGCAAACCTTTGTCAAACCCCAGGCATGGCTTGTTGGGTTTATTGATTTGATGATACAAAACAAGAAGAATAAAACATGAAGGACTTAATGTGACAAGAAGGAAAGTTACAAAAAGATGGAGATATTAGAAGATTCTAGAAGAATATTTACTTTCCTAATTATATTATGTTTCCTAATTGTCTTTTAAACCCTAATCCTCTAGTATATAAAGAGGACATGGGTCATTAGTTCATGTGTGCACAATTACAATGTAGTCGACTAAAAGAGTTCATGTGTGTCTAGGCGTTTGGTCATAGAAAACGTCTAGGGTTTAGTTTGTTTCACTTCAAAATCAATTTGATCCTTGTTATAGGTAGATAACACGTTTTATTATTCTTAATAAAATTGAGGTGATTGTGGAAAAACCTTGTTCATAATAATGTTAATTCTTTATTGAATATTCTGCTTTCATTATTATGTGTCCTAGATAATATGAGGTCTAAATAACCTCGAGCTACAATGATTCAACAGTTGGTATCAGAGCGGGTTGCTCATGATATCTAGGATCTACAAGGTTTACTGTCGAAGAGAAGCAGATGTGAGAAAGTATGATGGTCTTTAAGGTATAATCGTTCTTTTTATTGTATCAATTTTTTTGGTGATATATGGCGACAAAAATCGATTATCAAGAATCTTTGATCGCTAGTTTGTCGTGTGGTGCAATTGGTATATTTAATGTGTTTGTCGTGTGGTTAATACGCAAGTGGAAACCTGTGGATTTAACCTTGTACTAATTAATTGCAAGTTGTCAGAGAAAGTTACTTCATATTAATTAATGTTGATTATATATTATAAGAGGAACTTGGGATTATTTGTCGTCTTTTGGAGAAGTGGTGAAAGTGAATTATTGATAAACCTTGTACTGATTCGTTAATAATTGGTCTTCAAAGTCAGTTTATCGTCTTGCGCATGTGGGATAATGAATGTCGGTTGTCTTCAAATTCATAAATACTGCACGTTTAGTGGGTAATGTGTAAACTGATAAGAGTGGTGTGCTATAATTTGATTGGATAAGGGCTGTTGTATTGTTAGTTAGTGCTGCTCTCAAGATATTGCTTTCAAGATACTGCTGCTATGTTTTCAAGCATACTACTGCTGCATTATTTTTACTACTGCTCGTTATTGGTTTCTGCTGCTGCGCTTACAGGTTAATGCTGCTGTTGGAAACTTACTACTGCTAAGGTAAATGGTTTCTACTGTTAGAGCTATTCGAGATATTATTACTACTGCTTGCTTTATCAGATATTGGATAGTTCATGGGTTTATTGGACAGTACATGGTAAGTTTGAGAGATGTTGGACCACACACACAGGTTATTGGTTCACACACATAAGGAATTTGGTTTTTGTTTTAAATGTTCTTAAAGGTTTTAAAAGGCTCGTATTTGGTTTATTGGATTAATTGATTACGAAGAAGGTTGATTATCACCTATTTGATGTTGTAGTTGAGTTTCACAAGTGCGTGTTCATATCATATCTCAAAGTGGGTGTTACACTTTGAAGATAACTTGTTTGTTTTATACGGTGGTGACAACAGCTTGAAGAATCTAGCAGTGTGTGATTTTTCTTATGATGCTCTATGCACACATTGGCTATCACTTAAAGGAGTTACATTATAGTGCTCAGTGTCTCAATAAAGATGAGGATTTTGTCAAGAGATTACGGTCTACTTATATGGTGTTAGTATAAGTTGGAGTCACGTGTGTAACACCCCAACCCGACAAGGGTAAAGATATCACAAAAATGGTTTCATATCAGATCAAAACAAAGCATACATTTACAGTAATACAAGAATCTCAAAGGTTACAAATGAAATACTGAAATTACAAGGTTACAAATGGGAATTTCAATAACTAATAAGTCTAAATATAATGACTTCTAATCATTGCTAATCCATAAGCTATCAAAGTCTTCTAAGTCCGAGGTTCTCTCCACTCATAACCCAGCTTCCATCTAAAACCTGCCGCAGGAAAAGAAATGCGGCTGAGCTTAAAAAAGCCCAGTGAACAGATATATATATAAACGAAAACGAAATCAAAAGGAAACGAACATATATGGTATAGTGCAATGGAATAACATGAGATAAGACAAAGGTAAAAGTAAGAAAGGGAAAAGGAAAAGTCAGTAATCCACCACGAGCCCGAACACAAATCAAATATAGTAACCAAATCTTCATAATCATATAGAGGGGAGACCTCTCAGATAATCAGATAATATGAGGGGTGTCCTCATTCTTCAAATGGAGTAGCTAGCTCCCGAACTTGTGAAAGACGTGGATTGCACCCAGCATCAGTCACCGAACAATATATAATATCAAATCATGTTAAGTCCACGAACACGGACACGAACCTAGGATTGCAACCCATACGTCCCCCGAACAATAATATTGGCCATAATAAATAATAAAGCGCGCATGTCAAAATGGGGACGGTGTGAGAAATCACTCACCCACACGTGAGTCATGCCACTGGTGCATCAATGACACGGCCATGTTACCTTCATGGCTAGGAAACGAACTTGGCTCGGGTATCAAACTAAAGGGTCAAAGGTCCAAATCATAGAAAAGGTTCAAATAGTCTAAGTCATCGAATCATAGTCAAAGTCCAAATATCAAAGGTTCATGGCAAAGGGTTCATATCCAATATCAAAGTCAAACGAATCCAAACGAACCGATCAAAGGTTCATAATCAAATGGTTCATTTAAAGAAATCTTTATCAAATGGTTTTCATCAAAAATGATCTTTATTAACTATTTTCACAAAAGTAGTCTTTAAAAGTAATTTTCATAAAAGTTTAGTAAGATTCCAAATAAAAATGGTATCGCATATTTCATAAACATCATTTTAAAATAAGTTTTCCTCAAAGCATGTCCATGATATAATTAAAAAGGTTTTCACATCTAGTTACCAAAATCAAATGAACCTTCGAAGCATCAAGTGATACGAATACTAATATCCCAAGGTAACGAACGAATATCAAACGGATCATTATAGAGGCTCAAAGCAAAAAGGGTCATATCAAACATCAAAGTCAAAATGAATCAAACAAACGAACCAAAGTGTAGGGGAACATAGCAATGGCTTTGGGAATCTTAAAAATGAATCAAGATCAATGAGTCATGAGGAGAAGACACCCTTACTGAAAAAGGGTAGAATATCTGTACCTTATACCGCACGTGCAAACATATCTAGAAATATAAATATCGGAAACAACTCCATCTTCAGCGAATCTACACGAACACATGATCGTCTTATTATTAATATCTTCTTCAAATCAGATTTTTCATTTTAGTCGGCTTTCCATTTTTAGTAACTTTCCATTTATAGCAGGTTTCCAAAATTAGTAAGTTTCCATTTTTAGAAAGTTTCCTTATTTAGCAAATTTCCATAATTAAACAAATTCCACAAAGTAATTAGATTAAGTCATTAATTAAGCCTCATTATGGAAATAGGGTACATTTTAGCAAGTTATAAAAGTTTAAGGTCAAATATGACAACTTTTATATTTTAGGGTTTTAAATGCATATATGCCAAAGATAAAGGCCCAAAGTGCGAATATTACAAGCTATTCATTTTAGTCCAAAAGCTTCCCATATTAACGATCCAAATCCTTTAACTTTAACCAATTTTACAAGTTAAACCCTTAAGTTATATAAATTACAAATTAAACCTTATAATTAATTAAGTTACAAATTAATCCTTACAATATTCATAATTACACATTAAGCCTTCGATTATTAAAAATTACACAATCAAGCCCCTTGTATTAAGTATTTTAAGAATCAACCTTAAATTTCCAGAATTTACAAAACAAGTCCCTCCATTTTAATTAATTACAAATCGATTTAAATAATTAACTAATTTAACAATTAAACCTTTTAATTACAAAATTAACATGTAATACCCCTATATTATAATTTTTACGTGATACCCTTGGTCCAAAACACATTACAAAAATAACCCTCAAGTTTAGAAAATTACAAAACACACCTTTATAGTTTTAAAAATCCAATCGGTACACCTTTTAAATCCACAAACCCTAACCCTAATTTATCCAATCATTACCCATCATCACAAAAACCTTAAAAACACATTAATTAATCAGATCTAATCACAAAAACCCTAACCCTAAATCAATTCGATTAGGTTTTCTATTTTTCTCATTTTTCTTTAAATCCGATTACAAACAAAAACTCCACAAGGATGATTTAGGCTTTAACAAATCAAATGACCATTTTTTCAGAGTTGTATGATGCATAAGGAACTCAGATAAAATATGTTCGAGACCCAGAAAATTCGTATGAACAGATTTGGGTTTATTTGTGTTTTTAGAATTTATAATTAACACGATCACTTTTTTACGTGCATGGTTTGATTTAGCCATTTTATATGAGTCTTATATGATGTAAATGACATAAGAAAAATACCAGGTAGCCTTCATGATGATCGAATGAGATGTGGAGGATTTGTACCTCTCGGCTAGGACAAAACACGAGCAAAACTCAAAACCCACGAACCAAGCTTCCAATATTCGAATCCCTATTTTTCTAGCCTTCCTCTAACTCCAAAGAACCCAGGAAAAATAGCCAAGATCGTTGAAAAAATGTGGTGGCCAGTTTGGGAGTTTTGTTGTGATCGGTTAGGGATTTAGAGACATAAGAAGGAAATAAAAATTAAAACCGTGTATGGAGGAGGGGGTTTGCAAAAATTTCGGCCCAATTGAGGTGATAGGGTCAATTTTCTGATTTTTTGATAGTTTCCCTTTTGGTGGTGATGTTTATCTCTTATTTAAAACAATTTAAATACAAAACAATAATTAAAAGTATTCTTATAATATTTTTGGTCCATATAATGTATTTTATGTGTGACAAATAATTTTTTTGGACATTGTAAAATATTAAATTGTTGTAACCAAATTATCCTTACTTCATATGTTGCTCATATCCAGAGGTTTGGGATTTATTTGATACTTTAAGTGCTTATTAATCAAATTTTAAGGTTATAGGGGCAATTTGGACATTTTGCATGTTTTGGAATTTGAGGTATTACAACTACTTCCCCTCTAAAAGAAATTTTCGTCCCCAAAATTTGAAGTCGAAAAGTTAAACGAAGTCGTAGCAAATCGCAAAAGGTCGTCACAAACATTCTCATGCCCGAGTAGGTTCTTCCAAAAGGATCTTCAGACCAAATAGTTTCTCATGACTCAAATCAAAACGAAGTGGGTTTAAATTTCTCCGAAGGAGACAAAATAAATTGATTCTGATCAACAGGTCCATGCAACATAAAATGGACGATAGGTGAATCTTTCGGAAAGCTCTTATGGAATACGAACAAGATTTCAAATCAAATTAACTGTGTCAACAGTAGAGAGTTCTATACAGAGTTTTCAAGATATATAACTGAGGTCAACCGAATGCGAAACGAGAGTCCAAACTCATCCAGATATCTAATGAACGAAAACAGAGTACACGCATAGGTAGAATGAACCTAAAGTCTCACTAATTACGGATAACGGAGATTCAAATTCTAAACTTCTTAGGTACTTCCCAAGATATCCTATGCCCACAACAAGTGCACGTTATATGATGTAAGTATTATCACGTTGGCCAGACGTCGTAATACTGGCATCATATAAATATGCCCTCATGATGGTCATATTTTATCTCGAGCCGTAAGTAAAACCACCTATCTTAATCCACCTAGTACTTCTACAGTCTCAGAGGACAACAAAATCAATTGTCATAGTCAAGAAAGAAAACAAAACTATTCGCAAGAGTATCAAAATCCCAGATTGCCTAGCAGAAGTGAGGTACGCCGTCACAAGCATAATATCTTCCACAACTCGCCAAAATCTCTCAAACAAAGCCATCACCGAACATACGAAAAATGAACACGAACTGAAATGCTTCTAGGAAACTTAAATCGTCAGAGGATCTTATTACTTTATAACGAAATTTAAGAGGGTCAACGGAAATGAACGTTAGTCACCAAGAACTTCGGCCTTCAAAGAATAAACATAAAGGGTCTGTTTCAAAACTCCGTTCATTCAACACATCCAATCTCTTCAAGTCTGGTTAATCTGTCTTCGTTTGTCCATCAATCGGAAAGTGAAACCAAAATCGGAAACTTGTGTCTGGTTCGTCAAGCCTACTGCAGTTCTTATTGGAATGTGATGGAGTAGAGTGGATTTCTGGCACGATCTTTAAATCTCTTCATCATCCAGTCTGCTTCCACTCTCAATTCATCTTAGTACAACCAAGATGAATAGGGAAGTGAGACTGCATGTCTTCATCAGCTCCAGGTTCTCCATCTTGACAAGAATTTCTTCTTCTGCATCGCCAACACTTCTGCCTTGTAAGTAATGTCTTCACTCTTCAGGGTAGCCTCCGTTGTTGTCAACTCCAGGTCAGGCAGTGAATAATTCTTCTGATATGTTTCTAGTTGTCTTGATGCATACGAAAAACTTTCTGTGCAGTAAGGGAGTATCACCGAGTCTCTTTCTGAAATATCCCAAAATTGTTCCGCCCGAGGGTAAGGAAGCTAATTTCTATTTCAGCTTTTCCAAAACTCCATTCTCAATCAAACTAAGCTGTTTCTCTCGGTTCACGAAATTTCTCAATGGTATCGCAACTTGTAAACATCATCCAGAATTCTTCTGCAAAGTTCAAAAAGGTTTCAGTTCTTCATTCTGTCATCGGTCTTGACCACTTGGTGATAGTTTTCAAAACTTGCGGAATTTAAAGAGATATCCTCAATTAAGAACATCGTTGCCCCAACAATTATCAATCTCTCAGAATGCACAATGATCGACAAATTTCCTAACAAAGTGCAAAGATGATTTTCATGCTCTTCCTCGTCCCCGAACGTACTATTAAGTCATACATGACCATTCGCCCAAGTACTCACGAGAAAACATCATTTATCAAATTCACGAAACAGTCAGAGCTTTAACTAATACTATTAGCGTCACTAACCATCATAGCAGTCGTTACAAATACGGAAGGCGATTTCAAGAATAACTTCAATTTATACCTCCATCTGACAGAAACTTCGCGCTCTGAAATTGAACATTTACATAGATGTTTCAGGGTAGAGAAATAATGGTTCCTAACAGCAATACGGTTCAGCTTCTAGTAATCACTACATATCTCCTGTCACCATCCTTCTTAATCGCGAACGAAACTGCAATACGCCCAGAAGATACACTTAAGCAAACTTGCTTCCTGGTCTTCGGTTGCTGCTCTTCCCGGTAGCTCAAATCAACTGGTATAATTCTGGACACATCCGGAGGAAATCTTTGTCTGGTGACTAGACAATATCTCGATATCATGTCAAATCTTACTTCACACTTCGGTGGAAAACTTGGTGGTTCAACCAGGAATCATATTCAAGAAATTCAGGGTGCCAAATAACGTTCAAAATACGATTCATTCATTGGTGTACGAAATGGGTCCTAGGAAAGCTTCATAACTGCGAAAGTAACACACGAGTCTCCAGAGTAATAATGATAGCAAAGGGTTTAACAATCGGTAATCGTAGTAGGGAGTTCAAAATTGTTTCAAACGCCAAAGGTGAGACAATAGGAGGATAATTGTCAATATTTTGAATGCTCAAACAACAAATCTCTTAGTAGAATAAAATCGAAGTTAGCTATACAAAGAAAGACGGATCAACAAAGAAAATCTTATCGTTCAAAAGTGAGAGGGAAACATTCTTATGCTCGTGGTTGCACACCACAAGACTTCTCATAGGGATAGAGATGGGTGAAACGAAATCAAATAGTGTCGAAAGATTCATAAACGTTTATTAAAGCAAAAGACAAATAACAAAATGTATTAAGTACGTCATCGCTATGGAGATTCTCAGAATGCCCGAAGAGGCATCAAAATGATTAACGAAAGGATCAGAGGTCAGAGTCAAAATCTGAAGATAAGGATCAAATAGTGTCAGGCTATTACTATGCAATTCTCAATGCCTTCAAGATTTAATTAGGTTTCAAATCTTAGGTGGTGCAAAGCATAAGCTTTCAATTCCCAAAAGTGATATCAACATGATCTAACCAAAAGCAAGGCACGAATCAGAGTGATGCGGAAGCAAAGATATTTAAGCAAATGCCTTATAGTCTACCCATTCCTCACCGGTCAAAACTTAGGTTCCTATAGGGAAATCTTAAAGCAAATTTTCAAAGGTTGTCTTACGAGCGCCTACAGGGAAAACTTAGTGGTCCTAACTTACACAGGCCAAGGGTAAATGTATTACGAGTCGCAGCCTGTCTCTCTGATACCATAATTGTAACACCCCAACCCGACAAGGGTAAAGATATCACAAAAATGGTTTCATATCAGATCAAAACAAAGGATACATTTACAGTAATACAAGAATCTCAAAGGTTACAAATGAAATACTGAAATTACAAGGTTACAAATGGGAATTTCAATAACTACTAAGTCTAAATATAATGACTTCTAATCATTGCTAATCCATAAGCTATCAAAGTCTTCTAAGTCCGAGGTTCTCTCCACTCATAACCCAGCTTCCATCTAAAACCTGCCACAGGAAAAGAAATGCGGCTGAGCTTAAAAAAGCCCAGTGAACAGATATATATATAAACGAAAACGAAAGCAAAAGGAAACGAACATATATGGTATAGTGCAATGGAATAACATGAGGTATAGACAAAGGTACAAAGTAAGAAAGGGAAAAGGGAAGGTCAGTAATCCACCACGAGCCCGAACACAAATCAAATATAGTAACCATGTCTTCATAATCATATAGAGGGGAGACCTCTCAGATAATCAGATAATATGAGGGGTGTCCTCATTCTTCAAATGGAGTAGCTAACTCCCGAACTTGTGAAAGACGTGGATTGCACCCAGCATCAGTCACCGAACAATATATAATATCAAATCATGTTAAGTCCACGAACACGGACACGAACCTAGGATTGCAACCCATACGTCCCCCGAACAATAATATTGGCCAAATAGTCTAAGTCATCGAATCATAGTCAAAGTCCAAATATCAAAGGTTCATGGCAAAGGGTTCATATCCAATATCAAAGTCAAACGAATCCAAACGAACCGATCAAAGGTTCATAATCAAATGGTTCATTTAAAGAAATCTTTATCAAATGGTTTTCATCAAAAATGATCTTTATTAACTATTTTCACAAAAGTAGTCTTTAAAAGTAATTTTCATAAAAGTTTAGTAAGATTCCAAATAAAAGTGGTATCGCATATTTCATAAACATCATTTTAAAATAAGTTTTCCTCAAAGCATTTCCATGATATAATTAAAAAGGTTTTCACATCTAGTTACCAAAATCAAATGAACCTTCGAAGCATCAAGTGATACGAATACTAATATCCCAAGGTAACGAACGAATATCAAACGGATCATTATAGAGGCTCAAAGCAAAAAGGGTCATATCGAACATCAAAGTCAAAATGAATCAAACAAACGAACCAAAGTGTAGGGGCACATAGCAGTGCTTTGGGAATCTTAAAAACGAATCAAGATCAATGAGTCATGAGGAGAAGACACCCTTACTGAAAAAGGGTAGAATATCTATACATTATACCGCACGTGCAAACATATCTTGAAATATAAAGATCGGAAACAACTCCATCTTTAGCGAATCTACACGAACACATGGTCGTCTTATTATTAATATCTTCTTCAAATCAGATTTTTCATTTTAGTCGGCTTTCCATTTTTAGTAACTTTCCATTTATAGCAGGTTTCCAAAATTAGTAAGTTTCCATTTTTAGAAAGTTTCCTTATTTAGCAAATTTCCATAATTAAACAAATTCCACAAAGTAATTAGATTAAGTCATTAATTAAGCCTCATTATGGAAATAGGGTACATTTTAGCAAGTTATAAAAGTTTAAGGTCAAATATGACAACTTTTATATTTTAGGGTTTTAAATGCATATATGCCAAAGATAAAGGCCCAAAGTGCGAATATTACAAGTTATTCATTTTAGTCCAAAAGCTTCCCATATTAACGATCCAAATCCTTTAACTTTAACCAATTTTACAAGTTAAACCCTTAAGTTATATAAATTACAAATTAAACCTTATAATTAATTAAGTTACAAATTAATCCTTACAATATTCATAATTACACATTAAGCCTTCGATTATTAAAAATTACACAATCAAGCCCCTTGTATTAAGTATTTTATGAATCAACCTTAAATTTCCAGAATTTACAAAACAAGTCCCTCCATTTTAATTAATTACAAATCGATTTAAATAATTAACTAATTTAACAATTAAACCTTTTAATTACAAAATTAACATGTAATACCCCTATATTATAATTTTTACGTGATACCCTTGGTCCAAAACACGTTACAAAAATAACCCTCAAGTTTAGAAAATTAAAAAACACACCCTTATAGTTTTAAAAATCCAATCGGTACACTTTTTAAATCCACAAACCCTAACCCTAATTTATCCAATCATTACCCATCATCACAACAACCTAAAAACACATTAATTAAACAGATCTAATCACAAAAACCCTAACCCTAAATCAATTCGATTGGGTTTTCTATTTTTCTCATTTTTCTTTAAATCTGATTTCAAACAAAAACTCCAAAAGGTTGATTTAGGCTTTAACAAATCAAATGACCATTTTTTCAGAGTTGTATGATTCATAAGGAACTCAGATAAAATATGTTTGAGACCCAGAAAATTCGTATGAACAGATTCGGGTTTATTTGTGTTTTTAGAATTTATAATTAACACGATCACTTTTTTACGTGCATGGTTTGATTTAGCCATTTTATATGAGTATTATATGATGTTAATGACATAAGAAAAATACCAGGTAGCCTTCATGATGATCGAATGAGATGTGGAGGATTTGTACCTCTCGGCTAGGACAAAACACGAGCAAAACTCAAAACCTACGAACCAAGCTTCCAATATTCGAATCCCTATTTTTCTAGCCTTTCTCTAACTCCAAAGAACCCAGGAAAAATAGCCAAGATCTTTGAAAAAATGTGGTGGCCGGTTTGGGAGTTTTGTTGTGATCGGTTAGGGATTTAGAGACATAAGAAGGAAATAAAAATTAAAACCGTGTATGGAGAAGGGGGTTTGCAAAAATTCCGGCCCAATTGAGGTGATAGGGTCAATTTTCTGATTTTGTGATAGTTTTCCTTTTGGTGGTGATGTTTATCTCTTATTTAAAACAATTTAAATACAAAACAATAATTAAAAGTATTCTTATAATATTTTTGGTCCATATAATGTATTTTATGTGTGACAAATAATTTTTTTGGACATTGTAAAATATTAAAATGTTGTAACCAAATTATCCTTACTTCATATGTTGCTCATATCCAGAGGTTTGGGATTTATTTGATACTTTAAGTGCTTATTAATCAAATTTTAAGGTTATAGGGGCAATTTGGACGTTTTGCATGTTTTGGAATTTGAGGTATTACAACGTGGATAGTACAAGACATAAGACACAAGTTTGGGTTATTCTACTTCTTCATCAAATTCGTTATACTTAGTTTTCTTCATCAGTAATCATTACATAGAGCCTACATAATTGAAGATTCAAGAGATGGTAAACATATTGGTTTTAGGGGAAGCTTATTGTTTAAATGTTTAACCATCTACATGCACCACTTAAGGGGAAGTGTTTCATTACTTCTTCTAGTCATTATTAATACTGCTAGTTTAAAATTTCTATTGTCTTGAGTTCATTTTTTGCAAGCTTTTTGGTGTTCTTCATGGAGGGTAATTCAATACATTGGAAAGATAGGATTGGAAGTTTTGATATATGATGTGGGGTAGTGACGATCAAAGTTGCATATCTTTACATATCCCCTATTAGATGATTACAAAAAGGGGAAGAAGACTACAGAGATATGATTTGCAACTTATTTATGTGTGGTGACATGTTCAAGGAGATCTTAAGTCAAAGGGAAGCATTGAAGATTGTTTCATTCATGGTGAGATTTAATTATCTCAATTTCTCTACTTCGTCTAGGGAAGTTCGTACAAGAATGTGTTTGTTTTGTCATCATCAAATAGGGGAAGATTGTTAGGTTTATTGATTTGATGATACAAAACAAGAAGAATGAAACATGAAGGACTTAATGTGACAAGAAGGAAAGTTACAAAAAGATGGAGATATTAGAAGATTCTAGAAGAATATTTACTTTTCTAATTATATTATGTTTCCTAATTGTATTGTAAACCCTAATCCTCTAGTATATAAAGAGGACATGGGTCATTAGTTCATGTGTGCACAATTACAATGTAGTCGACTAAAAGAGTTCGTGTGTGTCTAGGCGTTTGGTCATAGAAAACGTCTAGGGTTTAGTTTGTTTCACTTCAAGATCGATTTGATCCTTGTTATAGGTAGAAAACACGTTTTATTATTCTTAATAAAATTGAGGTGATTGTGGAAAAACCTTGTTCATAATAATGTTAATTCTTTATTGAATATTCCGCTTTCATTATTATGTGTCCTAGATAATATGAGGTCTAAACAACCTCGAGCTACAACGATTCAACATGGCTTTGTAAAACCCGACACTAGGTCAAAAACTCCTCCACCTAGGAAAACAAATGTTCCTAAACCTCGGTCAAGAACTCCTCTACCGAGAGGTAACTCTAGGAGGCAAAGTTATTCAAGTAACTATCCCATAACTTGGAATAACCGTCAACTACAACGTTACTTACCATGGGAAATTTGTCCTCCGTTCCAACATCCTAACCAAATGCAACTAATGCATGGGATGTTTAACGCTAACAACTTTGGACCCATGAGATATTGGGGACCAAATGTTTGAATGTTTGTCTTATTCAATAGATATGCTTGGGAATCGACTTGGAGCCTGACGAATGGGTCAAGGATAGTAGATGCACTAACCATATGATGGGTAACCGAAGTCTATTCTCATCATACAAGGCATACAACAGAGGTAATGTCACTTTCGGTAGCAAACTTAAGGGCAACATAATAGGCAAAGGTACGATCACTCAAAACTCCCTCACTATTAGAAATGTTGAGCATGTAGATAACTTAAGATTTAACTTGCTTAGCATTAGTCAAATGGTAGACAATAAGTGTAGAGTTATATTCTCCGAAGAGGGTAGTGAGATCATTAAGAATGGTAAAGCCATAGGCAAAGGAGTTTGGGGAAATGGCTTATTTGTTATGAAAATAGGAAAACAGCCTCAGGATAAGATATGCTTAGCAACCGTAGATTATAATTCCACTCTATGAAATAGGAGATTAGGTCACGCCAATATGCGCTTGATACAATCATTGGCATCTAAGGAACTAGTTAGAAACTTACCTAAGATTAAGTTTGATAAACACTTTTGTGACGCTTGTAAAGTTGCAAAACAAGCTCATTCTAGTCACAAAGCTAAGAATATGGTCTCAACCTCTAGATGCCTAGAACTCCTTCACATGGACTTATTTGGTCCATCCGCCGTACGGAGCTATGGAGGAAATTACTACACCCTAGTAATAGTTGATGACTACTCTAGGTACACTTGGACTAGATTTCTTAAGAATAAGACACAAGCTTTCGAGGAATTCGAAATCTTTATTAGGAAAGTCCAAAATCAATTAGGGTGTACAATAGTTTCTATTAGGACGGATCATGGTCGGGAATTTGATAATGAAGTGCAATTTGGAGTATATTGTGATGCTAATGGTATTACTCACAATTTCTCGGCTCCACGCACTCCACAATCAAATGGGGGTAGTTGAGCGAAAAAATCGTACTCTACAAGAGATGAGTAGAACGATGTAGAATGAACAATCAATTTCGCAAAAGTTTTGGTGTAATGCGGTGGACACCTCAACTTACATTCTAAATAGGATTCTAATTAGACCTATCTTAGGAGAAACCCCATATGAAATCATGAAAGGTAGAAAACCTACTCTTGATTACTTTGGAGTATTTGGAAGCAAGTGCTTCATACTAAACACTAAAGACTACCTCACCAAGTTTGACCCAAAGTTTTATGAAGGTGTTTTTCTAGGTTACTCCCAAAATAGTAAAGCCTATGTAGTCTTAAACAATGAAACAATGAAAGTCGAAGAGTCACTCAACGTGACATTCGATGAAAGTCATCCACCAACTAAGACATGACCCTTGGTGGATGGTGACTTAGATGAGGATGAAGCCATTAAGGTTAATGGCAAGAAACCCCTAGAAGATGACATTGAGGATGAAATAATTGAAGTTGACGAAGTTGTCAACATTAAGGAATCCAAGAACCATCCTATTGAAAATGTCATAGGAAACCTTTACCAAAGAACCCTTAGGTCACAAGCTCAAAACAAAAGTAATTTCTTTTGTTTTATATCAATCGTAGAACCTAAGAATGTCGGTGAAGCGATTAAGGATGAAAGTTGGGTAGTTGCCATGCAAGAGGAACTTAATCAATTCACCGCAAACCAAGTTTGGGATTTAGTACCTCTACCTAAG
The DNA here is from genome assembly GCA_021014915.2 of Artemisia tridentata subsp. tridentata. NCBI lineage: Eukaryota > Viridiplantae > Streptophyta > Magnoliopsida > Asterales > Asteraceae > Artemisia > Artemisia tridentata. The sequence continues at coordinate 332,567,315 of CP139508.1, read as the reverse complement.
AATCAAACCATCATAGGAACTAAATGGGTGTTTAGAAATAAACTCGACGAAAATGGCGTCGTAACTAGGAATAAGGCAAGGTTGGTAGCACAAGGCTATAACCAACAAGAAGGAATAGACTACGATGAAACCTATGCACCCGTAGCTAGATTAGAGTCTATTAGAATACTCATTGCCTATGCTTGTGCCTTAGACTTTAAGTTATACCAAATGGAAGTGAAAAGTGCATTCCTAAATGGTTATATCAACGAGGAGGTATATGTTGCACAACCTCCGGGATTCGTTGATTCTGAGAAACCGAATCATGTTTATAAACTCAAGAAAGCACTTTATGGCCTAAAACAAGCTCCTAAAGCTTGGTACGATAGACTAAAGGCATTCTTGATCGAACATGAATATACCATGGGAGTGGTAGATAACACACGTTTCACAAAGAAACATAATTCACATCTCATCATTGTTCAAATATATGTCGACTACATCATATTTGGCTCAACTTGTCCAGAACTGTGCGATGATTTCTCTAAGATCATGCGTGACGAGTTTGAGATGAGCATGGTGGACGAATTAAATTTCTTCCTTGGTTTACAAATTAAACAAATGGATGATGGTATCTTTTTTAACCAATCTAAGTATAGTAAGGAGATGCTTAAGAAGTTTAGTTTAGAAGAGTCTAAGCCCATGAAAAATCCCATGTCCACGGAAATAAAACTCACGAAAGATGAAGAAGGTGAGTCCGTGGATAGCACTAAGTATAGAGGTATGATAGGAAGTTTATTATACCTCACGGCGAGTAGGCCCAACATCATGTTTAGTATCTGCCTTTGTGATCGCTTCCAAGAGGATCCCAAAACCTATCACCTTGAAGCGGTTAAGTGTATCTTCCGATACATTAAAGACACTATAAACTTGGGATTATTCTATCCCAAGGGGACCGGTGTAGAAACTGTTGTCTACGCCGACTTTGATCATGCGGGAGATTATGTGGATAAAAAAATCACGAGTGGCATTTGTACCTTCATGGGTTGTTGTCTAACTTCTTGGTTCTCCAAGAAACAAATGGCTCTTGCTATCTCCACGACCGAAGCAAAGTACGTAAGCGCCGGAAAGGCATGTCAACAAGCACTATGGATTAAACAAGCCTTTAATGACTATGACATCCATTTAGATGACGTCCCCATTATGTGTGATAATAAAGGTGCTATTGACTTGAACAAAAACCCCGTTCAACACTCCCGTACTAAACACATCGAAATCCGTCATCACTTCCTTCGCGATAACGTTCAGAAAGGAAACATTTCTATTGAGAAAGTTCCCTCTCAAGACAATATCGCCGACATCCTAACCAAACCTCTCAAACGAGAGTCTTTCAACTACCTTCGTCTAGGTCTAGGAATGATGGAAAATATTCCATAAATCTCATGACTATTTATATATTTCACTGGAAATATTGAAGTCATCTCGTGCGTCTCGTCTCATGACTCTTTGAAGTCATCTTCTTTCATCTAGAATAGGTTCCCCTAGTAAAAAAAATTTATTAGGTATAAATTCTTTCCTCGTGTCATAAAGTCTCACTAAAACAGCGAGACTTATTCGTCAAAAATCAAAATGGGACGAAATTTCATCCCATCAGATCACGGCTCCACTAAAGTGGCACGACACCGTTAAATTTAACGGTACCGTGGAACCGTGTATCTGATACATCCCGTATTTCAGTCCTCCTTTCCCACATTATACATCCCAAACCTTCCCAACTTCTGCAATTGCTGTCAAAACCAAACCTCACAACCCAAAACTCAATTACACCTTTCCAAGATCATACTCAAGAGATTGATTTTCAAGATTATCAACCACCTTCACTTTTTTAACATAAATTGTAAGTCATTTAACTTTACTTTTCTTTAATTTTGAGTCTAGGGTTTGTTCATACATAAAAATTGAATTGGGGTTTTTCAATTGCAAATTAATTCTTTATGAAATTAGAACTAGGGTTAGCCAATGCATAATATTCAACTTAGGATTTGCATAAACTTGTACATTTTAGTCCAAAAATTTTTCATTTGAGAAAATAGTTTTGAGAAAAATCATTGCATTTTGGCATTATCATCTTAAAGTGGCCAAACACCCCGATTCCATTGATTTTGAAAATTTTCACGAAATTAGGATCATGAAAAATGTTTTCGTGCATTGTTGATATAAACTAAAAACGTTTTTCTCATGCATACATGATCTCACGAATACTAATCGAATTACATAAATAATATGTATTTTTTGACATATTCGTTTGAGCAAAAGTAAATTCAGGAGTGTTTGGGTAATCTCATTATTTTCTAGAGTCGAGATTACCGCACCTCCACATAGTTTGCATATAGGCACAAACTAGGCACGTGTCCTCAAAGAAACTATTTTCAATGTTGATTTCTCCTTATATCATCTTATAGGTGTCAAAAATGTCTCATGAGTATGATTTTGATCATCTTCTAACCGATACCTATACACCCGAAATCTCTCATGAACCCACAACACCCGGTAATTACATTCGTGCCTATGTCAATCTTGAAACCCGTCGGTTTCATGAAGGTCGAGTCGTTGATCCATCCTTAGTTTATCATAGGGATATCAACACTTCATTTAGAACTATAGGATTCGATTGTTTACTCCACATCAACGAGCACATTTGTCCTCGCTTTGTGTTGGAATTCTTTCAACAAGTTGAACTCGTACGTAACGACGATCAATCTGTGTCACTTTGGTTTTGGGTCCGAAATTTCAAATTCGTTCTGACTCTTGAGCAATTTGTTCAAATTCTCCAAATTCTCAATCATGGGCAATGTGCCTATAATGAAGATTGGTGTCTTGAGTCCCTCTTTAACTATCGTGAAGAGGATAGTCCGTATTGTTCATTTATACCCTCACCAACCGAACTTACCAAACTCATTCGTACTCATAAGTACTCCACTTACCCAAATCCAACGAAAATTCGTCTGGATGAGGTTCGTCATGAACTACTTTCTTGGGCAGTCATCCTGCGAGAAAATGTTCTAAGTCTAACAGGAAATCGTGAGCAATTTTCGGCATGTTGTGCTCATATGATTTACTGTCTCCTAACCCAACAACCATACAACCTAGCCTACTTCTTCGCTAAGCGAATTGTACATCTCAAGGGTAACAAAAATAAATTGATACCTTATGGGATGTTCCTAACTCGTCTTTATCACCACCTCATACACCATCACCCTTACCTTCGTGGTCCTCAATACTCACTTTTCAATCCCATCATGAAACCCCTAAATGAGTCATTTGTCTCATCCATTCTCATTTTCAAATCCTCCACCCACTATGCACACTTTGATGATCCAAATCATGAGAATGAGATGCATGCTCAAGACAAGAGTGTGATGAAAACGGGAGAAAGCTCAAGTCATAAGTAGTTAGGAGGAGATTAGTATTACTAATAGGATTTATCTATAATAGATTAATACTATTGCATGATTAATACTTAATCTATCACCTTGCATGAATATCTTATGTGACATTTGGATGATAGCTTATTTTGTACATTATGCTTGCATGCTTATGATTATCTTGGCAAATTACATGATGATCTTTCTATGCTAGAAGTAGCTTTATTTGGGACATATTAGGCAAATAAATCTTTAGTGATTTGAGGCACTATCATTTCCAGGAACTAGTTCCCCTAGAAAACATCCCTCTAGCTGCCTAGAACTAGCCTGCACAGGAAAATTCATGACTACAGTGTCATGGTACCGTTAAATAAGCCATGGTACCGTTAAATTTAACGGTACTGTGAGGTATTTAGTGGTACCGTGCCCTTGTTTGACAAATTTTCACTGTTTCCACTAGATCCCTGAACCTCAAACCTCAAACCTGCTAATTTTGCAAACTCACATACACCCCAAGATTCCCTTCCTACACCATAGGACACTCCTATCACCTTTAATTCAAATTTCCCAACACTTGCCTATATAAGGCCTCCCCATTGCAAGCTTATCTTGCACTTCATCTTCAACCTCGCATCACACATACACCATGTCTTCCACTCAAGGATCCACAACTCACATCTCAAAGAAACCTAGGATAACCATAAGACCACCCACCAAACCTCTCTTTGTGGATCTTACAAAAGATGATGAAGTCATGACACCACCTTCCCAAGCCACTCCCAACTCACCATCACCACCTAATGCACCCTCTAAAACATCATCTACTTACACAACATCTTCATCATCTCCCTCTCTCAACACCATGCCATCATCCATGGACTACACCCTATCACCCATCACTCTATTGGATTATGCCATGCTAACCCCATCACCAACAAACTCACCACCACCTCCTTCCCCAATCATGGGTCAACCTATCCAACCTCATCCCTATGATTTACATAGTGTTAATTGCCTATGTTGCCTCCACAACCGCAACCTCATCTTCTTCTTGAGAGATGAGATTCATTTCATGTTCTCCTATGTGGAGCATCTCTTGACACCACCACCACCCCCAATCATGTCACCATCACCACCACCTCCTAGCCCACAAAACTAAACATGTTCATGTTTAGTTTTTCAACAATAAACCTTTAGGACCCCTATTGGAAATGAAGCTTGCCTCTAGTCATTAGGGATTTATGCTTCTTGTTGTCCAATTTTATGCTTATTATGTAGTCACACATATGTATGACACTTGTTTTTTTTTTATGAATGGATGTTTTCTTTTATGTGGTTGTTTTATTTTTGGGGGCTTTGCTACTTAGTCATTTTTGTGGTTGGATATTTGTCATATGTGCTACATGTTAGAACTTGTATATTTGCTTTCTAACCTTGTTTTGTAGCACGATTCATTGCTCGATTCCTTGGTATGCTCCAAACGAGGGGGAGTATACAACAAGGGGGAGCCTTAGCAACCTTTTTGCTTCGACAAAAAGGGGGAGAAATGGGAGTAAACTCATTAAAAACTTGTTAAAACTAATTTTAACTTAAAATGAGTTTATGTTATGTCATAATCAAAAAGGGGGAGATTGTTGATGCAAATAATGTTCTAAAAATGTTATTTCTAACTTTCGATTACTTCACGTTTTGAGGATGACAAAATGTGAAAACACGTTACGTTAAAATAAACGTAAACAAGTTTTTAATTGGAAGATCCCGTTTCTACGCAAATCACTCTAGAGGAAATTTACAACTTGACTAATGATCAAAGAAGTGAATTTGTGCTTAAGACTTCACATTTTTATGTGACAAAACATTTCTTTCAAAAATATACTTTACAAATTATTTTTGAATAATTAAGAAATGTTTTAATAGAAAAATAAGTTTAAAATACATAACAGCTATTTCCCCCCCCCCCCCCAAAAAATCAACTCCAAACTTTCCCAAATAAGTTTTCACAAGAAAAGACAAAAAGAGGAGCGTTTTTGTCTGACACGGCTCCACGGTTCCACTAAATTTAGTGGAGCCGTGTGTGATTTAGTGGAGCCGAACCTTTATAACGGCCAGATTTTTTCTGCCTATAAATACCAGCCCACTTCACAAATTTTGGGCATCCTTTCACACACAGAACTTTCTGAGTTTAATACTCTCTTTACATTTTCTTTCTTTGATCATTTAGATTAGTTTTTCTTTTGTTCAAGAGTGATCCAATCATCCATTCAAGTGATCCTCTTCATTCCTCTTCAATAGCAAGAGAAGAACACAAAGTATCCAAGTAGATACAAAGTGTTGTCATTCCTCTTCAATAGCAAGAGAAGAACTCAAGGTATCCAAGAAGATACAAGAGTTGTAGTTTTAGTTAGGGAAGTTGTAACATTTGTTACACACTTGTTGTATCCTAGTATACATCAATATTAATTTTCTTTTGTGAGAGTGTGAGTGAAGATCATTGAGATCTTATAGAGATATTGAATATCTCTTGAAGCCATTGGGCTTGTGTGATTGATCAAGAAGATCAAAGTTAGATAGGTTAGAGTTAGTGAGAGAGTTGATCATTGTGATCTTGTGAGATCTTGGAGATCTCTTGAGTCTTGTGTGTTAAGTGTGTGAAGTAGAAAGGATCAAGTGGATCGTGGTAGATTGGTGCTAGCTAAGATTAGCACTCAACATCTAGCTTAGTGTCGGAAATAAGATAAGCGACGTGTGCGGTTTTCTCCGCCTAAAGGGAGGTTGTTGACATAGTGCTTGAAACTCTCGAGTGTGGTACTCGGGGAGTGGAGTAGGGCGAAGAAGAGCTTCGTAGCCGAACCACTATAAATCCTTTTGTCCCGGTTTGATCTTTCCATCTCTTCTTTTTACTTTCATTCATTACTTATAATTAGTTAGTTTAGTGTATAGTTCATATTGGTGTTGATTGATTGCACATTGATGATGTACCCTCCGAATGGGTCGAAGGACTCCCCTTAGAGCCTGTAGAAAGCCCTCCCTTCGGAGGCCCAGGTTAATCTCCGAACACGTTTCATTGGCGTAAAACCCTACGTCTACGAAGTGGTTACCATGTGGGAATCCACCAATCGAAGCCCTAAGCCCTTCGGGGTATCCCTCTCGAAGGGACTACAACGGAGAACCCCCTTGACTTGGTCATACCCACGTCTCCACCTTTAGGCCTTCCCGCCAAAATAGAGATCGTGGGCTACAAAGCCCTAGCGGTTACCACAAATCATGGGACACCCCCATCATCTCCGAACAAAGTGCAACCGCCCACTAAGTCCTATTTCTCTCCTATAAATAGCTTAGTCGGGCCAAGACGATGTAAGTTAACTTCACTCTCTCAATTTATGACCTACTTATCATCACGCATACTTACTCGCACGCCGGAGGTGGTTCGCAGGGTCTGACCCCTGCGCAATCACTTAACGTAGTGTCTTCGTATTTCTTATTTCAGGTTAAGAACAAGCTTGGCGCAACTTCAACACCCCATAATTCCTTTGATCACCATCGAAGGCCTGGTAGTGCATTTTATTGTACAATCAGTGGCGCCATCCGTGGGACCGCTACAATTGGTCTCGTCATTTTCAAGCTTATAACCAACCAACTACTTTCACTATTATTCCGGCATGGATCAAGGGAGAGAAGATACTCCCCCACCGGGTTTCTCCACTTTGGTACCAATACCAATCAACGACTCTAAAAACTTCCCCCCATAACCACTTCTACATTCACAACACGTTCTCACCCAGAAATAACACCCAACCATCATGCTTCGACATCAGCCAATCCGGAGCCTATTATTAGCCCAGACTTTGTCGAAGCCAACCACGAAGTGTTGGAATCTCTCTTAAGGGCTCGCAAAAGGCAACTCCGGAATGTTGGAATGCGAAGGGAGTTGGAATACTCAAGCGAAGAGTATGATGAAGAAATGGAGATGGAACCTAGGCCTCCGACCCAAGGAGCAACTCTATCGGCCTTAAGGATTGGGTCTCCGGTCAGTCGAAGGCTAAGCAGAAGGTCCGTTGGTTTTGAAGGAGTCCCAGAGAGGGCTCCGACAAGGAGAGAAGGGGCGGTTACCGAAGGCTCTAACGGTAGGAGCCAGCGAAGGGAAGAAGTGGGGGTGACTTTGCCTCCATTGCTAGCAGCTCATCTTGGAAGGACTGAAGCTGGGGTTCCGTTGCAGCCTTCTCACGCATCAGGCGTTGAAGGCAATCCGCCTACAATTAATATGGGAGGAAATCTTCCTCCCAAAGGTATGTACCCCTCGTTCCAAACTCAGTCTTATCCTCAAAATTTATATCCTCCAGTAAATGGACAGCCTAATAACCCAAGCCTCCCTCAAACTTATGGGAGCATACCCTTCGGGCATCCTATGGCGTACCCTCCGTATGCCATGGGAAACGGTTATCCGTTTGCCATGAATACACCTTATCAGTCCTACCCAAGTCAAACTCCTATGGAAATGCCCCCAAACAACAATCCCTATAATACTGTTCCCATGTATGCACCACCTTTTAACTGTCTATACTCATACCCTATGGGTTCAGCTACACCCTTCGTTAGGTGGATAGAAGATTACCCATTGCCTGATGGGTTGAAAATGCCTTCGCACATTGGGACTTATGATGGGAAGGGGGATCCGGACAATTTCTTACACTTGTTCGAAGGGGCTATCAAAATGCAAAAATGGGTTATGCCGGTGGCCTGTCATATGTTTACATACACCCTACGGGATTCTGCTCGTATTTGGTGGAATGGGCAAAAGCCCGGTAGCATCGTCAATCTTGATGATCTTAAGGCTAAGTTCCGGTCACACTTCAGTCAGCAAAAGAAGTTCACAAGGACTCATTTAACGGTGCACAAGGGCCTTCGTTACTAGGTACACCGATGAGACTTTGCAGATTTTGGGTCTTCATGAAGATCAGCGTATTTCGGGTTTCGTACATGGTCTTCGAAATCGGAGTTTGGTGGAATTCTTGTCCACTGACCTTCCGACAACTTACAAAGGGTTAATGGAAAAGACGTATACTTGGATCGAAGCGAAAGAGGTATCCACTAATGGGGCTCCGATAGACAGAGACAGCAACAACAAGTTTTCGAAGCATTCTTCGTGGGAAGGGTCAAAGAACAAGAACAAGAATAGAGATAGGTTTTCTCCGTACAACAAAGGCCCCAACCACGGGTTGTTAAGCAGTCTAACCAAGTCTCCAAAGGAAATACTTGCTACGGAGAGGGCTGCTAATGCCTTCGAAGCACCCCCTCGTATGACAAGTAAGGGCAAAAACAGGGATACCAGCAAGTATTGTCACTTTCACGAAGATTATGGTCATGATACGAACAGTTGTAGAGAGTTAAAGAAACAGATAGAAGAAGCCGTGAAGTCCGGGCAATTGGCACACTTGGTGAAGGGTATAAAGAAGGGAAAGGAAAAGATGACCGACACTCAATTGGCTAAAGATACTACTCCTCTCGAAGCCCCAATATTCATGGTTCGTTGGGGCGAAGCCAGCTTGAAAAGAAAGGTAACGGAGCAGGAGGGTAATGAAGTAGGGGAGGTAACTCTTCCTCCTCTTGCGGGCCAAGTCCCTTCAAATGATCCGGTAGTCATCAAAGTCCTCATTTCCAACCGAGAAGTGAATAGAGCCTATATGGACTGTGGAAGCTCCTGCGAAATCATTTATGAGCATTTTTTTCTTAAGCTCAAGCCTTCGATCAGGTCGCAGCGGGTTGATTCGAAGATACCTTTGATAGGATTTTTTGGTGAGCATTCGTGGCCTCTGGGGGAAGTTCCGTTGGAAATAACAATTGGAGAAGGCAAGCTCTCAAGGACCGAAACCCTCATGTTCGCTATCGTAAGGTCCAACTCTCCTAACAACTTGCTGATAGGAAGGACCGCCATGCAAAAGATGGGTATCGTAGTCTCCACTATACATGCAGCGGTAAAGTTCCATACACCTTATGGGATAGGAACCGTGTTCTCCAGTTACAGTCAAGGACAAGTGGGAGACAGTGGCAAAAAGATTAGGGAAAGTCCGGAAGAGCCTCTGAAGGCTATTCTAAGTTGTACAGATGCCAAAGAGCGTATTGTGATAAATGAGCTCTATCCAGAGCAAACGGTGGTAATCAGAAAGCAACTCCCTGCTAACTTCAAAGCAGACCTGGAGAAGCTACTCAAAGCCAACAAAGATGTGTTCGCATGGACATATTCAGACATGACAGGAGTTCCCAGGACTCTTATGATCGATGGCAAGCCCTTCGGCACAGAACATAAGCTTAACGAGTTCAATCACATTGAACCAATTAAGCAGAAGCGACGAAGCCTGGCACCAGAAAGAAATGCAGATGCTTGCAAAGAGGTGGATGAACTTGTGCGAGCAGGAATTCTCAGGGAAGTAAAATACCAAACTTGGGTTGCTAACCCAGTCATGGTAAAGAAAAGTGACGGAGGGTGGCGTATGTGCGTTGACTTCACCGACATCAATAAAGCTTGCCCGAAGGACTGCTACCCTCTACCAGAAATTGATTGGAAGGTCGAATCTCTCTCGGGGTTCCGTTTAAAATGTTTTCTGGACGCCTACAAAGGGTATCACCAAATACAAATGGCGGAGGAAGATGAAGAAAAGACAGCCTTCTACACAGGAAAGGGTGTCTATTACTACAAGAAAATGCCCTTCGGTCTGAAGAATGCAGGGGCAACTTACCAACGGTTAGTAGATAAAGCCTTCCACAAGCAAATCGGGAGGAACTTGGAAGCCTACGTTGATGAAATGGTAATAAAAAGCAGAACCGAAGAGGACCTCCTCTCTGACATCCAAGAGACCTTCGATCAATTACGGGCAATAAATATGAAGCTTAACCCTAAGAAGTGTTCCTTTGGCATGGAGGAAGGACAATTCTTGGGGCATCTGATCACAAAACAAGGGATTAAAGCTAACCCTTCGAAGGTTAAAGCCATCACTGACCTTCAAGCTCCGAATTCACTAAAAGAAGTTTAAAGCCTCAATGGGAAGCTTGCGGCACTTAGCAGGTTCCTGTCGAAAGAGGCAGATCGGTCCCTACCATTCTTCAAAACACTCAAGGGGTGTACAGATAAAAAGACTTTCCAATGGAGTTGTGAGGCGGAAGCAGCCTTCGAAAAGCTAAAGGAATTCATGGAAATCTTACCAACACTTACAGCCCCAATCAAAGGCGAAGTGTTGTTCATGTACATAGCGGCATCATTCGAAAGCATCAGTGCGGTGCTCTTAGCCGAAAGGGAGCATAAACAAGTCCCAATATACTTCGTTAGCAGGGTTCTGCAAGGAGCTGAATTAAATTATCCGGAGTTGGAAAAGCTAATCCTAGCCTTGGTTTATGCTGCAAGACGCCTTCAACGATACTTTCAAGATCATCCCATCACGGTATTGACTGAAAAGCCTATTAAGCAGATACTGTCGAAGCCTGAGAAATCAGGAAGGGTAGCTAAATGGGCTATCGAATTGGGAGAACATGAGATAGAGCACAAGGGTCAAAACTCCGTCAAAGGTTAGGTACTTGCAGACTTTCTGGCCGAAACACCTTCCGGACCTAGCCAAGGCAAAGAAATTCATAAAGAAAAGCCCCCAAAGACAAAGGAGGGGTGGAAATTGTACACAGATGGAGCCTCAAGTTCTGATGGTTCAGGAGCAGGTTTAATGATGGTTAGTCCGGAAGGAAAGGAGTACGCTTATGCATTACGTTTTGAGTTTAAGGCTATGAATGATGAAGCAGAGTATGAAGCTTTGTTAGCTATCTTTCGACTAGCAAAGGGCATGGAGGCTAATGACCTCTCCGTTTTTGTAAGCTCGCAACTAGTTACCAACCAAATCAAGGGCTCTTATGTAGCAGAGCAGCCCACCATCAAAAAATATTTGGATATAGCTAAAGAGTTTCTTCAGGGATTCGAACCATATGAGATAACACATGTTCGAAGAAGCCAATACAAGAAGGCAGATACCCTAAGCAAGCTATCTTTGATGGCTTTCGCTCATCTGCCCGAGGAAGTTTTAGTAGAAGTATTGGCCCATAGGTCAATTATACAAGACGAAGCATCTGACAGAGGCAACAATTGGATGACTCCAATTAGGGAATACTTGATCAGTGGTATTCTGCCAGAAGGTCCTAAGCTTGCTCGAAAGATCCGGGCCAAAGCTCCCCAATATAGACTTATTGGGGACAATCTATACAGGAGATCCTTTTTATCTCCATGGCTTCGTTGCGTGGGACTGAAACAGGCTTCGAGCATTCTCTATAATGTTTATGAAGAGTCTTGTGGAAAGCACGCAGGCCCTCGATCCATTGCCTCGAAAGTAACAAGATGGGGATATTACTGGCCATCTATATTGGAAGACGTAACGAAAGTGATCAAAGCATGCGCGACATGTCAGGTACACTCAAAAGCTCGGAAGCCATTAGAGTATGACGCGTCTTCTATCACATCAGCAAGGCCTTTCGGCCAATGGGAAGTCAGCATAATCGGACCCCTAGCAATAGCTCCTGGAGGAGTATAATTCTTGGTCATAGCCATAGACCACTTCACCAAATGGGTTGAAGCCAAGCCTTTGGCATCAACAACAGGTAAGCATGTGGAAAAGTTTATGTGGGAACACATAATTTGCAGATTTGGAGTCCCACAAGTCATCACTTCTTACAAAGGGAAACACTTTGCCGAAGGGGTGTTCCCATCTTTCTGCGAAAGCCTGAATGTGAAGCAAATTTTCACTTGTGTTGACAAGGATATTGTTATTGAAATCGAGACAAAGTTAGGACAATATCAGCATGAGTGGGTAGATAGGTTACCCAAAATCCTGAGGGCATATAAGAATATGTCCTTCGGATAAATGAGAGTAAAGCCAAGTCGAAGGGCCCATTGTCAAAGAGAAATGCCGCGACAACAAAGCATACGAGCCCGAAGATCTGGACACTAGCTTTCGTAAGTTTTATATATAAGACTTACTCTTTTAAAGCACTTAGTTGTTTTTCAATTTCATGTAACGCATTCTTCTCACATGGGAAAGAAGCATTAATGGTAGGTGTCTTAGTGTTCATTTCTTCAAATGATGTAATCCTCCCTACCCACTTAATGATATGACAAATTTCCCTCAAAATCTCTTGTTTCATTTTATACAACAAAGATTTGCTCAGCCAAGTACTTTACAAGTTTCAATGTCGAAGGATGAAGCAAGAAACATGTCTTGTACACGAAAAACATCCATTTCAATTCATATTAACTTTCCTATAAAGTCTTAGGGTATTATAAGCCCTCTGCAACTTAAGGATAAAGACGGAGTGGGTCGCGACCCTCTGTCGCAGTCAAATTATACGATTGCTGAAAATCTTGGTCCAAAATACACACAATAAGGTTATAACCTTAGGTTGTATATTTACGCTTATATATAAGTGTAAGAGAAGATAAGCATGATATCAAAAATGGGATATAATCCCCTAATTTGGCATTGACACGGCTACGCATAGTCACAGCCAACGTTAAAACATCCATGCAAATTGTCTGAAGTCTAGGTCGAAGCCCAGAAACATAAAAGATAAATTGTTCAAACATAAAGGCACATGCCTTAAACCAAAGGACATTGTTTAAAAAGGGTACATGCCACCCTTACTGACCAAATTATTGCCAACATGGCAACCTTCAAATATTCTTGGAAGAGTTCGGATCCTCTTGGTGAGCTGCAGACGGAGGCTTCTGAGAGATGGTTCTCTTGGATGGAGTGATTTAAGAAGAAGAAGATGATCAAATCTTAATACTTATGGCCATCCTTAGCTATGATCATCACAAGTCTTGGTAAATTGTAAAGGATGATGATGATGGAAGATAGTGGTGATGTTGATGACTTTGATATTATTTAGCTTGGATTAAGGTAAGTAAAATGATGATGACATGTGTTATATGGATTTCTAACATATATGTGTTATATATGCTTTATGTCAAGCAATATGGACTTGAGATGTGCTTAATTGATGTGATGAACATGGCCTATGAGGATGAGTTGATGTTATTGTATGAGTTGATGTTATGTGTTAGATGATATGTGGGGTGGTAAGCTCGTAAAGTAAGTGTTAATGTATGTGATGCTTATAAGTGTTGATTGAAGTATGATGGTATGTTATAATCGTTTTACTTACTAAGCCTTTGTGCTTACAGTTTAGTTGTCTAACCCTTTTGTAGGTTTTTATGCTATCATGGAAGGCTTGGATATATGGATTTAAGGAATTGGGTATGCGGGGTTAAAGGTAGTTTGTATTTAGGAGCTTTGGTAGAATACCGAACTCATGTGTAAAGTTTGTAGCCCCGTAAGTCAAGTAATATTTTGTAATGAGTAGACAAGTGTCAAATTGTAGGCAAAGAGTTGTATCACGATTGGGTGGTCAATCGTTAGGTCGAAGTATGCTTTATGTGATTTAGTAAAAGTTAAAGGGTTGTTTGGATTTAGTGTAAACGTACCCATTTTGAGTTGTGAACGGGTCATGGGTGTATGAGACAAGTTAGGTATGTTAAATTATGCATGTTGGTTAAATATGGTGGGTAAATAAAGTGTTTTAAGTGATTTGGGGTGTAAATGGGTTAAAATGAGTTTTTATGCATAACCCATTATAATGTGAAGAACTAGTTCGGAGGGTCAAAATGTAGATGTTTTTGTATGAAAATGAGCCCATTAGTATACCAAGTGAATCTGGAAAGTTTGGTACAATATCGAGGTCGGGATTTCAAGTTACGGACCTAAACGTGATTTCGGGTGATCAGCAGACTCCATCCGATCGGATGGAGGGCAATCCGATCGGATGGGCGGCTCGGTAACATTTTTGGCAAACTTCGAAAAATCATATCTTTTGATCCGTAAGTCGTTAGGGGTTTTGCAACCCGGTGTTTTGAAGGTAATTAAGTCTAGTTTCATTTAAAAATGGTCTCAAGTTCTGAAAGTTTATAGATTTTTATAAATGGTCAAAAGAGTAACAGAAGGTCAGTTTTAGTTCACGCTTTTTGCGCGTAAAGTTTCAAATTTTGGTCTAAGCGGGCACGGGGTGTTACACTTATTGTCGTGCTAAAACCCATCTAGAGTTGGATGTGATGTCGTTTATTTATCTTTTGTTGACCTTGGTTAAAGTTTGGTTTCGATTGTTTTCTACTATCGTTAAGGATTGAATGCGTTATTGGTATTTGGAAGTATTGTGTTGTTTTGGTCTCAAGAGAAAACCCCTCGTTGATGTTGTCGATCTGTGGATGAGCCAGATACGTAGCATCAAGATTCAGTGGGGTTATATTACTAGTTTGCGTTGGATTGTGTCGTGTTGTGTCTCGTTGTTTCCAGTCGAATGGCAACACCTACATAAGATTCGTTTTGCGTTACAACTAGTGTACGTCGCGACTGTGTTAGCAGCTTCCATAGGGTGTGTCCTTTGTTTGTCTCGGTAAATAAATATAAGGCAAGAAAACTAAAATGGTCTCGGTAAATAAATATAAGACAAGAGAACTAAAATGGTGATATGTTTGTGTGCTTGAATCCAAATTGTCACAATGCAGCTAGTGTGCTTAGGATTGATCTTGTGTTTGGGCCAAAGCCCAACAAACAAGACTTAGAAATTTAATTGGACTTACTTGTCTAAAATTGGTTTAGCATAATAAGGTGTTATAGCTTTAAAACTTATGTTATACGAATTATGACTCGACATAATTGATTCGAATTAATAGACTTAGCATTAAACTAAAATGTACTCCAAACGAGTCATAAGACCGGTAACTAATAAACACATTTTATCAACAACGATTCGAGTCTAATATGCGATAATATTGATTAAAAAAATGAAGCAGGACATTATTAAATGGATTGTTAAACATTGTGTCGAAAGTTATATAGAGTTAACACTTATGGTCGTCACATATAAAATTAACTAGTTATATTTTTGGAATATTGCTACATATCGGTGAATTATGAATTTAACTTGGAATTTATAATTGATATTAGGATTTTGTGGTTTTAGTAATAAAATGATAACATATAAGTGATTATGGACAAGGTGGATGAACAATTTATGATGATTTAGAAGTAGGATGCTAAACTAAAATTTGACACTTGACATATACCGAATAAAATCATTTGACAATTTAACTATAACGGACTAATTGGATATTTAGACTAGACGACTAATAGACAATCTAAAACATATTAATTGGCTTAATTATAGACATTCTTCTTTTTCACTATTTTTTCTCGACTTCGTTTGTCATTTCTTTCGACTGTGTCGATTTCCTATTCCTTTTGGCGTGAGTATTCTTGAGTCTATGTTTTTACCACTACACGAAACATTAACACTAAACTTATACAACCTTTAATATAGTTAATCCACGAAAACTAAAACTCTCGAGGCATGTTCTGAGATATATTTAAATATAATAGGTTGTGCCTATCCGACACCATTGTGCCCATTCCCTCGATATCGTTGTGCCCTTGCCCTTGATGCCAGTTGTGACCATTGTGATGTTTTTGTGTTGCTGTAAGCCAAGGTGAGTTCATGGCCCCTACTTTTACTTGTTTTATAACTGTTTTGGGGGAGAATACATGCTTGTTTTAAACTAAATTCAATGACTGTTTATTTGGTATATGAAATCTGGAATTGATTGTTTTACTTGAAATGTGAATGGTGTTATATGCTAGACTGTTTACTTGAATGCCTTATTTGGATACATGATATATACATAGACCAGGGGTACTGGTCAGATATGTATAAGAGTGGTTTACTTGAATGCATTATTTGGATACATGATATATACACATAGACCAGGGGTACTGGTCAGATATATATAAGATTGGTTTACTTGAATGCTATATATGTATACTTGACTTGTTCATAGATCAGGCGTACAGAACAGCACCGGGCATACCGGTAACATTGACCGGGCGAAACGGTTTCATTACCAGGCGTACTGGTCATGGCGAGCGTACCGATTAACCAAACTTTAATACTGAACTTTATGATATTCTGTGTAACATAATCTGTTTTAATCAAATCTATGAACTCACCAACCTAGTGTTGACCCTTTTTAGCATGTATTTTCAGATTTAAGGTGATTACTTAGTGGCGAAGACTTTTGGCAGGGCATGGCATGGTCATAGAAGACTCTGATATAATTGGGACCACTTAAAAATCTTTTATGGGCTTATATTTCCGCACTATTTGGAAATGTTGTAAACAAATCATTTTTGAATAAGAAATCTAATTTAAATGGTTAAGTAAAACCGTTCTTGTACCTTGTGTTGTGATACCAATTGAGTTGCACCCCAGTGACATGTATGCTTCTGCTAAACCAGATTTTGGGGGTGTTACAGCCCACAACGAGGCCCATGGCCAAGCCTTTAGGGCATCACATATTGTACTATAAATACACCTCAAATGAGTCATTTGAGGTGTGTGCTTGAGTGTGTAAGTGTGTGTTTTATGAATGAAATTCTCTAGTTTCTTTCTCTTCTTTCTCTCTCTAGCCTAACGACACATACATCTCTTGTACCACCATTTGTGCTCAATATAGTGTGATAAGGTTATAGATATAAGGTCCTACAACAGCTAATAGCTAGACCGTTGATCATGAGAACAAAACTCCCCGTATCTGTATGGGGTCATGCAATCTTGCATGCTGCGTCTTTAATTCGCATGAGACCAAGTGCAAACTATGTGTGCTCCCCTATGCAACTTGCTTTTTGCCAAGAGCCAAACATATCCCACCTTAGAGTTTTTGGATGTGTAGTATATGTTCCTATTGCACCACCACAACAGACAAAAATGGGTCCTCAAAGAAGGTTGGGGATATATGTTGGATATGAAATGATTTCTATAATAAGATATCTTGAACCCTTAACAAGGTAATTTTCCCTCCACTCGAAGGAGAAAAGAAAAACCATGATAAAGATGTCTCATGGAGTGAACCTTCACTGATGTATCTTGTTCCTAGCACAAAACAATGTAAGACTGAGGTTCAGAAGATAATGCATATGCAAGACATTGCAAATCAGTTACCTAATGCATTGACTGATACAAAAAGAGTGACTAAATCATACATACCAGCTATTAATGCTCCAGCTCGGGTTGAAATACCAGATATAAAATCTAATGATAAAGTCACTCAAGAGTCTAAAGCACGCTTGAAGCGTGGAAGACCAATTGGTTCTAAGGATAAAAATCCTAGAAAAAGAAAAGCAACAGAAAATGCTATTATCTATGAGGATATTGTTTTTGAAGGAACACAAAATGTTGCTCCCCCAGAAGAGGAACTTAATGATATCAATAAAGAGATATCAATCAATTATGGTCATTTAAAAACATTATTTGACCAAATTGAAACAAAAATTATTGATGATTGATGGGAGATTTGTAAATCCTACCGAGTTTTACAATCCTCCTAGGCAGTGTACCTAACCGTTGTAGTGTAGTATAAGCAAGACACGGGGGATTGATCGTTCTCTAAGGGAATAGTGTTGTGAAGGCTGAAGTGTATGACGATATAGGTCTAAAGGTGAGGTAGGATTCTTTTTGTATTTTTATAATTTTTTTTATAAAGCAAGTAAAATCTCGGGGTTTGGATAGAGGGTGTTTAAAACTACTAATTAAACAAATAAAAACTAAATTGAACTAATAAATGGAAAAATAAACGTGGTAACTCTTATAATAGGTAGATGTGTTCACTTAGATTTCCTTACTCCCTAGTTATCTCTCATTGATTAGTCGAATTGTCACGTCCTTGTTTAATTGGCGCGTTGTATTCCTTTATTGTCGTAGGGTGGTGCCAAATTCCCTAACTCTATGAATGTATAAGTCTCCTTTAGAAAACCTTAGATCTACAAGTGACAATTAAGTCATCTCATAGGATCTCCTACTATCTACAAGCCGCAATTCATGCAATAAATACAACGAAAATAAACCACTAGTGCACTCTAGGGTGTGAAGGCATTTAGTCGGATTTACAAGCTAACACATATAAGATTAAAGCTAGTTTTCCTACTCCTAATGCAAGACAACCAATTAAACAAGAGACGACAATCAATAATCAATAACTAGGTTTCATTATATCTAAGCAAACACTAATTAATTTAGCCTAGCATTTAAAGTGAAGAAAAGAAAAGCATATAATCAAACAACACATAGACATATTGAATGATTAAAGAGAGACTACTTAACTTCAATAGAACATGAGTATGGTGGCTGAAAAAACCTTACAAAAGCTGTAAAATTCGTCTAGGGTTTCCTCTCCAAAAGTGTTACACGAATAAAGGAAAACATGCGAAAATATATATATGAATACAGTAGTGACGGAGTCACGTTATGGGTTGTGACGCCGTCAGCCCGCCGACATTAGGGTTTCGTCTATAGTTGAGTCGCCGTTGTGACGCCGTCGCGTGTTGATTAGTGACGCCGTCATGAACTGTTCAATGGTGGTGACGCCATCAGTTTATAAGTCTTCACAAAAATTCTGAGCCGTCACATGTGAATTTTTCTCTGAATCATCTCATCCAAATGCAAGTGACGGCATCACTTGTAAAGTGTGACACCGTCTGGAGTCCTTTTCCATACTTTTTCATGAGTTGGTCATTTTCTTCACTTTCTCGTCCAAATTAGCCCAAAACACGATCGTTTTCATCTTTTGTATCACAAGTACCTAAAATGCAAAAAGAAACAATTTAAGGCAATAATTGATCAAATACATACGAGTTTAGGGACTAAATGACCCCTTAAAAAGGTATGTTTTAAATCCTTATCAATGATAAATTCTGTTATAATGTTGCATGTGATATCATGAATGGAGATGATGATCCAAAACCAAAATCAGTCATTGAATGTCAAAGTAGACATGACTGGAACAAATGGAAAGAAGCAATGCAAGCGGAATTAAATTCGCTTAATAAACGAAATTTTTTTTGATGAATTGTCCTCATACCTGGAGTTGTGAAACCCGATGGGTATAAATGGGTTTTCATATGAAAACGAAATGAGAACGATGAGGTCATAAGATATAAAGCTAGACTCGTTGCTCAAGGTTTTTCTCAAAGACCAGGGATTGATTATGAGGAAACGTATTCTCTAGTAATGGATGCAATTACGTATTGATATTTAATCAGCCTAGCAGTTTCGGAAAACTTAGACATGCGTCTAATGGATGTTGTCACTGCTTACTTGTATGGATCACTTGATAGTGATATCTATATGAAAATCCCTGAAGGATTTAAAATGCCTGAAGCATTAAGTTCAAAACCCAAAGACATGTATTCTGTCAAATTACAAAGGTCTTTGTATGGGTTAAAGCAGTCTAGACGCACGTTGTATAATCGTTTAAGTGATTATTTGATAAGCAAAGGATATAAGAGTAATCTTATATGTCCTTGTGTCTTTATCAAGAAAACAACATTTGGGCTCGTAATCATAGCTGTTTATGTTGATGATCTGAACATCATTGGTACAAATAAAGAAATCAACGAAGTCGTCATGCACTTAAAGGAAGAGTTTGAAATGAAGGATCTTGGTAAGACAAAGTATTGTCTTGGTTTTGCAAATCGAGCACATGCCAAATGGCATTCTTGTGCATCAATCAAATTATACTGAGAAAGTCCTAAAATGTTTCAATATGGCCAAAGCAAAATCTCTAAGTACACCGATGGTGGGTAGATCACTAAATGTTGAAAATGATCCATTTCGCCCATGCAAAGAAGATGAAGATGTTCTTGGTCCAGAAATACCGTATCTCAGTGCAATTGGAGCTCTTATGTATCTAACAAATTGTACCATACCCGATATTTCTTTTGCAATTAATTTGTTAGCAAGATTCAGTTCATCTCCCACAAAAAGGCATTGGAATGGAATCAAGCACATACTTTGATACCTTCGAGGAACGACTGATTTGGGTTTAGTTTACTCTAACAATTAAAAAAAATGATTGATTGGTTATGCAGATGCAGGTTATTTGTCTGATCCTCATAAAGCTAGATCTCAAACTGGTTATGCGTTCTTGAACGGAGGCACTGCAATTTCATGGCGTTCTCAAAAGCAAACACTTGTAGCAACATCATCGAATCATGCTAAAATTATCGCACTACATGAAACTAGCAGAGAGTATGTATGGTTGAGGTCAATGACACAACTCATAATGACTTCTTGTGGGCTATCTCAAGAGAAAAGCCCCACACTCATCTAAGAAGACAATGCAGCTTGTGTCGCACAAATGAAAGAACGGTATATCAAAAGTGACAGGACGAAACATATACCTCCAAGATACTTCGCATACACTCAAGACCTTATAAAGGATAATCAGATTGAAATGAAGTATGTCCAGTCAAGCAACAATTCAGCAAATCTTTTCACCAATGCATTCCCAACTTCGGTTTTCAGAAAACATGTCGATGCTATTGGAATGCGGCATATGCAGAAGACATAAAACTCTATGGATGTCTACATCAGGGGGAGTCAACTATATACTGCACTCTTTTTCCCTTAGCTAAAGGTTTTTCCCACTGGGTTTTTTTCTTTAACAAGGTTTTTAATGAGGCAGTACTTCAAAGTTGACTCTACCTTGAAAAAGTGGCATCCAAGGGGGAGTGTTATGAAATAGCAGTCACGTACCCATAAATGAATACTACTTTTTTCAAATGTAGATCAATAATGTGGCTAGTTTTTGTTCGCTTATTACTTTTGTGAAATAAATAGTGAATTTATGTAGTCTAAATACTACATGATATCAATCAAACAAAGTGCACCAAGTTAACCATTTACGGTAACTTACACTTTCCTTTTCTAATATTTATCCACTGGTTCTTTAAGTAGTATTTTAAGTTTCTTGATTATAATGATAATCTTGTGATAAAACCCGTTAATTATAACAGTTGTTCAGTTGTTCAGTTTTGCCGTTTTGGTACATTTTTAGCGGTCTTTACTTTTTGTATGGTATATGTCAAATTGGATACCTAACTTTGACAAGTTATTTTCTTTCATTTTATTAAGTTGTTTGATTAATATTTGTGACTTTGTTGATGCTTTCTTTTGAAGTTACTCTGCTGCTGGATCGTTAAAAGGTTTGTGGTTTTTTGGATCCGTTACTGTAGGAAATTAGTCGTAAACTTAAATATAGATTAGGTACTTAAGCGTACGTTGTAATATTGATTAGCTTGGAGTGCAAGGAAAGGTAAGTTTCATGAGGAGGTCGGTTAGGGTGTTTCCTAAACCGACTCTTACATAGCTTTCTACCCCCTCAACTCTATAAATAGAGATGAGGGGGATGTTAGTTCAACATTATTCTTTCTTGAATTATAAGCTTTATTGGTTTTAATAAAGGGGTGTTCGAGGGTAATATCGTGTGCATATATTCGTAAACTTGTGTGTTCTTTTCTTGTTCTTCTTGTGTTCTTCAACGGTTTTTATTTAAGTTTGATACTTGTGCTCAAATAACGACCTACGATCTAGTGATTCCGCGTATCGTACTTCGGGTTGTTGTCGTAATTTTCCAACAAGTGGCATCAAGAGTGAGGTTAGTCGTTGTTTCGAAGTTCGGGTGCTAGTTCGAGGTGCCAAGTTCGTTACGGGATTTCCAGAAGTAGCAGATGATGAGAGGTAGAAGACGGAGTATTTGGTTTGCATGAATACAAAACTGGTTTACACTTATTTGAAATTATAATTACTAAATTTAAAGAAGCATAAATTAATTTATTACTGTAAAAGGTAACAATCATTCACTAAAGAAAAAAATGCAATAATATATATATATATATATATATAGGGAGACTTTCTTGCGAGAACTATCTTATCTGCGAGAACTGACAGAACCACCAAAAACATACATGCACGCCTTTTAAAATAAAATAAAAATACATGCAAATCATCAATAATCGTAAGTATCCACCTATGTTCTTCAATATAATCATGAACTCATCCTCTTTTTTCACAAAAACCTTACACACGGCCGCAATATTGTCATTGCACGCCTTATAAGAACATAAATGCACACCTTCAAAGAAAAATTTTGTATTTTCAATTTCTTATCAAATTCTTTAGAACAACCATGTTTTTAACATATATGTTGTTTTTAGAACGTATGTGCAAAAATACAATTATTGAAGGCGTGCATGTATGTTTTTTGTGGTTCTGTCAGTTCTCGCAGATAAGATGGTTCTCGCAAGAAAGTCTCACTATATATATATATATATATATATATATATATATATATATATATTATATATATATATATATATATATATATATATATATATATATATATATATTATTTATTTTTTTTTTTTTTTTTTTTTTGGTCATGAGACAATTATTTTGAGATGAAAATGGAGTAAACAGTGGCATTGTTAATTTTGCTTTTGCTGCAACAACAATTATATGAGTTGTAGATTATCGTCTATCAGAAGTTGTTGGAAGTACATAATTGTTTCTACTTTAAGGGTGCGTGCAAACTTATCGCAATTGTTAATGTGTTTATTGGCGAATCGTTAGGATTGGTTTTGTTAGTGGCCTGATTGTAAAAGAGTAGACATGAGGATATGCATTAAGAAGTTCAAAATAGAAAAAGTGCTCAAAGTCTCCAGGAGAAAAGAGCAAGGGCTAAAGTGAATATCGAATGGTAATACATAACTCATTTGGTCAATTAACGTTACTTTTAAACACATAGCACACCATTGTATCTCTGATTGATCAAGTCTTATTTCTTGATACAACCTCCATTCTTATCGAGTGTCGGTGAGGTCCTCATATTCTAACAATGACAACCAGTAATTTACATGTTTAGGTTGAGATTGTCAAAAGAGGAGAGTTGACTTATAAGCATAATATTGTATGTTACATTAGGTAACACATATAACCCAAACTATGAACATACAAATCCAATAGGACTATAAGAGGGTAACCCGGTGCTCGACTCCTCAAGATATATTGGTATTTCAATATTTAACAGCACTAAAATAGTCGACTCCAAATTCAAAATCACCCAAGGGATGCTCTGAGACTATTTTTACTCGTTGATTTGTTTCTTACAAGCACAGGGTCCAAACATTAGCCTGGAGCAATTGATCACGTTCTACAAATAGTTGAAAGATCTAAACAGCGACAAGTACAGTAAAATCGTTGCCAGTTATATATACTTGTAAATTAGTTTGTATCTGTTGATTTGAAATTTGAAGCTTGATTCAATGTATATAAAGACTTGAGAGCATCTTTTCAAACTAAACCCACAATAGCAACAGGAGTTGATTGCTTCGGAGAAAACACACAAAAAAAAACTATTTGAATTATAGGTACCGATGTTAAATTTGTTATTTAGGACAAAGCATATTATGCTTGTTACGCATACATTCTACTTAATCACACAGTGCATTTGCTACATTTCATAAGTTCTCAGTATTAGATCAAGATGTTGAGCTTAATTTTAGCGCTTGTTTCAGCAGTCAATAATTCTTGAGCTCCTTCCCCTCCCTGAATCATCACAAAAGAAAACAAAAAGCATACGACAGTATATGGGCATACTCTCTACTTCAACCTCCCATCTCTTGCAGTCGATATAGAGCTTATAAAAGATATAAAAAAGAATTAAAAAGCACAATAGAGATGCAGTCGAACGCCCACAGATAAAACAGAGGTTTACAGTGCACCAATCTTGATACGTCAATGTGAAAACTAAGACCTCAAGAGCACAACATCAAGTCAACAACAGCAAAAAGAATCCACCACAAGGCCAGGCCTCGGTCCTTGAACCATCTCAAGACGCTAATTTATGGAATGAGCACAATTCAGTCGCAAGGGCCCAAAAGGGACAACATTTTACAGCACAAGACTATGAAACAGATCCAGCAGAATCAGTTTTTTGACAAAATTTACTCTTACCTAATGTCATTAGTAATGATCAGGATTAAGATGCCTGTGTATCTAGTAATAATTGGTTATTCAAAAACAACACTCACCTGAAAATCTCAACCTACCTTATAGAAGCATTTGGTGTACATATATCATCCACTTGGCACTCGCCTCTATAAAAACATTAACACGATTTAGAATAATCCCAACTCAAAAAACACGATATAAGAAAGAGGAGAAAAGGGGCAAGTTAATAACCTACCTCTTAATCTCCTGACAAGGGAACAATCCCCCACAATGGACTACAATAAAAGCTTTTTTCTTGTTCACAGTTTTACTAATCAAAAGGCTCGGTGAACATCATCAGTATGGACGAGAGCGGTTTCCACCATGAGAATTCCTATCTGGCCCACCATCTCTGTAGTTGTCTCTGCGTCTATCACCACCACCACCATAGCCGCCGCCACCTCTTCCACCACCGCCGCTGTAGCACAAAAAGCCAATGTTAGTACAGTTACACAATATCAGCAAACTGAAAGCCCAATTATCCTGTTCTATTTCTGCTTAGTGAACAAAAAGACAAAAAAAAACCCTCAAGAAAGGTCAGGAACACATAAAGACACACAAGTTTCCTTCAATTTCTTTCCATCTTCTCTCCATTTTCTATTACTCAACAACGAATAGATAGAATTCCTACAACTTAAGTGACACAATAAAAGTGAACACACCATCCGCATAATAATTGTCCATCTGAATCAAACATTTGTGTCCTCAAAGTGGGGAGTTTAGAAGTGACATGCAAAGCAGAATACTATAGCTATTCATCACTACCATGTTTGGTGGTGATCGTCAATGCATAACGACACACCGCTAATCAACAGAGTAACAGAGCAGCAAAATAATTTTAAAGCGAGCAATGATTAGCAAGAAAAACATATAGCACAACTTAACTCTTGGAATCACTAGTCTCTCATGTATTTCACTCATATCTTCCACAATCTAAACCAGCCCAAGATTTCAACAAACTTCCTAAAAGCATCTAAAACTGCTAAATATTCATGAAGTCCCTCGTCTTACTCCAATAAACACAAATTCAGCAACAACTTCGAAGTGACAGACAATTGACAAGATTGCTGATGCACAATGTAACTTGAAAGACACTGGTATTATTAAGCATTAAAAGATTATGAGCTCCTGCAATCACTTTATCTACATAAGATGCTCTTTATGATCTCTACCATGTGAACAAAAGACTCTTCCAAACCAGATAGAAAATAAACTCCCTTGATTAAACTTCCCACTGCTTCAAACTAATTATACACAGATTCCACAGAATGTAAAGAATATTGAATCTTAGTAAGCAAATACAGAAAACTTGAATTTGTCAGAAAGTTGCAACTTAAAATATAAGAAACTCTCATCCAACGCGTAAATGAAACATATAACCCTTAGAGCCTATTGACTTGCTGAAGTCCGACCAAGTATGCCAAGTAACCGACATTACAATAAGTATCTATTCCTAAATAGATGACTAAGCTAATAAGTGTCTATTCCTAAATAGATGACTAAGCTAACAATATAAACAACAAAACAAGGAGTTGCAACCACCATTTCCATATCATATAACTAAAATTTCCATCAATCTATACAATTTTTGGATATATAGTCCCACTTGACTACAAATACACGGTTTATACATTAAAACTTCATGGTACATAAGCTAATCAGCAGTTTCAACTTTTAGACCAAAAAAAATAAAAATTAAAAAATTTAAAAAAAAAAAAAAAAAAAAAAAAAAAAAAAAAAAAAAAAAAAAAAAAAACCACTCCATTTAAGCATGGGCAATTGGGCATTGTGCAATAAATAACAATATCAATGATCGCTCATGTCTAGAGCCATATTTAATTTATCTGTCACAATGATCAACAGATGGTTGTCACAATTTCACAATGATCGCTCATGTACATAAGCTAATCAGCAGTTTTAACTTTTAGACAAAAAAACAAACTCCATTTAAGCATGGGCAATTGGGCATTGTGCAATAAATAACAATATCAATGATTGCTCATGTCTAGAGCCATATTTAATTTATCTGTCACAATGATCAACAGATGGTTGTCACAAATTCACAATATTACAAACCAACAACATACGTATAGTGATGATACATAATAATCAGCGTATAGTGAGAGCTTCAATGGATAAAAAAAGGTCATTAATAATTTAATATAGCATGCTTTTAGCAGATACAAAGTCGGCAATCACCATGAAAAGTCTCACTGGAAAACTATAAACACCAATGCAAGAGAAAAAAAACATTTGGCTGTAAACATTTTATCAAGAACAATGAACCTCTAGCTAAACGTACAAAAAGATTAGAGTCCACAACATGCCACGAAATAACCTCATACACAGGACTTTAATCATATAAAAAAGTACTACTTCCCCTCAACCTCTTAAAAAAAATAAAGTCAAACTGGACAACGATACATACCCAGAAACACATTTAATGTTGTGTCATTGTTTATTCTATAGATCTATGTATCCACCAAAAGATTCCATTTGATGATCAATAGCAGTAATAAATGCAACTCAACTTAAAGCAATATTGCATACAAGTCAATAATATACTTGAAGATTTAGAATGGAATATGATGCAGGATTCATTTAAGACATATTTATCAAAATGAAGAGTATAATAGAGCAGAGTATTGGTTTCATATACATGCAACTAACTATAACTGCATATCAGAAAACAAATGAACCTATGTGAAAGCGTTCTGATTAAACACAGCTCATGAAATAACATATCAATGCACAAAAGAAGTTAATCCACATACCCTTGCCCGTATGCAGGAGGAGGCCTTGGAGCAGATTTCTCAGCCATTCCAACACTAATTTTATAACCTCTCAGCTCATAATCTGATGAAGATAAACACAATTAGATGTACCCGTAAAATGATAGATATGCAATAAAATAATCTAGAGAATAAAAAAAGTTATACCGTTGAAGAATCCGCCAGCAGAATGTGCTGCAGAAGGATCCTCATAGACCAAAACTCCATCTCCTTTGTTTTTTCCTGAATCATCAGTGTATAGCTTAATGTTGTAGGGCCACTGATCCTTGTACCCTCTCTTCTGCTTGATCCTCGCAACCTACAGAGAACATATAAATGCAATCATCATTTATCAGATAAAAATAGATCATCGTAAAACAGATTATTAACTGATAATAAAAGAGTTATGGTGAACTGTGTATTTACTTGTCCAATTCCTCCAAATAGCTCTCTCAATTCATCAATAGTCACATCCGGAGGCAAATTTGATATGTATATACGTGCATTGTCACAGGATAAGCCACATGTTTCATCACATTGCTTGACCTTCGCAGGTGCTTCAGCAGGAGCACCAGCATAACCACCTTGACTCTGTGGAGCAGGAGCACTACCATAACCACCTTGACCCTGTGGAGCAGGAGCACCATATCCACCAGTTGAGCCACCCCGAGCACCACCACGGTTATCAGGCAAAGAATCACCAGCATAACCAGTAGCACCACCACCATAGGATGGTGGATATGAGGTTGGTCCACCATTGTAGCTTGCAGGAGGAGGAACAGCATCGGTCCCATAAGACGAATTAGACCCGTAAGAACTAGGTGGTTGCGAGTAACTACTATCAGATCCCCCATACGCAGTTGCAGCACCCTGACCATAACCACCACTGTCTCTTCCTTGGTTGCCTCCATACGAACCACTACCTCTACTTCCTCCACCACTCCCACCATCATAGCCACCCCTACCTCCTCTATCACCCCCATATCCCCCACCAGCACTGCCACCCTTATTGTAGCCACCACCATCACTGCGTCCGCTCCCACCTCTATTATAACTGCCACCATCATTGCGGCCACGATCACCACCACCAGCAGCAGCCGCGCCAGCAGGGGAAGCGGTACCACATTTGTTACATTCAGTTCTCCACGAAAAATTTGAATTGCCACAGCTGCAATTACAACATGAGAGTCAATTTGTCAATAACATTCATCTAGACAAACCTTGCAACTTCTTTTAATCAGAAAGGTAAGTTCTTCTCAGCACCATATGTTTCAAACAAAAACTTGCAGCACAGGATTCAAAAACATAAAACTGGTATATAATAGAGCTGTTCAAAATCAGTTGAACGTTTACAGAGTGGTCTATTTTACACATGATATAACCACCAAAAAGATCAATTTAAAAACATGCCGAGGCACCAAAACTCTACCGAATTCACATATTAGATAGCACAAAATTATAGATTAATATAGAGCTTCGAGCCTTCGACAGTTGGGAGACTGGGAGCCAACCCATCTATAACAAACCAAAAAAATACTAGAAATACAACAATAAAAAAACGTAAATCTATTGCCCATAACATAAAAGAATTAGTTAAGCTGACACACCAAGAGGAAAAGATCTAGCAGCAAGATATGATCAAACACAAAAGTGCAACACCAAGAATGCCGTGATAAACATTCTAATCTTCTTCAATACTTCTAAAATACATGTCACCTCTATAACTTGATTAGCAGAACTAATATATAACAACAGTATTTCAAATCAGTTATCATTTAGACAATAAACAAACCCTGTGACATCACAATTACTGGTAACGTCCCCTACTATAGCACAGATTCATGCTTGCATTTCAACTTTCATATAAACAATTTTAAACACACAACAAGGGCTAGTAGCAAGAATATAACTTCCTATGTACATATATATCACTCAAAGTTCATAGATTTATACAAGTCTCGACATAAACCTTACAATATTCAATAACACACGATTCCAAAAACTTAATCATACAATATGTTTTAACTTTTAACATCATAAAATCAAGAAAATAAACAAATTACCCAGGATTAGGGCACGGCCAATCTCCATCTCGACCGCCCCCACGCCCTCCGCCTCTACCGCCCCCACCGCGCCCTCGGTCTCCTCCTCCTCCTTGATATCCACCTCCACCTAAAATCAAACACCACAAATTCAATTCCATCAATCAAAAAACAGCCTACTAATATAATAAATCAATATTTAATAAACTACTAAAAATCAAACACAATAAATTTAATTACACCTTCCAATAATTACATAAAAACACAATTAACTAACTGATTTAACCGATTAACTACCTCTATTTTGTGAATAACCACCACCAGCGCCACCACTGTCACGGCTACCGTAACCTCCACCGCCACCGTATCCACCGCCTCCGCCACGGTTTCCACCGTAAGATCCACCGCCGCCGTAGGAGGGTGGAGCAGATCCGTCGTAACCAGACATCGTTCTTGTTGTTGTTTGTTATTAGGGTTTCGTTAATGAGTGGGAGAAATAGTGAAAAGGGGATTTTATAAGGTGTTTATATACTACGCGTGTGGCCGACTTTGTTCGAACTAGAGTTTACTTGATGCAACTCTTAGAGTTAATATCAAAAATGGTCCCTAAACGCGTCCGGGTTTAACACTTTTAGTCCCTCGATGAAATTTTTACCAGATTTGCTCCCTTATGT
Source organism: Artemisia tridentata subsp. tridentata (assembly GCA_021014915.2). Classification (NCBI taxonomy): domain Eukaryota; kingdom Viridiplantae; phylum Streptophyta; class Magnoliopsida; order Asterales; family Asteraceae; genus Artemisia; species Artemisia tridentata. The sequence goes on along the minus strand of CP139508.1, from coordinate 332,537,463 downwards.
TGCGACCCATCACGGGTTTTGTCCCTTGACCAGAATTTTCCCTAGTTTGACCTTAACCTGGGTTAGGTTAGCGAATATTGAGGGCTAATTAGGTCTTTTCAAAGGGTTGTCTCTTATAGAACTTAATCTTCATCTTCTAAAGCATCTCATAACAAAAAAAACACAAAACACAAACAGAAATTCAAAACCCATAATAAAAAAAAACACAAATAACACAATATCATACAAATCTATAAAACACAATCGACACAATCTGATAAAAACAAAAGAGTTCACTTCATAACACTGGAGGTTATTAAACATCGTCACTTGCAAACCATCATCAGTTGATTACATTCAAAAGCATTAAACTAAAACCTACCATCAACAGTAATAAACTAAAAGTACCATCAAAACATCACCACATGCTCTTTTTCCCTTTCCTTTTTGTTTCTGGCATGCTCTGCTTCCCTCTTCCTTTGATTTCTTCCCAAATGTGGTCATTGCAAATCCCTAGAACCTGTTCCCTTTTACCAGGGATTGAAGTAGAAAGAGGTTCAACATGCAAAGCCCTAGAAACTGTTCCCTTTCCCTTTTGTTTTGGAGCTGTTGAAACATCTTTATCATCCTCAGATGATGTTGAATGGTAGCTTGAGATCCAGCTGGGCAGAGAGCTAAGCTCAGAGGAAGATTCTTCCTTGGACTTTCTTTTCACTGATGGAGCATAGTTGTAAGGTAGGTTCCATTGGGGGGGGGGGGGAGTTGAGCTCCTCTGAGGATGTTGAATCTGAGGAAATTTGAATGATGGGTGGATTGGAACTCATGGTTGATTTGCTTGTGGGAAATGTTGGGTGAATACAGGTTATGTGCATAACCCAATTTATAGACAATTATAGTCAAAATGGTCAAGGATAGAGTAAATGCTATTGAATGTTCGGTTAGTAAAGTGGAATTTGTGCAGATTGTGTAGTTTGACCATAGCTGTGCAATTTGTCCCATAAGTGTGTAATTTGACCAAAACAATGCGGACATAAGGGAGTGGAATTTGTGCAGACTTTTAGAGTGGAATTGGTGTAGATGGGTAAATGCAGGTTGGTAAAGTGGAATTTGTGCAGATTGTGTAGTTTGACTTTGAGACCATAACTGTGTACGTTGTGAAAAAGATTGTGCAAAAGATTGTGAAGGTTTAAACCATCATCTGAGAACTAACTTATGGAACTAAATGGAGACCAGAAACACCAAAATGAAACACAAAAATGGCTTAATCCTATAGTGGCTTATCAGATCAATACCTATCCTAGGATCTATGTCAGCTAACTCAAAACATCAAAACCCTTCAATTCAGCAAAGCACCTCCTACAAACAACTCATATTAGTGAATTTAGACTAGATTGAAGTTCCTAAGCCTGCACATGAACAGGACTTGACATTTTTAACCCATTTTGACCTTTATCCCAAACACTCCTTACGTGACTGATTTTGAGATTTTGACTAATAATGACCAATATAAGCTATGAAACTGAATCACTAATGATTAACTAAGTTAATTTACCCCTAATGAGCAATTTTCAAATGTAAATAAGCACTTAAATAAGCTATGCAATTAGACCATAATTATGCAGACCAAAATTATGCAGACCATAATTTGACCATTAGACCATTAAACCATAATTATGCAGACTTTTAGAAGACAAATTACATTACCAGAAGTACCAAAATAGAATTACCAAAATGAAATTCCACATTACCAAAATGAAATTGACTTTTACAAGTCAAAATACAATGTACCAAATAGACTTTTACAAGTCTTACAAACATACAAATGACAATGTACTAAATTGACTTTTACAAGTCAAAAGATAATGTACATACTACATTAAATTGTTTACATATGGCAGATTTACAAAATAGCCTCACAAGTGGCTAGCCATAATAAGGGTTACCATATTTAGTCAAACTGTCAATTCTAGTATAATGAAATAATATCATCTGGTCCAGGTGATGGTGGCCTTTTGAACTTCTTCCATAACTGGTCCAGTTCAACTTCTTCCATAACTGGCTCATGAACTGCTTCTGTTGATGCACTGCTTGATTCTTTTTTCCTTTCTTTAGCTAGCTGCAAATGATATTGTGAAAGTCTTCTTACAAGTGGTTCTTGCATTGGCTCTTGTTCAATAACTGGTTCTTTTTCTGGTGCTTCAGCATGGATTCTGCAATCTTCAGGTGTGATTCCAATAGGCCAAGCTGGAACAGGTAAACCCATAACATTCTGCAAATGCAAAAGAGGTCAATTAAACTAATGTAAGTGTCATAACATTATAAAATGCAAAAACAGTTAAAACAAAACAAAATTCAAAAGAGTAACTTACTCCTAACATTGCTTCTCCATCAACTGGATCCCAAGAAACACCATATCCTATAGGTGTTGTGGAAACCGTAGAGGGGGGGTGAATACGTTTCCATTTAAAAACTTAAAAACTTTTTGTATCAAACACCCGATCGAGTGTGACGTAATATGAAAAGTGTCAACTATGAGTTTATAGCATCTATAGATGACTATAGTAAACTACAACATATGCACAATCAAACCATGGAGCATACATAATCAATCATGACATAAGCAACTAGCCACACAAACATATACGCTATGCAAATATAAATATAAAGCGATAACGAATGAAATGAAAGTAAAGAGATAAGTTAGAAGGCACAAACCGGACACGGTGATTTATAATGGTTCGGTCACGAAGCTCCTCTTCGCCCTACTCCACTCCCCGAGTACCCAACTCGAGAGTTACTTCACTAATCAACAAACTCCCTTTAGGCGGAGAAAACCGTACACGTCGCTTAACTTGTTTTCCGACACTAAGCTAGATGTCGAGTGCTAATCTTAGCTAGCACCAATCTACCACGATCTACCCGATCTACACCATACACGTCGCTTATCCTATTTCCGACACTAAGCTAGATGTCGAGTGCTAATCTTAGCTAGCACCAATCTACCACGATCTACCCTTGATCCACATGATCAATCACACAAGCCCAATGGCTTCAAGAGATCTTCACTATCTCTTAAGATCACAATGATCTTGACTCTCTCTCTCTCACAAAAGAAAAACAATCTTGATGTATGCTATGATACAATCAAGATTGTAACAAATGTTACAAGACCTAACAACTCCAACTCTTGTATCTTCTTGGATACCTTGAGTTCTTTTCTTGCTAATCAAGAGGGATGACAACACTTTGTATCAACTTGAATACTTTGTGTTCTTCTCTTGCTAATCAAGAGGGATGACAACACTTTGTATCTACTTGGATACTTTGTGTTCTTCTCTTGCTAATCAAGAGGGATGACAACACTTTGTATCTACTTGGATACTTTGTGTTCTTCTCTTGCTAATCAAGAGGAATAAAGAGGATCACTTGAATGGATGATTGGATCACTCTTAAACAACCTAAGACTCTCCAAATGATCAAGGAAAGTGTTTTAAGTGAGGTGGACTATACCAGAGAAAAACTCACTGGAAAATCAAGTTGGAAGTGTGGAATGGTCCACTGTTTATAGGTAAGGGAAAATCTGACCGTTACAGACCCACGGCTCCACTAAATTTAGTGGAGCCGTCCATACTTAAAGGTGCCGTTGGACGCTCCCTTTTTTGTCTTTAGTGGGGAAGGTTTATTTGGGGAAGTTGGAGCTGTTTTGGGGGGAAAAATGGCTGTTGGGAGTTTTCAAATTTATTTTTCAAAATAAAACATTTCTTTTTAATTCAAAAATAATTTGTAAAATATATTTTTGAAAAAATATTTTGTCACATTAAAAATGTGAAGTTTAGAAAAATATAATCCTTTGATCATTTGTCAAGTAGTAGATTTGTTTGTCCATACCTTGAGTGATTTATGTCGGGATGGAAATCTACGACTTCGTTGAAGCATACCTGAGACGTCGGGAGGTGTAGATGTAAGTATGCATTGATGTTTTGTGTTTACAAGTAACTTGCACATTTTACGTTATGTATTACAAATTACATGTTTGTCATTATTAAAACCGAAGAAACCGTTTAGTTTAAATATCGTAATATTTGCACTAACAATCTCCCCCTTTTTGATGATGACAAATATGTAAACCGTAATACATAGTAAAATGTAAAAGTTACCTGTTTACACTTCCTTCTCCCCCTTTTGTCGAATCAAAAAGGTAGTTGCCTCGAGCGCTTCCTTGGATTTACTTCCTACTCCCCCTTATTGCACTACTATCCTCTCTCCCCCGAAAGGCGAGCTTGCATCATCCCAGTGAAGTCTTCTATCACCACTTGTGAAGTCGACTCCATGCTATGTATTCAAATACTCCCGAGCTCCCCCTAGCTCAATGCTCCCCTATGGTGACTTAATCCCCTTGTTTATTTACCTTAGTATCTAGCGGATCCGTGGATCAAATTCTTACAAAGGATTTTCCTACATCAAGGGTTAGCTTCGTGCAGCATAATATATAACAGTATAGGAGCAACATTATAGGGATAAAATACACATAGCAAGACATGCATGGGTTAAACTATGTTAACACGTAAGTGTCCCAACCCGACCGAGAACCTAAGGTGTAATTGTTCACTCAATCACATTAATCAAGAACGAGATTCGTTCATTGACTGACGCACTAAATGACTTATTCCAAGTTGTCATTGGGAGGAAAGTTCTAACAAACCTTTTGAACAACATAATCACCTGCCTAAGATGATTGATGTTAAGGATAGTTTGTTGATAAGACATACTCTAAATGGTTACTATTATGACAAGTCGTGCCATAAAGTAGACTTGATAGAGGTTATACCTAAATGATTCCATAAGGTGAGAGAGTGTTGGTTGTGGTGACAACAAGGACAACTTGGGTTATGTGGTCGTAGGGGATAAATAATGGGATGACCCATTAGTAGTTGCGGTGATGGTGATGGTGATAAGGATGGTGTGTTGGTGCCAAGTCCAAAGAGGTTTGATGGTGATAGGGTTAGTGTGATAGCTAAAGGTTGTGATGGACTTGGTGGAGGTAAGGGTGTGGGAATCCTAAAGGTGGAGGATGATGATGATGTGGTTGGAGATGTTGGTTTTGCCCTTTGAGGAAAGGTGGGAAAGGATGGTTTAGGTTAATATATCGTTTGCACTGACAATGAGATGCATGATATATTTCAAAACGAAAGGGAAAAGGTGTATGTGATCCTAACAGGATTGTTGGTGGATATCTCTAACGGGGTTAAGGTAACGAAGTTCTAGGTTTCTAGGTTGGATGATCCTAGTTGTGTGTTAGAGATAATTTGGTGCATGAAGGGGTTTCATGTGTTTTGTGAGGATTGAAGGTTGTTGAACAAACTATCACTTTCAAGAGTGAATTGTAGCAAAAAGGTTTGAGTGGGATTGATATAAGGGTTGAAGATTGTAAGGTTTGTGTGTGATGATCGATGAGTTGAAGGTTGTAAGGTTTGAGTGTGATGACCTATGAGTTAAGGTTCTTAGACTAACTATCACTGTCAAGAGTGAAGTGTAGCTAAAAGGGTTGAGTGTGATGATGATGTAAATGTGAGGTTTGAAGGTGAGATGCAAGATAAGCTTGCAATGGTGAGGCCTTATATAGGCAAGAGTTGTGGGATTTGAACTAAAGTTGGTGTTAGAGTCCTATGGTGTAGTGAGGGAATCCTAGGGTGTATGTGAGTTTGCAAAATATTGCAGGTTTGAGGTTAGGGATGCAGGGATCTAAAGGAAACAGTGAAAATTCATCAAACATAGGCACGGTACCACTAAATACCACACGGTACCGTTAAATTTAACGGTACCGTGACCTGGAAGTCACGAATTTTCCTGTGCAGCCTACTTCTGGGCAGCTAAAGGGAAGTTTCCTAGGGAATAAGAACCACATTTGTGTGTTCTTGAGAGTGTTTGGTGAAAGACTATATGAGTGTGTTTTCGCTCCCCCTTAATCTATGACCATCCGGGCAAGATGTAAAAGATAAAGAGGAAAACAAACGTTGACCGAAGCGATGAGCTTAGTAACGTCATGACAAGTAGTGGATAGCATACAATAAACTTCACCTTTGAAGTCACGTAGCTCTTCTCAATCATTGTGAATATTCATAGAATATTTATATGATGAGGCATGTGATTACTTGGAGATATCCTAAGGGTTAAGAAGATAAAATCTTCGGGGTTGTGAGATAGGTGACAAGGTTATAGGGTTATCTAAGTTGCTGAAGGAGGGTTATCTCAACGTATCCTAATGGTTCTTCGTTTGAAGTGTGTGTGAGATGAGTGGGATGCGGAAGCATTGGTAGTGTTTAGTACCATGCGGAAGTGAAAGGGAAGAAGGCTTAGGAATCAGAAGATAGATACAATCTGTTCTGATAGGATACGGTTCTGGTTCAAGACTACATCGAGTGTGTTTCGATAGTGGTTTTGAAACAGTGAAAATAAACTGTCTTAGTAGACAACGGTCCGACGGTACCGTTAAAATTAACGATACTGTCCCCTATTAAAGAGTACCGTGACCTGCTAAGGTCAGTTTTGACCCAGAATTAGATTTCTGACAAAGAAATTTCACATATGTTGTGATTTTTCTGGACCTTAGATTAAAAGAATTTATACCGAATAAATTCCTTTATGAATGAATCCACCGGGATTCGATGAACGTTTGTCGAGAACGAGAAATGACATTTAATTGCATTTCGCAAATTAAATAAACTTTAAATACTTCGGATGAAATATTTAAGTTGTCATTGGAGTTTAAGAGGATTTTACGAATAAATCTTCGCATTCGACACGAGGAGAGAATTTATACCTAATAAATTCTTTGACCGGTACTGGACGAGAAGAAATGACTTTTATATTTCCGAGGAAATACATAGGTAGTCATTAGAGCGATGTGAAAGATGACTTAAAAAGTCATCAGACGAGACACAGGATATGACTTGACATTTCCAGTGAAATATCTAACAGTCATGGGACGAGATCGAGGGAATGACTTGATATTTCCAGTGAAATATCTAAAAGTCATGACACGAAATAGAATAGATGATCTCAATATTTCCAGTGAAATATTCAAGAGATCATGCAAGGAACGTGAGGGATGACTTAATATTTCCAGTGAAATATTTAGATAGTCATGAGAGGGATTTAAAGAATGACTCAATATTTCCAGTGAAATATTTAAAGAGTCATGAGACGAGACGCACGAGATGACTACAATATTTCCAGTGAAATATTCAAGTAATCATAAGAGGGGTACTAGAGATGACTTTAATATTTCCAGTAAAATATTTAAATAGTCATAAGTTTTATGGAAAATGTTCCATCATTCCTAGACCTAGACGGAGATGGTAAGGGGATTCTCGGTTGAGAGGTTTGGTTGATTTAAGGGTTTCTATGTGCTTCGCACGTGAGTGTTTCATGGGGTTTTGAAAGATGTAAAGCTAGGCCTATGGTGCTGATTTGCAGCAGGGTTTGGGATCTTAAGACGTGTATATTCACACGAGGATGAAAGGAACTACTAATTACTTATATAGTAACTCGTGAGTCCTTTGGATGAGCGTTTTAACATATGTTGTTAAAAGGCTTGAGTATGATGTTTCGGATATGACATTTAACAATTGCGATCGCAAGTTAAACTTACTTGAATATTTCGGATGAAATATTTAAGTTGTCAACCCTACTCCGAGTTCTACTAGGTTTGTTCCTAACCTTCCCATGACAAAAAGGTATATTACTTGGAAGAAGGCGAAGTGATGACTAGGGAATTAAGGTAACTTCGCGACTACTTTGACTTATGGGTTTTGACACTAGTGTATGGCTCTATGACTTCTAAGGGTTCATAGTGATGGGCATACCTAATTCCTAATGTGTCAGAAGAACATAGTGTGGGTGCAAACTTTACAAGTAAATCAAGTAAAATGCACATAAGGAATAAATGCAAACATCATGCAAAACATGATAATCATTTAGCATTTAAGATCATGAAGACATTTAATCATGTCTTATGAGAACATGTTATCATTTTGAAACATGTATGTAGGATGCAAGCAATCTAGGTTTGCTAAGGCAGATCCTAATTACTACTTGTTCAAGATGACATCCTAATGGGAGATATATTTCAACGATGCAAACTATCTCTAGTCAAATGTAGGAATGAAAATTTTTCAAGTTAGAGAATGAGTATGAGACAATCACTAGTGGTGCTCAATTAAGGCTGAACACGACCATTTTTACGGGTTATACCACAAACCCAACTTCTCTCCTGGAAGCAATTCAACCGTTAGGTCAAATTGAATTTCTAGTACGATAGGTTCTCCAGTAGTCATTCTCATATTAGAAAATTCAAATTCCTATATTTGCCTATTGAAGTGTAGCAAAGATGATATTAGCTTTTTTCGCTAATACATGACCTAATATGACTCAACTAACCATACTTTGAAGGTCGATTAAGAGAATGACATGTCTTATACAACTCCTAACAAAGGCAAGCGAAATATTTTAATTTCGTGTTTGAGATTTAGAGGTTATTTGATGGAGATGGTGTATTTTATGATCTCTTGGACAACATCTTTGTTTGTTGAGTTGTTACATGTTATTTTAACATGATTTGGTTTCCTAGAACCAAGAGACACTCTAATGTGATACAATGTAGAATCTACTACATCGTGTGTGTTTCAAGAATGCTCCTTTGCATATCTTGAGTGAGAATCTAGTAAAGGTTACTTACCTCAATAGATCTTGTGAGCATTTTATTTAAAATGAGACATACTGTTTATTTCAACAAGTATGCTTTTCTAAGAGGAAACTTATCACTCTTATGAATGCTTTGTGAAACAAGTATTTTAGTGTATGACTAATTTTACTTGTTTATGCAATGACACATGACGTATTAGGTTATTATTCAACTCTAATATCCTATATTTGTTAACAGGATGCAATGTATTCTCTTGTAACATAACCATTCATGTCACAAAGAAAATAAGATGCATGGGATATAAGTTATCCTTTGTCAATCTTTTGATAAGAGAAATACATGTGATATTCTCAAAGATTGATGACTTACATAATAGTTAATAACATATTATGTGTGACACTTTTACTAGACATGTGACATTGAGTGTTGAGTCGTTCATGAGCAAAGTTTACATATGTTGTTTGTTTGCTCTTGTTTGGTTTTTCGGAAATGACACATTTACTAATTGCATTGCAATGTAAATTACTTGTATATTTCGGATGAAACATCCAAGTTGTCACTCCTACTTAGTTGTGTATTTTATGCATCTTTTAAACATATTAGTTTAATGTTTGGAACACAACTATTGGACAACAAGACTCAATATGGCATCTTCAACACAAGTGTGAGTTATGATCCGATGCATATTATTTTTGTCTTGAGAGGACGTCATTATTTTCATAACAATCGAGTGTGATTGAGTATGTAGATTTAAGATAATATGTTTCATCATGTTTTGATGTTATCTTGAAGCTAAACAAATAATGACTCCAATTTCATGTCCACACTCGAAAACTTGTCAATTAGATTCGATGATGATATCAATCATAATTTGAATAATGAATTGATATGTACTCGAAATCTTTCTTGACCCTCACGATCACTCCTTTTTAAAAAGAAAATAAAAATTTAAGGAGTGTGTTCCATTTATTCTAATACTAGTTGTATGTGTGAGGTTAATGACATATTAAGTTACTACTTTGATATTGTCATTTATTTTTATTTGAGAAAAACTATTTATATTATTAAGTATAATACTTTTAGTTTTTCGACACCTCATTAGTATAAAAATAATTATCTTAACTATTTTTATACAACATACGTAAAATACTAAATGTCTAAAACATTTTGTGTGTGTGTTAGATCAATTCAAGTTTAATACATTTTCCTTTACTTAAGTACTAATGTATTAGATTGACCTTTTATCTTGTTTAGACAGCCCATGGTCAAACAAGACAAAATGATGTAATGTTTTAAAGATCATGTTATGGATTTTATGAAAGTGTTAAGTGTTTTGGGGTGATATACTTTTTACACTTAAACCTTTGGAAAAATAATTGTGTAAGACAATAACTTTCTACACACATGATCTACCAACTTAGTTTCTATTCTTGAGAAAGTTACTAAACCATTTTAAGAACTTGCAACAAATGCAAGACAAATGGTTGATGCCTATATGCAATGCAAACTAATTACTTAATATAGTGCAAGTGATTTAGCATGAGCCTTATAAATGCATAAACCGAAAAACTATAGTATGCAAATAGCAATTTAGCTTAACACACAAAAATACTTATCGTCATTTTGTGTATTATGTATAACAATGTATACTAAGCTTGATTTTATTTGAAAACGAATTGATTTCCTCCCCATTTCAAAGATTTTTGCTAAGACACTTTGAAAACACGTCAAGGTTTAAAAGTTGAATCGCCCTTTTTCAGTTTGACCAAAAATTTACGCAAACTGCATGACCAGAAGACCTTTAGTTGAAAATCAAGGACTTTAACATACTTTCATTTAGAACTAATTCATAAAAATGTTTCTCAAATGAGAGTAGACTCAACATCGTTTAAAATGATGGGCGACACGACTCGTACAGACTCATGGTTGATTTTATATGGATTTTTGAAAATGAACCAAAAATGAAAAACAGAAAATCAGATGCACGGCACCGTTAAATAACCCACGGTACCATTAAATATAATGGTACCGTACAATATTTAGTGGTACCGTGGTCTGTTTTCTTATTCAGAACTGCATGACTTAATGACTCGTTCTGAAAACATGACCGGACACTTAAAAACACTGTTCTTTTAGTGGTTTAAGAAAACCTTCAAGCTAGTATGACAAAGTATACTTAACAACAAAACTTGTAAGTATTAAGCAACTAAATACTTTTCATATTTTTATCACCTTCATGGGTAATTTGATACATGGATCGTACTCAATTTTGAAAACCATTTGTTTTAAAAATTTGAGCGACGTGGCTCTGGTACCAATTGTGGAAACCGTAGAGGGGGGTGAATACGTTTCCATTTAAAAACTTAAAAACTTTTTGTATCAAACACCCGATCGAGTGTGACGTAATATGAAAAGTGTCAACTATGAGTTTATAGCATCTAGAGATGACTATAGTAAACTACAACATATGCACAATCAAACCATGGAGCATACATAATCAATCATGACATAAGAAACTAGCCACACAAACATATACGCTATGCAAATATAAATATAAAGCGATAACGAATGAAATGAAAGTAAAGAGATAAGTTAGAAGGCGCAAATCGGACACGGTGATTTATAGTGGTTCGGTCACGAAGCTCCTCTTCGCCCTACTCCACTCCCCGAGTACCCAACTCGAGAGTTACTTCACTAATCAACAAACTCCCTTTAGGCGGAGAAAACCGTACACGTCGCTTAACTTGTTTTCCGACACTAAGCTAGATGTCGAGTGCTAATCTTAGCTAGCACCAATCTACCACGATCTACCTGATCTACACCATACACGTCGCTTATCCTATTTCCGACACTAAGCTAGATGTCGAGTGCTAATCTTAGCTAGCACCAATCTACCACGATCTACCCGATCTACCCTTGATCCACATGATCAATCACACAAGCCCAATGGCTTCAAGAGATCTTCACTATCTCTTAAGATCACAATGATCTTGACTCTCTCTCTCTCACAAAAGAAAAACAATCTTAATGTATGCTATGATACAATCAAGATTGTAACAAATGTTATAAGACCTAACAACTCCAACTCTTGTATCTTCTTGGATACCTTGAGTTCTTCTCTTGCTAATCAAGAGGGATGACAACACTTTGTATCAACTTGAATACTTTGTGTTCTTCTCTTGCTAATCAAGAGGGATGACAACACTTTGTATCTACTTGGATACTTTGTGTTCTTCTCTTGCTAATCAAGAGGGATGACAACACTTTGTATCTACTTGGATACTTTGTATTCTTCTCTTGCTAATCAAGAGGAATGAAGAGGATCACTTGAATGAATGATTAGATCATTCTTAAACAACCTAAGACTCTCCAAATGATCAAGGAAAGTGTTTTAAGTGAGGTGAACTATACCAGAGAAAAACTCACTGGAAAATCAAGTTGGAAGTGTGGAATGGTCCACTATTTATAGGTAAGGGAAAATTTGACCGTTACAGACCCACGGCTCCACTAAATACCCGACGGCTCCACTAAATTTAGTGGAGCCGTCCATACTTAAAGGTGCCGTTGGACGCTCCCTTTTTTGTCTTTAGTGGGGAAGGTTTATTTGGGGAAGTTGGAGCTGTTTTGGGGGGGAAAATTGCTGTTGGGAGTTTTCAAATTTATTTTTCAAAATAAAACATTTCTTTTTAATTCAAAAATAATTTGTAAAATATATTTTTGAAAAAATGTTTTGTCACATTAAAAATGTGAAATTTAGAAAAATATAATCCTTTGATCATTTGTCAAGTAGTAGATTTGTTTGTCCATACCTTGAGTGATTTATGTCGGGATGGAAATCTACGACTTCGTTGAAGCATACTTGAGACGTTGGGAGGTGTAGATGTAAGTATGCATTGATGTTTTGTGTTTACAAGTAACTTGCACATTTTACGTTATGTATTACAAATTACATGTTTGTCATTATTAAAACCGAAGAAACCGTTTAGTTTAAATATCGTAATATTTGCACTAACAGGTGTAATTCCACCAGGATACCTGGAAGATCTTGAACCATCTCCTTTTCCTCTACACCTAACAATTTTTCCATTTATGGTCCTAAGCCTAGTGCTACTGCTACTCCTAGCTTCATCACTTGCACTACCACCCCTCCCCTGCACCCTACCACCCCTCATCCTCACACCACCTCCTCTCATTGTCACGCCACCACCCCTCATTCTTACTGGACTTTTTGTCATATCTGGTGGTGTCATCTCAAATCCAACTGGAGGTGTTGAAATCAACACTAGTGCATTATCTACTACATTATCAACCAGTGGCTCTACATTAACACAATGATCAACATACAACTCAACTACCTTATACTTAGCAACTAACTTCATCATTTGCATAACATCCTGATCACTAACTAACTTCTTTAGGCCATTATCTAAATCAGTGTTAGGTTCCTTATAATAATACTCAAATGATGAGTTTTCATAACCAAGCTCTTTCATCATGTTGTTAATTTCAAGAATAAAAAACACATCAGAATCTATTGAGTCAATCCAATCTACCTTACCACCTTTATATCTTATCTTAGGAGGATTAGTAAATGCACCACCATGGTTGATCTTCAAGCAAAAAATCCTTGGAAAATAACCTGGTTACATTAAAAAATTAACAGTTATCTAAACAAGATTATTGATAAAATTAACTTCAGTTGAGCAATAACAATAAAAAATACTCACCATAATCATGATAGGGTGCTTTTGATCCCTCCATTCGAACCCTCCATTCAGAAACCATTGATTACAACTGGGACTTTTGAGAGAGAGTTTGGGGATGAAAAATTTGGGGATAAACGACCTAATTAGTCAAGTGTGTGTTTCAGTGTGTGCTTGGTCTTCAGTCAATATCCCGCCAAAAAAATAGAGTAAGGGACTAAACGTAAAATGACCAAATTACCCCTCAATATGCACTAACTAAACCCAGGTTAAGGTCAAACTAGGGAAAATTTTGGTCAAGGGACTAAACCCGTGATGGGTCGCAACATAAGGGAGCAGATCCGGTAAAAATTTCATCGAGGGACTAAAAGTGTTAAACCCGGACGCGTTTAGGGACCATTTTTTATATTAACTCTAACTCTTATTTTATTTTATTTTATTTTTTTATTTTAAGTGAGAGACTAATTTAAGGTGTTTGAACATACGGATCTGATTTTTAAATTAAGTGGTTTAGGTTAAAGTGTCTTAATTTAAAAATATAGAAGTTAATTAAGTCACCGAATGGATTTTTGTTTAGTGCTTAAAATTAACATTTAAAATTAAGATATGACCTTCTAGAAAAAGACAGGGAGATAAGGGTCTCCAAATTAAGCTCATCAATTTTATCTTAATTTTACATATATACCCTCTCACTTCTTAACCTTATTTCAAATAAAAGGGTATAACAGTATTTTTTTTTCTAATTCAGACCATAAATTCAGCACACAAAACAAACAATTATTTATTCATCTACAAACAGACATCATATATCTAGACAGACACTTTAATTTAACATGACTTAATAAAAAAACTAAACAAATACATATAGTTTTTAGATTCTTATTTGAGTAAACTGCATAAATCATCCCAATGGTTTGCCAAGATTGGAGAAATCATCTCTCGTCTTTCATAAGTGCAGGCGGCCTCCCTGTGGTGAAACTTTTGGATCGTTTTGGTCCCTGGTTTTAACCGACGTTAAGCGATTCCATTAACAGTTACACGTTAGCCCTTTGGGCTAACGACCGTTGCAGCATCCATCCTTTAAACTAATGACCGTTTAAAATTTAAAATTTCCAGTTTATTTAAAGTTTTCTGATTTTTTGTATACATTTTTATAAAAACGTATAAGTTTTTATGCGCTTTTATATAAGTTTTGTATACGTTTTTATTCACGTTCTTATATACGTTGTTGTATACATTCTTATATACTTTTTATACGTTAGTATATACGTATTTATAAAAACATAGACTTTATTATCTACCTTTTTATATACGTTCTTATATACTTTTTATACGCTTTTATACATGTTTTTATAGATAATAACGTCTATAAAAACGTATATATTTTTATAAATATATAAAAACTATATAAGAACATCTATAAAAATGTATATGTTTTATATACGTTCTTATAAAAACATATAAAAACTATATAAGAACGTCTATAAAAACGTATATGTTTTTATAAATATGTATATAAAAACATATATAAAAACGTATATAAAGAGTATATAAAAATATATATAAAAACATATACAAAAACGTATATAAAAATGTGTTAAAAAACATATAATAAGTATATAAGAACATATATAAAAAGTAAAAAAGTATATAAGAATGTATACAAAAACTTATATAAAAACGTGTATAAAATGTATATAAAAACATATATATAAGAACGTATACAAAAACATATATAAAAACGTATAAAAAGTGTATAAGAACGTATATAAAAAGGTTGATAATAACGTATATGTTTTTATAGATACATATATAATAACGTATAAAAAATATATAATAATGTATACAACAGCGTATATAGGGTGTACAAAAACGTATACAAAACTTATATAAAAAGGTGTATAAAAGCGTATAAAAACGTACATGTTTTTATAAAAATGTATATAAAAAATCGAAAAAGTTTAAATACACCAAAAATTTTAAATTATAAACGATCGTTAGTTTAAAGGATAGATGTTGCAACGGTCGTTAGACAAAAGCGCTAACGTGTAACTATTAACGGAATTTACTTAACGCCGGTTAAAACCATGGACCAAAACGATCCAAAAGTTTCACCATAAGGAGGCCGCCTGCACTTATTGAAGACCAGGGAGGATTTTTGCTATCTTGGTAAACCACAGGGACGATTTCTGCAATTTACTCTTCTTATTTAAGAAAGAGAACTTTTTGTGAACCTCTCAGTAGGAGGAAAAAATTTTGGGCCCACTAATTAAGTGGGAAAAAAACACCCCTAAAACAGCTAACCGACTTTTCTTTCCAAAGTAGGCCTGACAACTCAAACTTGTTTGCAATTTGCATACAGTTACGCATGACTCCTGTTGGGGTTATTTATGATGCTGCGTGAGGAGAGCCAAAAGTGCACACCAAAGGTGACCTCCTCACCTTAGACTAGTAGTAACAAGACCAAATCATTAGGTTGGTCTACCCAAATCGAACACGTCTTCCCCCTTCCCCAAATCGATGGACCGAAAGATTGAAAGTCTTTGTGTGTGTGAGTGGACCGAAAGAGATTGAATGGTTTGTGTGTATGAGTTATTTTTTAATAAATTTTTGTGCGGTATGTTTTTTGTTGTGATTGTGGCCCTCTTACTACGAGTGTTTGGTGTAGGAGAGAGAAAAATGAGTTGGGGCTGATGTGATAGGGTTGTTTGTGGTCTTGTTGTGGTTCCACTACCATCTGTCTTATATGAATTCATGTAAAGTGGCCCCCCTTAGTGTTTTTATTATTAATTATTTGGCTTGTGAGTGTGTGTGGTATTTTGTTGGGTATATTTGTATAAAAGTGAGTATTTTACTGAAAGGTGATAGAGTGGTGACTATTGGGGGTGAAAATTGACAAGGAGTGAAGAGAGATTAAGCAGATGTAGAGCTGAGGTGAAAGGTGAAGTGGTGTGATCATTGGCAGTAGTCTAACAAAAATTTAATTTGAGACTTTTCAAATTTTAGTGAAGATAGTCATAAGTTTTTTAAATACTATGCTATCAGTCGGTTGTCATGTTTTGTATAATTTTGTTTAGATTATATTAGTCTGTGATGTTTTTTAACCGCGACTAACTATCTTACAATATATATATATATATGCGACAATTGTATCTCATATGTTCTAAGCAGTACTTGAACTTGCAACTATTTGGCTAAAGAGCTTCTCACACAACTTGAGGTACCATTAGGCACAAGGCCTTTAGTGATTTATATTGGTGTGGTACTCGTATAAGCTTTGATGATGAATAGTTATATGCGATTTTTTTGTTTGTGTGGTGACTTTTTGCACTGACTAGCAATTCCAGACGAAGGCATTGTAAGAAATACGAGACATAGTGATGTATATAGCAGTAAAGTCGTTGCAAAAAATGTTTAAGAACTAAACGAGATATAGATGAAAGTTTGAGGATTAAATAGTTATTTTTTTAATTACTAAATAAATGTAAATGTATAGTACACACAATATGAGTTTACATGAAGGTTTATATGATTCCTTTAAAATTTAGGTCGAGATGTTTAAGCCTTGTGTGGTATGTATTTTTCGTTCTTAAAGTACATGGTTTTTTTTTTTTTTTATCTTTTAGCTGACTATTTCACGGAGTTTGAACCTATTGGAACACATACTCTAACCCGGTAAAACCCTCAATTTTAGGAGGTTGACCATTTCAGGGTTGTTTACGATTAACGAGAAGTGAACTTGATACCTCAGACATTTTAGTGTGATAATTATAAGCCTTTTTACCACTTTTGTGTGATATGTTATATTAGCAATGAACTCAAGTTCGAACCACATTTCAGTTTAACTAACCAAATACTCCATACCTAAGTTATGTAACAAGATTGAAATCGATTTGGAGCACGGGTCACCGGGTTTTACATGTGCAAATCAAAATTGGTTAGACGATTCTTATTCTTGTGAACAATGGTTGAGATACCTAAATCTTATTACTAATTTTGTGCCTAACATGTGTGGACTTAGCTTATTGGATTGTGAAGCAGTGGGCATGTTGTTACTGTTAGTTTTGTGGACATAATTTAGTAGTTGTGTGTTATGATCGAACTCGAGATCACGGGATTGCACACTTTACGTATGAGAGTTAAAGTTTAATAATTAAATATAAAATGTTATATTAATTATTAATTACACCAAACATATAATGACCGTTATTATTTAACGAATAATGACTAACGATCGTTAGACGAATATAAATAAAGTATTGTGTGTGAATAATTGGTAAGTCAAGAAAGATCTGGAAGCCTTCTTTGGGCTTATGGCCGATCGTACAAGGGATAGGTTTCCTATTCCCTGTCTAACTTGAGCTCCAAGCTTCACACACTATATAAACAAGGCTAGGGGTTCAATGTTTGCATCTCTTGTGCACACACACATAACCTTAAAACTTGTTTTCTCTCCTCTTGTTGCTTGTGGCCGATCGACAAACACCCTTGACAAAGGGTCGATCGACTTTTGCTTTGAACAAAGTGTTTGGTTTAAATTTTGTGTTCTAAAACTAGCATTACTTTTACTTGTTTTAGTACGTGTGTACAAGAACGTGAATCAAACACACTATTGTTTGATTCTTGGATTGAATTACAAAAAGGTAAGGGGTAATTCCAATAATCCACATAAACCCTAATTAGGGTTCTTAAGTTGATTGCTTGGAATTAGATTATTGTTTGGCTAGAATCTTAAGGTACGTATACTATTTACGTTTGGTTAATTAATTCACATGTTATATGTTCTTATACACTTCCGCATGTGTACTTGATGTTTTTGATTATTTAATTATGATTGTCATGTATTAAATTCTAACAGTGGCATCAAGAGTCTTGGATAATGTGTAATTAATTACCAAAATGCATAAAAAAACGAATCTTGAATTGTGTTTTATATTGTTAGTCGATTTTTTAGGGTATAAAAAATCGAACCCTAATTTTTTTATGGGGGTCGATTACCTCTAATTAATTTTAGGGTTTAGGTTTTAATTTTAATTTGATTAGGAACCCTAGATTAACATGTTTATGTGTTTAGTATGCGATCTTGTGACAAACGTGTAATAATTGTTATGTAGAATCCATGAAAACGTGCATGTTTGGCATGGATTTATTGTCGATATAATTTAAATTGTTTAAATTGGCTATATGAATTAATTGTTAAGTTTTTCACATGTTTATTTATTTATAATTCTTGAATTGGGGAAGACCTTAATATAATTAATGAATCAATTACGTGCTATGTGGTATATATTTAATTATGGCTTACGCAATCGATACGTCGATGCATGTGGTTCACTTGCCTTTGTAAGTGGGAGACTTAGTTAAAAATATGCATTATAAACCTAGAATTGATTATTAATAAGTTTTATCGAATAAAGTGTGCATGTGGCTACATGTTTTACACATATTAATGGTTATGTTATGTGTGTTTACTTAGTTGTGTTATTTTTTTTTATTATTACTTGATTGTTTATTTGTGTTTTGACATGTTTATAAACAAAGGGTAATTTTGAATAGAAAATAATATGGACTAAATAATGGTGAAACAATGAATTGTTTTAGAAGAGTTAAATTTTCAATAGTTTAATTGATGATGAGTTTTGTACCAATAGTAAGAACGGCTCACCCAATTGTGACAAACTGTAAGAGGGGTATAAGTAGGAACGGGTTTTTAATAAGCTTCGCGCTGACCTTTGTTTCTATGCTCCTTTGTGCGTCAAATTGGAGCTACCAAGTACGACTATTTGTATGTACAAAATCATCTTAAGGGTGAATTAGCTTTAATTCCATGCGCCACTTTGTGGTAAGTATCCGAAACACTAAGTCTTTGGACTTATGTAAAAGTACGATATAATGAATGATAATTCAAGGTAAATTCTTTGATTGGTGAACCCAATACCTCAATCAAAACTTTGTTAATTTAATCTTAGTGAATTGGTTAATAAAAAGGTTTTTATTAAAGCTTATGATACGAAGGTGTATGCATGCTTCTTCGTACATATTTTTGATTATACACATAAAAAACTAGTACCCTTAAAATTAAGTTGATGCCATCTAATTAAAAGAACACTTAAAGTTGTGATTTACGTTATATGAGAGCTTGGACTAGATTGCAATGGAAAGGTAAATTCATACTTTCATTACTAGCAGATTAACTGATGTAATGGAACTATGTTAATTTGCAATTCTTTAAATTAGATGACTTAATTGAGTTGTAAGTGAGAGATTGGACTCAAGGCATAAGATGGGAATAAAACATGCTTACATTGCAATATTGTTTAGCAATGTAAATTCCATAAAGATCTAGGAATTGGAAATTGTTTGCCAATTATTGTTCGATAATTACCTTATTGAATACTTTCATTACTAGCAGATCAACTGATGTAATGAAAATATGTTAATTTGGATCCTAGCTTTAAGAAAATTCTATGGTTCATATGAATATAAACCAATGGGTATTTAATTTTCTTAAAGATTGTATTATCGAAAATACTAAAATTGAATTTTGTAAATTCTTTTAATGTATTAATGCAACATTAAACCGTAAATGTGGGATATTCTTTTATTGATAAATTGATCTACACTCGTAGGGGTTTTTGGCTTGAGTCAACTTTACTAAAAAGATAAACCTAGTCTCCTTTCCATGAGAGAAGCGTGAGACTTAATCCTATTCTTTTTCATGAATGAAAAAGATATGATAGGAAAATTAGAATTGTCTAAATTCTAAATACATAACTCATAACAAACTTTAATAGTTAAGAGAATTGCACATTTTCCATAGAGATTTCATTACCCTCTTTCGGTAATTGAATTCTCATATAACAAATATGACATTTGGTTAACTGGAAAACATGTGAAACTTTTTATGAGTTATTAAATTAGAAGCTCGACTAATTACCGCAAAATGGTAAAAGACAAACTAGTATATTTTATCTAGTTATTTTGTTTTGACCATTTAAAGGTGTTACATACCATTGTGGGGATGGTAAACATATTAAGGAAGAAATTGCACGCCCAATTTTTCAAGTTAATTGCATTGATGGATAGTCCATCATTTACAAAATAGAATACATTCTTTTAGTACCTAAGTAATTGTTACGTATGGGTTTTCTCAAAGGTGTAGGAAAGTAAATAGCACACTATTTGCTTTTACTGGTTATGAAACACTTACAATGTTGTCAAATCCAGTGGGAGCATTGTGTTGTAATTACTGAATAATGAATTATTGTAATGATCTGTAATTCAATGGGAGCTACAAGCTTTGTCATCTTGATAGTAACCCAGATTATCTCTAGAATGTCTTGAGATAATTACTTTTCAATTGTAGACATTTGTGTTTTGAAGGATAGTCATGTACGTTTCCTTACTAGACAATGTGGTTCTATATCTACTAATTATGCTAATATCTATGACACAATCATATTGATCACATAAACAAACGAGTGACGTGTTATTTATATGATACATGATGTTGTTCCATGCACAAGTGGGAGAAATCTTTATTGTGTGCAAGGTACAACACATAGGAATATGATTTAAAGGATTCTCTTGACTGCAAGACAAGAGACTAACGTTCTAATGTGACTTATTCACATCTAATCCAAGAAACACTTGGTGTTGCAATTTACGTTATGTGAGAGCTTAGCTAGGTTGCAACAACAAGGTAAATATCCATGTTACGTGAGACCGTATTTGAAAATTTTGCAGTTTCTAAATTAGATACCTATTAGAACAAGTGTCAATCTGATAATAAGACTACTTCAAACCAAATATTTATGTATTATTGAAACGAGTTGGGCGACGATCCGCCGCGTTGCAGCGGGGCATTGTTTTATTTCGTTGATTATTGCACGGTATTTTTATTAAGTAGAAAGTAGGCCGAATTTTAAGTTTTGATTTAGTTGCAATTGCGGGTATTTTTTAGAAATTTTTGAAAGATATTTTTTGGAAAAGTACTACTTTTGCAAAGAGCGCAAACTTCAGGGGTATTTTTTGCCAATTTTTAAACAGTTTTTTTGGAAAAGGACAAATTTTGCAAAGAGTCGCTAACTTCAGGGGTATTTTTGCGAATTTTTTAAACTTGTTTTTTTGGAGAAGGACTACTTTTGAAAAGAGTCGTCAACTTCAGGGTATTTTTTGTCAATTTTGGAAACTTGTGAGTTGGGTTGGACCACTTATTGGGCTAAGGTATTGGGCAAGAAAAAAAAAGTTGGGCCGGTTACTGTAGCAGGCGATGACACGACACCGTTTCAAACGGTATTTAATATATATACTAATGACATAAATAAATGAAGTAATCTAATACTACTTCAATTTGAATATTTATGTAATTTTGGAATGACATAAAATAAGTGAAGTAATAAATTAACTTGAAATTACTATTGAAACCAAGAGATGGTGTTCATAATTACTTTAGTTAAACATGTTTATGTTTCATTGTAAAGATATAAACATGAAGTCTTTTTATTGTTACAAGACTTATAATAAAGTAAGACGTTAATTTGTTATGTTTTTTAATTAAGACATATACAAGAAGTCATTGAGTTGATCAATGATTTATAACGTATAGTGGGATTATAACAGTTTATGTCTTCTTGTTGAGACATGGACATGAAGTGACTTGGTCAAAAAGTACTTATGTTATATAGCATGCAATTGGCTTGAAAATTCTATTATACCATTAAGTTGACATAGTTGGTGAATAGATAAGCCAAATGGAATATATTTATTTTACATATTGTAAGATTGTCTTACAATATTAATCCTAATGAAATACCAAATATTTATGGTATGTTCAGTTAGGAAAATCAAACTCTTGTTATATTGTTTGATTAAAGATAACTATGACTTCTTTTCTTCCAAAAGTTATCAAGGTTAGAAAATTGAGTATGAATTGGATATACTCAATAAGACTCTAATCTAGAAGATTAATAAGACACCATTTTGTTATGGAATGTGATGAATCACATTAAGTCTTAAAATGAAGTTCTGAATTTGTTAAACTACTTATGAGTAGGTTATTAACAAACTAAATGTCAGGAACTGTCAATATGTATTTGTAATATCCCAAAAAAAGAACATTGTATTGTTACTTTATTTGCTAAATATTTGTAGATAGTCTATAAATTACAAAAAGCAAGTGGGAGTTTTTATCTTGAAAAGATAAAATTACAAGATACATAATCTTCTAAAACACACTAGTGAAAATCATGATGAGGCTAAACATGTAAATTGTAACAATTCGCATTTCAGGTTGATTTCTATTCCCGAAATTTTTACTATTCATTTCACTATTCATTTTTACTATTCACTTGCACTATTCATTTCCAAAATTTTTATTTCATATCAAAATTTTTATTTCATATTCTCGTGAGATAAATTATTTCCATGACAAAATAAAAGTTTGATGCTTGTCGGGCCATTTTCGCAAAAGTTATTAAGAAATTATACGTTTGGGTTTAAACGTCGTTTAAACATCCTACGCATAACGAAAACCAACTGCGCCAATTTTCCTTGCATCAGATTAATGTTTAAAACACTCACAATCAATTAGAGAATTTTTGATTTAAAGTTAAAATGTTACCAAATAGACCATGTGTCTTACAAAACAGAAATTGCGTTTTAAGCACTTTTACTTATCCGCAACCTTAGCCTATACCTGCACCACATTTTCTAAGACGTTTAGAAGCTTTCACATTTTTGGAAAAGTCAACATATTTTTCCTCCTCCTTTGACCAAAAATCATTCCTTGATTATGTAAATCATTCCTTGATTTTTAACACTTACGGTTTTACGTCTAAAGGACATTTAGCACCAACCGACACTAGACTAAGCCTAGCCTAGAAATTTTAAGTCTTTTAAGTTCATTATAATCATATTAGGAAAGTTACATATTACTTTTATCAGTTTTACGCAACTTTCGTACGTTTTACGTTTAACACGTTTTAAACCTACATTTCCAGCGTTATCAGCGTTTTCGCGACCCATTAAACTTATCACTCATTTTTATAAGATAATAATGAGTATATTGACAAGTTTAATCATTCCTACAAGTTTCGTATTTTTACGATACCCGGTTTTACGTTTCGTGATTTAAATACTTAAAGTTAGCAATTACCGGGACAAAACTGACTCCGTAAAAGCAAGATAATGCAAGAAACATATCAAGCTTCTCATGAAAGCTTCATGAAGCTTATCAAGGAAGGAACCAAAGGCTTGTTGGCTTGATCCTAGCCATTGATTCTTTAGATGTTTACATGTGTAAAAATTTATTTACTAAACTACCCTAATTTCTTCCTATAAATACTAGCCTAAAACCTTCATTATTTCTTGCACCACACCTTCTTATAACCTTAAAGACCTAAAATCAAAGGCACTTCTCTTATATTTTGTAAGAAAGTTTATGTGTTCTTGAGAAAAGCTAGCATTTGATCTTATTTTCTCCGAGTTTTCAAGAAAGAGTCGTTATAATCTTCAAATAACTTCAAGTCTCCAAAAAGACTTTGTTATTATATTCAAATAGCTTCGGGTTTCCAAGAAGGCGTTGTTATAATCTTCAAGTAGCCTCGGGTTTTTGAAGAATACAAATTCTACGTCGAAGCTCCACTTATATTCCCTTTTTCTAAATACTCAAGCATTCTATATTAAAGTAAGTATTTATATACTTTAAATACTTATAAACTTTGTTAGTTTATTTATTGTATTTATAAACTCTTAATATGTCATATAATCAAGTAAGCAAAATATATGTTTCATATAAATACTATGTTAGTAGGGAGCTTCATGTGAGGGGTTTCATTTGGGTAAACGGATCGACGAGTTGCTAGATTTACGAATTAATGTGTCCTAGCTCCTCGAACGTTTACTAGATGACTTCTGAATTATGATGGCCTGAACAGTAGTACGAGATATATAAACTATATATGGCATGTTTAAATATTCACTTCGTTGTTTTAGAACTTAAGACACGATATCATATTTCTAGGTTGCTCGTAGAGATTCTCCCGGCTTATCCAGCGATTTCATTATATCCTTAACATCATGTACTCTGAGGTGAGTCATAGCCCCTACTCTTTTAAATACTTGTTTTTAACTCTTTGGGGGAGATACATGCTCAACTAATTTGAATTTCAATCACGATTATTTGCAACTATATGTTTATCTGAACTGAATGTTTATTCACACTATGTAACAGTGATTGCCATACTTAGAGTTTCTATATCATGAACCGTTAAGCACTATGCGTAGTGAAACACGAATATTATGGTTAGATCTATCAGGATTAATGTAACCATTAAGTTGACTCAGTTAGAGCAAACAAACGCACCAAACATTTGAGAACACTAGGTACAACCACAAATTACCTACTAGACAAACGATTGGTGGCCCCCTTTCGGGTAGATCTTCGAGGTTATCGACATCTATGAGAATGGGATGAGACAAACGATTGGTGGCCCCCTACCGGGTAGATCTTCGAGGTTATCGACATCTACGAGAATGGGATGAGACAAACGATTGGTGGCCCCCTACCGGGTAGATCTTCGAGGTTATCGACATCTACGAGAATGGGATGAGACAAACGATTGGTGGCCCCCTACCGGGTAGATCTTCGAGGTTATCGACATCTACGAGAATGGGATGAGACAACTATGGGTGTATAACAATGTAACCCACGATTCAAACAGGACTTGATCCAATTAAGAGTAACAGAAACACTACCTACATGTGATATTGTATTTAGTACAATAGTCATACACTTGGAATCCTAGAAACCTTCATTTAGTATTTATTTACTAGTATCGATGATTTGTACAAGGTTTTCACATTATTTCCTACAAACTCTATGAACTCACCAACCTTTGTGTTGACACTTTAGCATGTTTATCTCAGGTCCATAATGAACGAGGCTGGCACGGAGGAGCACGGATATTCAAGAGGGCTATAAATTTTATTATCATTCGAAAACTCATTTGATGTATTTTGTAAACATGGAACCATTTGGGACCTCATTTTGTAAACTCTGATATTTATATAATTTGAATGATAATTCCTTTCAAAACGACTCAGTTAGAGATCGTTTTCTATTATTATGACTGTTGTGCCGTCGAGTAACACCCAGTTTGAATTCCGCTGCGTATCACGTAATTGGGGGTGTTACAGATTGGTACCAGAGCCATGGTTGTAGAGAAATGGGTCTAAACGAGACCTAAACTATAACCACTTTTACAAGAAAAAACATTTTTATAGCCTTCCGTTCTTCGTGCCTTCCATCCTCCAGACGATTATGTGAGTTTTAGGCATGTTATGCTACACGAAAATCTAGTATATTGATATATATACACTCGACATATTTTCGATCATTCTATATAAACAATGGACTAAACATATCTGCGTATGCCTATTCTGAGGCATTACGGCACAATCATATTTTCCCAATCATGTATCTACTCGTGCATTTTAGGATTACGTGTCACAACCCGAAATTTTAGGTCATTTTTCCGAACCTCGACAATTCACTATTCACCAGTTACTATTCATCATTTACTATTCACCGATCACTATTCATCATTCACTATTCATCATTTTCGGAGTCAGTTTGAGAATTTGAGAAGCGTTCGGAAATTTTACTATTCACGTGACACTATTCATTCCCGGAGAAAACTCACTATTCATGTTCATCATTCGTTTCATCGTAAACGTAGTTTACGGGTATTCATATGCGCGTAACCAGTTAGGTTTAGCTGCGTATCCATGCATCATCAGTAAAGACACATCATACAGACTAGGGTGGTCTGCATATCATCAGTAGCATCATCATAATATTAGTTCATGCCCGGATATGCACTATTTCAATTTACGTATGTTTGTTTATTTGTTAAACGTTACCACTCAGTCATTTCTACTAACATTATACCCAATACTCCCGAAAATGATCCTAACGTATTTTCATACTCATTATAATAATATAGAGATTATATTATTAATTTACCCGGTGTTTTTAAATCAAATGCTATATTTTCCGTTAGGAGCTTATAACTCCGTCTGTTTACGATAATTTAACCCGATAATTATTCCGACACCCGATTCTTATCAGTAACATGATTCTACAATTTTTACAAATTCGTCGTATTTTATTTCGCTCCGTTATTATTTATTTCAAGATAACTCGGTACCCGATAACAACTGAAGTATACACAAAACTACTTAAATATCTACAATATCTAACTAGTCAATCACATTTCCCCATTTTTCTTCCAAATGGGACGCCCCACCCATGCTTTCTTTCTCAAATTTCTTTCCTAGCCATACTTCCATTAATATTCATGTTTTCATGTCTTTCCTTTTAATTTCCATAACATACTTCAAGTAACATATTACACATACATTCACTAGCTACATTTTAGATCAAACTCTCCCTCTTTCTCCATTCATACCCACGGCATCAAGAGACCAAGAAGAAGAAACCATAAATTTTCCTAGTTCAAGTGTTTAACAAGTCCATTTTAACATCCTTGTTAGAGTTTTGAAATAAAAACCCAAGGTTCTATAGGTTTTTCATCATCATAAGCTCTCAAATCTTTCAAGTAAGTTGTCAAAACTCATCTTTATAATTTTACCAAGTTTATATCATGCTCATATCATTTTTATGCAAGATCTATAGGCATATGTTAGCCTTTACCACTCTATTTATACTTTTACCACTTTTAAGCCCTAGATGTGTTATCTATTTAGATCCTTGGTAGATTAGCTTGGATGATGATGTTTAGGGACCCATGACACCCTAAGAAGGTGTATGGTAGGATTGAGAATTGTTTGGTTGTATTTTGGATGGTTTTGGACTAGATACAAACTAAGAAAACACATTTTTGAAACAATAATAATGCTACTGTCCCTATTTTGAAAACGTGGCCAACTCAGTAGGTTGTGAGTAATTTTGGACCAAATATTTAGAAAATACATTCCGAGACGAAACTATGGCCGAAAACGGGGATAAAAACGAGTTAATAACGAAGGAGATATGATTTTTCAAAGTTTAACGACGAAAACTAATTTTCTGAAAATAGCGTGCTGATTGGGCGATTTTCGACGGACAAATTGAGGCGTTTAACGAGACCTAGATGAACCGAGCTACTGAAAAGGTGTTAGTATATATTAATACGAAACCACGGATATAAAGAACGTCGAAAACGAGCTAATAACGAACAAGATACACGCGTTTAAACATCGATAAATCACACTAGTTTTTTGACAGCTTTTTAAATAAGAATATATTTACGTACTAGAAACTATATTTTTCAAGTAATAACCATGGAAAGCCGTATCTCTTACCCATTGGAACACGTACGATCAAAGGTTTATTAACGCGACTATTACAAGACATACCAAGGTTTTCAAAACGCCGAGACTAACATAAACATTTTATACACGTTATTACACGACTAGTTTTGACGTAACAAGTTGAACACATTTTTACCAAATTTTGGAAAACATTACATATCGACGATAACTATTATTTTCAAAGTACGAGTGGTATAGGTTACATATGCATGAACATCCACTACATCATCTAAGTAGAACATATTCATTCATGTTAGGTTGCGGCTAGTGTTCGCGCCTTGTTGTCCCGTTCACCTCACATAATCATCGCATTGTTGTATCATTATATCAGGTGAGTCATAGCCCCACTCTTACTCTTTAATACTTGTTTTAAACTCTTTGGGGGAGATACATGCTTAAATTGTTTGCTATTACTCAAGACGATTTTACTCATATGCTATGCTATACTTTTATACACTTAAACATGATGTGTAGCTTTATTATGATATATGACTTAATGTGGAAAACTATTCTATACGCTATATTCTTTCACCACTGTTTAACTCCTGGATGGAGCCGACGGAGAGGTATTGATAGTACTATCGGGTTGACACCCCCACCCTTTGCCTACGATTCATGGCCTTGGGTGAATATAATCCAGCTATGAAGCATGCTTGCTTATTCTTGTCGTGAGGTTCAGTAGGCTATACTTTACATTAAGCGTGCATATATCGTATACACATGTGACTTGATCATACTATACATTAGCAGTGGGTTGTGAACACACAGGTTGCAAGTCTTGAATGGGCAAGGCTTGGAACTGAGTGGATTTACAATGCCTTTGCTGGAAAAATCTTCATTTTAAATGCAATTCATTTTACACTAAACTCTATGAACTCACCAACCTTTGTGTTGACACTTTTAAGCATGTTTATCTCAGGTTAGTAAGGCGATAGCAGGTGCTTGGAGCAGAGAGTCTTAGGGCATGCTTTTGGAGACTTTCGCTTTTATCATTTACCATTCGATGCACTTTAAAAACTTATGTGTTATTCTACTTTGGGATCTTTTGTTTTGTAAACTATGACTTTTATCTATTCGAATGGTAACTTTTCAAAACGTCTCATTTAGAGGTCGTTTTCTATAACTCGTACTTTGTGCCCTGAAGTAGCATCCCCATGACACTATCGTTCCGCTGCGATATTTTGGGGGTGTTACAGAATGGTATCAGAGAATTGGTTATAGAGAACTAGGTTGCTTTTAGAGCCTAGACTATAACTACATACATTTAGACTCTCCTCCCTATCGCCTTGCACTTTGCATACACGTACGCTTGCTGATAACTTTTTGTCTAGACCTGCGCTATTAGATATTTTATGGTACCGACGGGGAAGTCCCAAACTCTAGTCGAGTCATCAGAAATATGGAGCTCGGTAATAACTGATTATTTAACTTGATCTTGTGACAGTTCTTGTTTGATGAGACATGAGACTGAGTTAAATGAAGGTTATTACTTAGCTGTAGAGATTTGATGATTTGCTTGAGGATGGGGGGTTCTCTTGAGGATACTCTTGAGAAACCATTAGAAATTAGACTTCCCAGTGACCTTAGAACCTAAGGGAGAATCCTTTGTACTGAACGTGACATACCCTAGATACCCATTTAAGCAGCGTCTATCACTGAGATATGTGTGCCTGGTGACATGTACACCTGTGAAAGGAAACATTTATAATTGTGGTGGCCAACATAATTATAAATGCTTCACGACCCACGTGGACATGTGACTATGCTCATGTAGATCGGTGTTGGCACAACTTAGGAAACAACTGGCGGCATAGTATTACGTATGAGGATGTTAAGTATAGACTTTGGATAATCAACGGTTTCCCTCATCTCTGACGTTCACTAAATGTCCTTCCTCGCAGAAAAGTCATGGCACCAAGGAGAGTGACTCGTAGCTCTGGCCGAGGAGGCGCAACCCCAAGAGGTGGAAGGACTAGTGGGCGTGGAGGTAGAGGAGGTGGTCGCGGCATTGAAAACAATGATAACAACGACGGTGGACATCCTGATTTTGAAGCCATCATCGCTCGACAACTTCAAAACTTTCTTCCCACTATTGTCACTCGAGTTGGCGATCATATGAGTAACTTGGGAAACCACGAAAGCGGAATTAACCACACCAATGGTATAGGCCAGAATGGTAATGGCAATGGTAATGGCAGCAACAGCAACGGAACCGGATGCACGTATAAGGAATTTATGGCATGCAAACCAATAGAGTTCGATGGTATAGGAGGCGCCTTGGCGTATACTCGATGGGTAGAGAAGATGGAGTCGGTGATCGACATCAGTAATTGTGCCACCAATCAAAGGGTGAAGTATTCTGCATGCTTGCTATCAGGAAAGGCATTGACATGGTGGAATACACAGATTCAAGCTAGGGGTAGAGAGGCAGCTGTAGGTATGACATGGGACGATTTTAAGGCATTACTGAAGGAAGAATACTGCCCGGACAACGAGATGCAGAAGCTGGAGGATGAACTTTATCATCACTCTATGGTAGGGGCTGGTCATGCAGACTACACGGATCGATTTCATGAGTTAGCCAAACTAGTTCCTCACTTGGTTACCCCCGAATCCAAGAGAATCGAGAGGTACATATATGGCCTTGTTCCAGAAATTCGCGGGATGGTGAAAACAACTGAGCCTACTACAATTCAAAGTGCAATATTGAGAGCAGGGACTCTGACAGATGAAATGGTTAGAAATGGAAGCTTGAGGAACAGTGATAAAAGGAAGGGAACAAGCGAGTCGCACAAGCAAGTGGGCACGATAGCTGACAACAAGAAGGCAAGAACCTTTGCGGCAACTAGTCCTGGTCAGAGAGGGTATGAAGACCCACATCCTAAGTGTGCAAAATGTAGTTATCATCATCAGAAGTCTGTGCCTTGCCGTGTGTGTACAAAATGCAACCAGTTGGGCCATTTTGCGAGTCAGTGTGGGACACTAGTGAATGTGGGCAATATGAAGAACAACCAGAGGACATGCTATGAGTGTAACAGCCCAGATCACTTCCGGAATACCTGTCCCAAGTTGAAAAGAAATCTTAACCAAGGAGGCAATCGTCCAAACTTAGCATTAGCAATTGAAGGGCCACAAGATGAGGCCATTGAGATTCCACCCGCACGTGGCAGAGCTTACTTCTTAGGAAATCCTGTCACCCAACACGTCCACGATAGCATGACGGGTACATTCTCTTGAACAACTATCTTATTTTCGTAGCATTTAAGTTTTAGTATCGGACTTATACACAACCTCGACTAACCTGAGACCTAGCATCGTCAACCTTAGTTATATTGATAGTAGTGGTTTGATTGGTGTAAGCAATTCCAAAATCGAGCCAATCTTTCAAAAGACCTTTATAAAGGATGTTGAAATCAATGCAGATTGATTTTTAGCTTGATTCTAGTGACAGTTCTTGTCTGATGAGTTGCGAAAATCAAGCTAAAGGTCAAGTCATCACTCAAACCGATTTAGCCTAATCGCATGACAGTTCTTGTCTAATGAGTTGTGGGATTAAGTAAAAATCGGTTACCTAAAGGATTAACCATGGGAGGTCTTTTGAGGGCTATGCTCGAGTTTGGGAAAGTTTGCCTTGTCGAATCAGACTACTAGGCACGTATGTGGAACAAACGAGCTGAACTTCGGGACGAAGTTCCTTTTAGGGAGGGAGACTGTCACAACCCGAAATTTTAGGTCATTTTTCCGAACCTCGACGATTCACTATTCACCAGTTACTATTCATCATTTACTATTCACCGATCACTATTCATCATTCACTATTCATCATTTTTGGAGTCAGTTTGAGAATTTGAGAAGCGTTCGGAAATTTTACTATTCACGTGACACTATTCATTCCCGGAGAAAACTCACTATTCATGTTCATCATTCGTTTCATCGTAAACGTAGTTTACGGGTATTCATATGCGCGTAACCAGTTAGGTTTAGCTGCGTATCCATGCATCATCAGTAAAGACACATCATACAGACTAGGGTGGTCTGCATATCATCAGTAGCATCATCATAATATTAGTTCATGCCCGGATATGCACTATTTCAATTTACGTATGTTTGTTTATTTGTTAAACGTTACCACTCAGTCATTTCTACTAACATTATACCCAATACTCCCGAAAATGATCCTAACGTATTTTCATACTCATTATAATAATATAGAGATTATATTATTAATTTACCCGGTGTTTTTAAATCAAATGCTATATTTTCCGTTAGGAGCTTATAACTCCGTCTGTTTACGATAATTTAACCCGATAATTATTCCGACACCCGATTCTTATCAGTAACATGATTCTACAATTTTTACAAATTCGTCGTATTTTATTTCGCTCCGTTATTATTTATTTCAAGATAACTCGGTACCCGATAACAACTGAAGTATACACAAAACTACTTAAATATCTACAATATCTAACTAGTCAATCACATTTCCCCATTTTTCTTCCAAATGGGACGCCCCACCCATGCTTTCTTTCTCAAATTTCTTTCCTAGCCATACTTCCATTAATATTCATGTTTTCATGTCTTTCCTTTTAATTTCCATAACATACTTCAAGTAACATATTACACATACATTCACTAGCTACATTTTAGATCAAACTCTCCCTCTTTCTCCATTCATACCCACGGCATCAAGAGACCAAGAAGAAGAAACCATAAATTTTCCTAGTTCAAGTGTTTAACAAGTCCATTTTAACATCCTTGTTAGAGTTTTGAAATAAAAACCCAAGGTTCTATAGGTTTTTCATCATCATAAGCTCTCAAATCTTTCAAGTAAGTTGTCAAAACTCATCTTTATAATTTTACCAAGTTTATATCATGCTCATATCATTTTTATGCAAGATCTATAGGCATATGTTAGCCTTTACCACTCTATTTATACTTTTACCACTTTTAAGCCCTAGATGTGTTATCTATTTAGATCCTTGGTAGATTAGCTTGGATGATGATGTTTAGGGACCCATGACACCCTAAGAAGGTGTATGGTAGGATTGAGAATTGTTTGGTTGTATTTTGGATGGTTTTGGACTAGATACAAACTAAGAAAACACATTTTTGAAACAATAATAATGCTACTGTCCCTATTTTGAAAACGTGGCCAACTCAGTAGGTTGTGAGTAATTTTGGACCAAATATTTAGAAAATACATTCCGAGACGAAACTATGGCCGAAAACGGGGATAAAAACGAGTTAATAACGAAGGAGATATGATTTTTCAAAGTTTAACGACGAAAACTAATTTTCTGAAAATAGCGTGCTGATTGGGCGATTTTCGACGGACAAACTGAGGCGTTTAACGAGACCTAGATGAACCGAGCTACTGAAAAGGTGTTAGTATATATTAATACGAAACCACGGATATAAAGAACGTCGAAAACGAGCTAATAACGAACAAGATACACGCGTTTAAACATCGATAAATCACACTAGTTTTTTGACAGCTTTTAAATAAGAATATATTTACGTACTAGAAACTATATTTTTCAAGTAATAACCATGGAAAGCCGTATCTCTTACCCGTTGGAACACGTACGATCAAAGGTTTATTAACGCAACTATTACAAGACATACCAAGGTTTTCAAAACGCCGAGACTAACATAAACATTTTATACACGTTATTACACGACTAGTTTTGACGTAACAAGTTGAACACATTTTTACCAAATTTTGGAAAACATTACATATCGACGATAACTATTATTTTCAAAGTACGAGTGGTATAGGTTACATATGCATGAACATCCACTACATCATCTAAGTAGAACATATTCATTCATGTTAGGTTGCGGCTAGTGTTCGCGCCTTGTTGTCCCGTTCACCTCACATAATCATCGCATTGTTGTATCATTATATCAGGTGAGTCATAGCCCCACTCTTACTCTTTAATACTTGTTTTAAACTCTTTGGGGGAGATACATGCTTAAATTGTTTGCTATTACTCAAGACGATTTTACTCATATGCTATGCTATACTTTTATACACTTAAACATGATGTGTAGCTTTATTACGATATATGACTTAATGTGGAAAACTATTCTATACGCTATATTCTTTCACCACTGTTTAACTCCTGGATGGAGCCGACGGAGAGGTATTGATAGTACTATCGGGTTGACACCCCCACCCTTTGCCTACGATTCATGGCCTTGGGTGAATATAATCCAGCTATGAAGCATGCTTGCTTATTCTTGTCGTGAGGTTCAGTAGGCTATACTTTACATTAAGCGTGCATATATCGTATACACATGTGACTTGATCATACTATACATTAGCAGTGGGTTGTGAACACACAGGTTGCAAGTCTTGAATGGGCAAGGCTTGGAACTGAGTGGATTTACAATGCCTTTGCTGGAAAAATCTTCATTTTAAATGCAATTCATTTTACACTAAACTCTATGAACTCACCAACCTTTGTGTTGACACTTTTAAGCATGTTTATCTCAGGTTAGTAAGGCGATAGCAGGTGCTTGGAGCAGAGAGTCTTAGGGCATGCTTTTGGAGACTTTCGCTTTTATCATTTACCATTCGATGCACTTTAAAAACTTATGTGTTATTCTACTTTGGGATCTTTTGTTTTGTAAACTATGACTTTTATCTATTCGAATGGTAACTTTTCAAAACGTCTCATTTAGAGGTCGTTTTCTATAACTCGTACTTTGTGCCCTGAAGTAGCATCCCCATGACACTATCGTTCCGCTGCGATATTTTGGGGGTGTTACTCGTGCATTTTAGGATTACGAAACTTTCTCAAGACATTGTAACTGATTACAATGGTCTCGACTACTTCTCAGACATTGTGTGATACAATGGTTTTAATTATTTCTCAAGACATTGTGAGATACACAATGATCTCTCTATCATTTCTCAGACATTGTGAGTTGCACAATGGTCTATCCTAATCCTCAGACACTGTTGTTCCTTTAACACGCTTAGAGTTAACTAGAAAGTTAATCTATTCATGTTTATGACTAATACAATGTTATGATTAATTCTAACAGATTAATGAAAACGTAAAAGTAAAAACACACAAGTATTTTTCAACTTTTAAATTCTTATTAGAAATGAATCAAAGAATCTATTACCCAAGTGTTTTGCGGAACAAACACTTTGGATTGAATAGACAAGGTATGGTGGTGTCTCCTATCTAAACTCAAGCTTTGCTTTGAGTGGTAACAATTCGACCCACTGAGCTATCTCAGGGATACGTTACTCTTTGTAGGAGAGAAGTTGCTTTGTAAAAGTCTAAGCTTTCAATGTACAAAACACACACAACTTCTCTCCTTTTGAACCTATTTATACACAAGTATTAAAGAGTAAAAGTGATTAAAAAACTACAACTTGTTGAAGCAAGCGTTTCTGACAATTACAACAGTAATTGTCATTTCCAAGAACCAATGGGAATCAACTATAAAGTCTTTAGGAGTGGTTGGTCTGACACTCCATGACTTTTAGCCGTCTTAGGGAAAGTTTCTTCCTGACAAGATAAGATTTGATCTTATCTTAAACTTTTCCTAGATCTTCCCGCCTTTCTTTCAGGCATTGAGTTCTTCAGTCTTCAATCACTTAATGTTGTTGAGGAGACTGGGGTTCAGTGAGTTCTTGTCCAACACTCACTGAACCATCATCTTCTTCTTTGGCTTAAGTCCTACTCAGGGAGTACCGCCTTCCTGAGTAGTGAATCCTTCTTCTTGAATTCGCCTTAAGCATCCTGAAGATGACTCACTGAGTGACTGTTCACTCAGTGACTTGAATTGTTCTCGGTTTAAGTTAACACTTAGTTAATTTGTGTCCAAATCATGTTTTAAGTATTCTTGGGTACTGATGGACCCAACAATCTCCCCCTATTTGGATATAAATTATTCCTAAGTGTTTTGATCAGTTATGAGTGAGCTAATGACTTCTACTCATACTGAATGTACTAGAATGTAAATAAGGACACTGAAATAATAAAAACATCATCTTATTAATATCATTACAAGTCCTATCAAAACTAAGTATGAAAAAGGTAGTGGTGGTATTCAGGCAGATTCATCAGTTCAACTTAATACCAAGGGCTTCAAGCTTAGACTTCTTTGACTGCAGCTCATGTTGGTCAGGGTGCTCTCAGATTTTTCTTTTCAGTTCTTGACAAAACCTCACATTCTCAGGACTCTTGATTGGTGAGGCCATCATGAGGAAACCCATCATTGCCTTGATCCCTGATAGATCAATATCATTCCACCTCTGGAAGGCTGGGTCTCCGAACTCATCAGTGAAGAACAACCCTCTTTCAGGTTGTTCGATGACCACATTCCTCCTGAATGGAACACCTTCAAGGAGAGCTCTGTTGCAGTCCAGACCAGGGACCTTGATCTCAGGCTCTGCTTCAATCTTCTTTCTCTTTCTTGAGGAAGACTGAGAAGGGGCAGGTTGTTCGGCTGAAGCTGGAAGAAGAGAGGGAATGCCAAGTTCCTGAGGTGATGCAGCCAACTTTTTATACCTCAGAATGAGGGTTTTCATCAGGTTTGGCACAACAACATTTTGCTTCTTCTCAATTAGTGGACCCAGTTCATCCAATTCTGAGATCCCAAAGTCTGCGAATCTGAAAGGGTCATGAACCTCAAAGACTCTCTTGTCATTACTTTTGTAGACAGTTAGAATTACAGGCTTGGAGTTTTTATGAATCTTGACATCAGTGATTGGTTCTGGCTTTAACCTGTTTGTTATGACCCACTGATATCTTGCAATCCTATTCTGCCTAATCTCTTCAGTCCTTTTCATTCTTTCTTCCCTTCTCTGCCTGAGGGCAGTCATTTCAGCATTCTGAGCTTCCACAAAGCTCTTACCACCTTCCCTTTTAGCAAGGTCTTTTTCCTCAATCCCTATCTTCTCAGCCTCTTCTCTTGTAACCTAAATGAGAGCAAGCTTGTTCTGCCTTTCATCTTCAGCAGCTTTCTTCACTGCCTCCTCTTTCTCCATGTGAGCTTGAATTTCAGCGTGAGTGAGAAGTTCCATCACCCCATTGATTTCATAAGGAACCCTGACTGGTTCATCAGGGTCTGGCCTTCTTTCCTTGGAGGCAGGTACCAAGATTGTGGGCTCAAGCTCAATGGTTGTGAGAATGCCCTTGCCTTTGTCTTGGTGGGATGAAGATGAGGTGGCTTCAGGATTCTCCCCCTCAGTGTGAGAAGGAGGTTGTTCTTGTTCAGGTTGTGGAGGTTCTTCAGTGACTTTCTCCCCCTCAACTGTTGCTTGACCCATAGTGAGAGCAAGAGTTGGTTCGCTCACTGAAGTTGAGGGAGCTTGACCTTTGAAGGCCTGATAGATCTCAGTCATCATGGACTTGATGTCTGAGGTGTCCTCCTGAAGAGTTGAGACCTTAGTCTCAAGAGAAGCCTGAGAAGCCTCTAATGCAGTCATCCTTGGCCCAAGATTCCAAGCCAGGGAGGAAGAAGACGATGCCAAAGATGCCATGTAGGACTCCATAAGACCTAGGGAAGATCGGATGGAGTCCACTGAAGAGTTGAGTCCCTGAAGATTTGAGGATCTCAGCACAGTTACCAGCTCAGCCAACTGAGAAGTTTGTTGCTGATAAGTGTCTGAAGTCTGAAGAATTTTCCTGTTTAGCTCAGGGTCATCTTTCACTGACTCTTGAATAGTGTCAACGCTCTTTTGTAAGTTGGTGAGAGACTCGTTGAACATTTTAAAGTTGTAATCAAGATTTGTCAGGGAGAAGGAGATAGATGACTTGTACTCATTTACATCATCATGATAGGATTCCACTGATTCCTTCAGGTTGACATAATGAACAGCTGCTTCAGTGTGTTGGTCAAACATTTCTTCAGTCAGACCTTGGAAGAGAGTCTTGTTGGTCTTTAGTAGAAACTTGACCAATTGTCTCTCAGTGAGAGGAAGAATGTTGTCATACTTGTTGAGGATGTTGTCAGTATCCGAAGAACCAGCAGCTTCAGATTCTGATTCTTCACTTGGATGTGGAGATGACTGATGTGATTGTTCAGGTTGTACATCAGTTTTCATATCCTCACCAGCCTCAAAGATTTCTTCCTCACTCTCTTCCTTGAGCTCATTATCAGAATCTT
Source organism: Artemisia tridentata subsp. tridentata (assembly GCA_021014915.2). NCBI lineage: Eukaryota > Viridiplantae > Streptophyta > Magnoliopsida > Asterales > Asteraceae > Artemisia > Artemisia tridentata. The sequence goes on along the minus strand of CP139508.1, from coordinate 332,499,567 downwards.
TAGAATCAAGAAGAGCCTGAACATCCCCCATAGACTTAAACTCAAAAAGGTTAACCGGCTCCTCCTCATAAAAGGACTTGCCTTGGTTTTGGCCAGGTCCTGACCTCGCCATAATAACTGATTTGGTTTTATCAGCCTGGCTAGTCATAATAACTGATTTTTTAGCCTGACTTTTAGGGGCAGTTCCTGAGAGACTGGATCCGCCTGAGGTGGTTGTGGGTTCCGTATCAGCGGGTGGTTTATATCCCTCTGAGTCTTTGTCCCCCTGAGCGCCTTCAACTACTGACGGGTGTTTTCCAGTAGTATCACTGGGCACTTTTTGTGATGGTTGGTGGTCCCCCTTCCCATCAGGGTTGTACTGCCCTTTTGGGGATTTAGGGTCCTTGACTCCCTTGGGTCCTGACTGTGATTTGTCAGTACCTTCATCGGGATGTGATTGGGTGTGGGTCCCCTTCTCAATTGAGTAGTGCTGCCCAACCGAGGATATAGGACCCTTTCCTCCCTCAGGCTCTGAGTGTGATTTATCAGTGCCTTCATTGGGATGTGAATGGGTTGAGATTCCTGACTCCAATGACTTGTTTATGTCAGTGGAATCATGAGGATGAGGGGGTTTGCCCAAGGACACTGAGGATGATTGCTCAGTGCCCTCCGTTGGCCTTTGTTTTGTGGTCAGGGGGTCTCTGTAGTGGGTGTCTCAGAGGTCTGGGCCACATTCAACCCTTTTTTAAGGTTGAGTTGGTTCTGGGCATCAGTCTCAGTGGCGAGTGGTTTGGGTCTAACCACCTTACTGGACTGACCCTTCTTTGTCTTCTTCACCTTCTTTGTAGGTGAAGGTACTGGAGAAACAGCGTTCTCCCCCTGAATAACCTCTTGCATGTAGTTAGTCAGGGCAATGGGTTGTACCTCAGTGATGCCACTAGTGAAATTGGTCTTATGTAAGACGTCAGGCCTCACATAGTCAGAACCAAGAAGGTCCTGAAGCACACAGGAAATAAACCTAGGATAAGACAAGTGTTTTTGCCTAGATTTTCCTGAGAGCTTAGCAACAAGGTCACGGAAGATTATACCTCCGATATCTATTTTTCTACCCTCCAAGAGACTGAACAACATCAATTGTTGTGATGAGTTCAATTGCTCAGTGGAGGATTTATTCCCCCCAAGGACCTGAATGACGAATGTCATCAGGATCCTCCAGACTGGGTGGAACCAGGTTTTGACAATTGGAGCCTTTTCTAATAAGGCTCCAGCGGACTCCTTAGGACGTTTGGGGTCATGAGGTCCTAAGAAGATCAACTCTCCCTTGACCTCTTGGTCAGTCGGATTGGGCTCAAAAGCCTCAGCAAAATCAAGACCAGTGGCCTTGATGAAGTCATTGTAACTCAGGGAGAGGGTCCTTCTCCCATTCATCTCTGTGAAAGTGATGATGGATTCTTTGGTGTCTTTTGGGCTAGTAGCCACAGCAGTACACCAGAATTCCCTCAAGTAGTCATGGTAGATGACTGAGGGGGTCTTGGTAAATGCTTTTGCAAGAAAACAGTTTTGAAGATATTTCATTACGTTCTTGTAAGCATGGAACTTTTGTGGATAAGAAAAGTTTCCCACCACATTGTTCTTGGTGAGGTCTACACCCTCACATATGAAATCCACATTAGGGGTGTATGTGATAGCATTAGAAGAAGCCATTTGTATTGGTAGGTCTGGGTTAACAAATGATTCTGGGTTTCTAAAGCCTAAGAACACACACACTATTAGTTTTGAGAGAAAAAATGGGCAGAATTTGCTTAAGATTTCTAATAGACGTGTGTGTTGTTATTTTGGTTGGGGTATTTATAGGGAAGTGAAGTGGAGGGTATTTTAGGCATTAAGCGGATTTTATTTATTCAAAAAGAATTGTTGGAAACTGTTTTGAATAAAATGTTTTGGGATCCGCATTTAATGCCAACACTCTACTTTCCCTAGTTTGGCGCAACAGTCAAGGTGAACAGTTGAGCAGTTCTGCAAAAGTGTAATTTGCAGAGATGAGTCATCACATATCTGTAATGTGATTGGAGAGGCATTTAATGCCAAGTGGGAATGTGGTGGCCCAAAGGTGGAAGCCAGAAAGGCAAAAGAACAAATATTCTTATAATAAATAAGAGTTCAGTTACCAACCTCAGACATTTACTAACTAGATACTTAGAGCATTTAAGTTAGTATTTAATGTCTCTTGAGGACCCTGAATGACTTTTCATTCAGTGAACCTGATTGTCAGGACTTGGGTTTAGTCACTGATGGTTCTAGTGTTCACGAATTTGGGTCTAATTCCTGAGGTTCAAGGGTTCAGGAACTTGGGTTTAGTTCCTGATGACCAAGAATTCAGGAACTTGGGTTTAATTCCTGAGGATTAAGGGTTCAGGAACTTGGGTTTAGTTCCTGAAGTTCAGTGACCTTTCTCACTGAAGGACACATTGAGTCAGGGATTTGGGTTTATCAGAATTTACACATATTTGGATGGAGTCAATCAGTGGACTGATTCTCAATATCTAACATTCCTAGTTCAGCTTTCAGTCTGGTGAAAGTAGGTTCATCCAATGGCTTGGTGAATATATCAGCTAGCTGATATTCAGTAGGAATGAAGTGTAATTCTATGTCACCATTCATGACATGGTCCCTGATGAAGTGATATCTAATATCAATGTGTTTTGTTCTCTGTTGAAGAACTGGGTTATTTGAGATGGCAATTGCACTTGTGTTATCACAAAAGATGGGAACCATCTTATACTGAATTCCATAGTCACTGAGTTGACTTTTCATCCAGAGTACATTTGCACAACAACTTGCTGCTGCAACATATTTAGCTTCAGCTGAGGACATGGCAACTGATTGTTGCTTCTTAGCACTCCAACAGACTAGTTTTCCACCAAGAATTTGGCAAGAGCCTGAGGTGCTTTTCCTGTCCATGTTGCATCCAGCATAGTCAGAATCTGAGTATCCTTTAAGATCAAGGCCTGAACATTTTGGATAGTATAATCCAAGGTTTGGAGTACCTTTTAGGTACCTGGATATCCTTTTCACAGCAGTGATATGAGTTTCTCTTGGGTCAGATTGATATCTGGCATATAAGCAGACTGAGAATTGGATATCAGGCCTTGATGCAAGTAAATACATCAGTGATCCTATCATTCCTCTAAAAAGAGTTTGATCACTGGTTTTCCAGTAAGATCAGGACCAAGGTTGTTTGGGGGTACCATGGGAGTCTTGACTGAGGCACAATCACTGAGCTCATACTTCTTCAGTAGGCTTTTGACATACTTCTCTTGACTGCTAGAGGTTCCTTTATCAGTCTGCTTGATTTGTAGAGCAAGGAAGTAAGTCAGTTCTCCCATCATGCCTATTTCAAATTTCTTTGCCATTAGTTTTTCAAGCTGTTTGCAAAGTTTATAATTTGTTGAGCCAAAGATGATGTCATCAACATATACTTGTACAAGTATGACATGATTATTTGTCTTGTAGATAAACAATGTGTTGTCTATCTTGCCTCTGACAAATTTGTTTTGGATCAGGAATGATGAAAGAGTCTCATACCATGCCCTGGGAGCTTGTTTTAGTCCATAAAGGGCTTTGTTAAGCTTGCAGACATGGTCAGGAAACTCATGGCTTTCAAATCCAGGAGGTTGCTGAACATAAACTTCTTCTTTCAGTGAGCCATTTAAGAATGCACTTTTAACATCCATTTGGTACACCTTGAAGTTCATGTATGTAGCAAAAGCAAGGAAGATCCTGATGGCTTCCATCCTTGCTACTGGTGCAAATGTTTCTTCATAGTCAATGCCTTCTTGTTGATTATAGCCTTTGGCTACAAGTCTGGCTTTGTTTTTAATGACTATGCCATTTTCATCAGATTTGTTTTTAAATACCCATTTCATGCCAATGACTGAAACATCTTCAGGACATTTGACCAAGGTCATTACCTTGTTTTTGTCAAATTGTTTGTTGATGCAAATAATGTTCTAAAAACGTTATTTATATCTTTCGATTACTTCACGTTTTGAGGATGAAAAAATGTGAAATCACGATACGTTAAAATCAACGTAAACAAGTCTTTAATCGGAAGATCCCGTTTCTACGCAAATCACTCTTGAACAAAGTTACAACTTGAACTAGTGATCAAAGAAGTGAATTTATGTTTTGAAAATTCACATTTTAAATGGGACAAAACATTTTTTCAAAAATACACATGACAAATTATTTTTGAATTATTAAGAAATGTTTTAATGGAAAAATTAGTTTGAAAATCATAACAGCTATTTTCCCCCCCAAAATCAGCTCCAACCTTCCCCAAATAAGTTTTCACCAGAAAAGACAAAATTTGGAGCGTCCTAGTCTACGACGGCTCCACGGTTCCGTTAAATTTAATGGAGCCGTGGGGTATTTAACGGAGCCGTCCGTACCATTTTTTCTGTAACGTTCAGATTTTTCTTGCCTATAAATATCAACCCCTTTCACAGTTTTAGGCACCCTTCACACACAGAAAAATCCCCTAGCTTAATCCTCTCAAACCTTTCACTTCTTTAGGTTAGTTTTCTTTGTTTCAAGAGTGATCCAATCATCCTTCAAGTGATCCTCTTCATACCTCTTCATTAGCAAGAGAAGAACACAAGTATCCAAGTAGATACAAGGTGTTGTCATCCCTCTTCATTAGCAAGAGAAGAACTCAAGTATTCAAGAAGATACAAGAGTTATAGTTGTTAGGTTTTTGTAACACTTGTTACAACCTTGTTGTATCTTTGCATACATCAAGCTTTCTTATCTTTTGTGAGTGAGAGTGAAGATCAAGTGTGATCTATAGAGATAGTGAACATCTCTTATAGCCATTGGGCTTGTGTGATTGATCAAGAAGATCAAGGGTCGATAGATTAGTGTTAGTTGAGTAGAGTGAAGTGAGTGTTGATCATTGTGATCGTGTTGAGATCTTGGTGATCTCTTGAAGCCACTGGGCTTGAGTGTTTGGTCACGTGGACCTTGGTAGATTGGTGCTAGCTAAGATTAGCACTCGACATTTAGCTTAGTGTCGGTAATAGGATAAGCGACGTGTATGGTTTTCTCCGCCTGAAGGGAGGTTGTTGATATAGTTTTTGAAACTCTCGAGTGTGGTACTCGGGGAGTGGAGTAGGGCGAAGAAGAGCTTCGTAGCCGAACCATTATAAATCCTCTGTCTCGGTTCGATCTTTCCAACTCTACTCTTTACTTTTATTTGTTATTATTACTTAGCTTAGTGTGTAGTTCATATTGGTGTTGATTGGTTACACATAAAGTTCGAATCAAAGTTTCCAATTGCTAACTTTTAAAACAAGATTTTTAAAAGAATTTTAAACGGTAAACTATTCAACCCCCCTTCTAGTTTCCCACAATTGGTATCAGAAGCCACGTCAGTCAAGTCTTTAAAGTATATTGTATTTTAAAACGTGAATCGATCAATGGATTCCGACAAATATCTAGAAGGGCAATCTATGCAAAGACCACCACTTTTCGAAACCGATTGTTTTATATATTGGAAAACAAGATTTGAAACGTATGTGAAATCAAAAGACATTGATCTTTGGCATGTTATTATCGAGGGTGACTTTCAACCTATTCAAATGAATCCGGAAACTAAAAAGGATGAAATAGTTTCTTATGATAAACAAAGTGATGAACTTAAAAGGAAATTAGCCAAAAATAATGAGGCTAAAATGATGATTTATAATGCTTTGCCCAAAAAGGAATTCGAAAGAATTTTCATGTGTAATTCGGCAAAAGATATTTGGAAAACTTTGTTAGTCACTCACCAAGGTAATAACCAAGTCAAAGAGAACAAGATAGATCTTCTTGTTCAACAATATGAACAATTCTCCATTTCGGAGGATGAGTCAATAGATAATGCTTTTGCTAGATTTAATACTATTATCACTAGTCTTAAAGCTCTTGATGAAGGTTACTCTAGCAAGAATTATGTTAGGAAGTTCCTTAGAGCTCTACATCCTAAATGGAGAGCAAAGGTCACCGCCATAGAAGAGTCAAAGGACTTGGCGACCTTGTCACTCGATGAACTTATAGGAAACTTGAAAGTTCACGAGATGATAATCAAGAAGGACTCCGACATTGTCAAAGGAAAAAGCGAGAGAATTAGATCTCTAGCATTGAAAGCCAAGAAGGAGACTTGTGATGAGGAATGTTCGAGTTCCGATAGTGAAGATGAAGAATATGCACTAGCCGTTAGAAACTTTAGAAAGTTCTTTAGGAGGAAAGGTAGATTTCCTAGACAACCTCGCGATGAAAGGAGGTCATCTCAAAAGAATCGTGATGAAAGGAAAGGGACAAGTGATAGGAAATGCTATAGATGCGGAGATCCTAATCACCTCATAGGAGAATGTCCCAAACCACCGAACTCCAACAACCAAAGAGCTTTTGTAGGAGGCTCTTGGAGTGATAGCGGTGAAGAAGAAGAGAAGAAGCTTAACGATGAAACATGCCTAATGGCTCAAGCTTCTAACGAGGTACATTCCGACTCTTCTTATTATAGTGATAACAATTCGTCAATAGATGATAGTGAATTGCATGACGAATACAACAAACTATGCGTAGTTAGTACTAAGATCTTAGGTAGAAACACAAAGCTAAAATTAAAACTAAAAGAACTAGAACTACAAGTTTTAGAATTAAAAGATCAAGTCAAAAGACTTGAGAAAAATAAGGAAGTAGACTTAGGATGTGGGTCATGTATAAGTCTTCAAGTAGAAAATGAAAAGCTTAAAGAAAATGCTTTAAGAATCATTAAGTTTGATGAAGGAACTAAAAAGCTTAATGATATACTTGAAAATATTAGATATAGTGAACATGACCGTTCGGGTTTAGGATTTGACCCAAATCAGGCTTCTACAAGTGGTACTAAACAAGTAAAATTTGTAATGCCTGAAATGTCCAAGTCTGAAGGTGACGGCACCACTAATGATACCGACGGCACCACTAAATTTAGCGGTACCGTGGTACCGTTTGGTGGTAAAGACGAAACTGGGTCAATTTTAAAAAGTAGCCTAAGTCCTAAACCGAGTCACATAGTTAAAAATAGTTCTAGTGTGTCTACTCCAAGTAAAGGGGAGGTCAAAAGCTCTTACAAACCATTGTCATCTCCCGAACATGGATTTGTAAAGCGTGACACTAGGTCGACTACTCCTCCACCTAGAAAGGTGAACTCTCCCAAACCTCGGTCTAGAACTCCTCTACCGAGAGGTAACCTTAGAAGACAAAATCATCCAAGTAACTTTCCTGTAACTTAGAATGATCGTCCACCACAAGGTTACTTACCATGGGAAATATGTCCTCCATTCTCACATCCTAAATTAACGCAACAAATGCGTAGGATGTTCAACTCTAACAACTATGGACCCATGAGATATTGGGGACCAAATGTTTGAACTTCTGTTTTGTAGGAAAACTAAACTGTAAATAAAGTTTGGAAGTTTAATAAGTGGAGTATGATTTGTGATCAAACAAATTTGGTGACGCAAAGGTCTAGTCGTGTCTTATATGCTTAACATTCAACAAAGGTACTCTAATCTTCTAGTTTTAAGAGCAAACACCTCAGGCACAGGTACGCCTTCTTAAAACACCCTTGTTGGTAGAAATGCTAAGCATGTAGTAGTGTTAGAATCTAACTTGGTAGGCACTGTCATAAAGAAACAAAGATTCACAATTCATCATTACGAACTAAACTTGTCCAGAAATGTTCGATGATCGCTTGAAGATCATGCGTGACAAATTTGAATTAAGCATTGATGAGTGAATCAAGTTTCCTTCCTTGCACATAAGTAATCTTGCCTAAATTAAGTATCCCTTTAAACTTATGTATACTATATGTATGAGATACATAGTTTAAATAATAGTCTTAACTGACGTTGACGCCCATATCCACAAAAACGAAACTCACAAGAGACGAAGAAGGTGAGTGCGCGGATACAACTAGGTTAGGGGCATAATAGGTAAAGTAGTTTACCTAACGGCAAGTTGGTCCATTATCATGAATAGTGTTTGGCTTTGTGCCCACTTGTAAGAAGTGCCCCAAGACTTCTTACATCAAAGTGTCTGATGTATCATCCGATACATCAAAGGTACTACACACTTGAGATTGCGATATCTCAAGGAGATTGATGTAGAAAATGTTTCTATACCAACTCTGATAATGAGAGAGTAAATGTGGATTGAAACATAGAGAGTAATGTTTGTACCTTCATAGGTTGATTAACAAACATCTTGGTTCCACAAGAAACAAACTACTCTTATTGTCTCCACGACCGAAGCCGAGTACGTAAGCGCCGGAAAGGCATGACGACAAACATTATAGATGAGACAACCCCCTATGAAGAGTAGCAGTCAAGATGCCATTAGACTTGACCGGGAACCCTGTAGTTTGCTCATGAACGAAGCTCGTCGAAGTACGTCATCTCCTCCGTCTCTTGAATGACAACATCATCAATTCTCCAACCAATACGTTCTCGTCACCCCACTCATGACTATTTAGATAATTCTTTCGAATTATTAAAGTCATCGTCCACCTCTCTCCTCATGACCTCTTAATAATTCACTTGAAATATTAACGTCATTTCTCACGTCTTGTTCCATGACTCATTTGTCATTTCACTCACATCGCCTCATGACTCTTAAGTCATTCCTCTCATCCCGCTTATGACTATTTCAATATTTCAATGGAAATATTAAAGTCATCCCTTGCGTCTCGTACTCCGACTAATTAAATATTTCATGGGAAATATTATAGTCATCCACCAAAACACAACTCATGACTTCTAATTATTTCACGGGAAATATTACAAGTCAATTCTCATCCAATGACAACTTAGTCAATTTCCTTGGAAAAACTAAGGTCATTCCTTGTCATCCCGTCTAATCGTTTTCGTCAAAAAGTTTATTAGGTATAAACTTTTTCCTCGTGTCAAAAAGTCTTACTAAATAAGTAAGATTAATCAGCCAAAAGTCAAAACAGAAGAAAAATTGGACCATCAGATATACGGCTCCATTAAAGAGCCACGACTCCACTAATGTTTAATGGAACCGTGGAGCCGTGCATCTGAAAAACGCACCCATTTCCCTTTCTTCTGCACAGACTTTCCAAACACACCCAAAAACACTTTCACTTGCTGTCAAAACCGAACCATAACACCTTAATTCAACTAAACTCTTGCAAATCAAGATTGAGGAATTGGAATCAACAAATCCTAATCACAACATCATTAATTGTAAGTAAATCACTCTTAATTTCGTTTAATTTGAGTCTAGGGTTTGTTCTTGAGTATAAATCCGAATTGGGGATTTTCAAAATTAGTTAAACCCTTGTGAAATTAAGACTAGGATTAGACAATGTAGCATTCACATGATTCCCTAAACCTAGGATTTGCAAAAACCCATTTATGGTGCAAAACCTAATCCGAAATTAATCACTAAATTCGGATTATGATTGATTGTTTGTAGTGGAATCATGATTAGGATTACTAAAATTAGATTAGGAACGTTTTGCATTAAAGCTTTTCAAACTTAAAGCTAGTTGGCGCCATGTTGAGGCGTTTGCCAAACACCCCAATTCGATCATTTTTTTTTGAAAATCTTCACAAATCTAGGATCATGAAACCTTTTTCATGCATTGTTGATGCAAATTAAAAACGTTTTTGCATGTATACGCGAACTCTCAAATATGGGTTGAAGTACATAATTGATATGTATTGTTCGACATATTTGATTGTGCAAAAGTGAAGTAAGGAGCGTTTGGGTAATCTCATTAGGATAGTTTTAGAGTCGAGATTGCCGCACCTCCACATTGTTTGCATTTAGGCACACACACTAGAAGTGTAATCATTAAAATGCAACGAACTAACATATACAAAAATATTTTTTTGTAGATAACAATGCCTCGAAATGATTATCAAGATACCAGACAATACATTCTTAGTACTCTTGAAAATCTAAACATTCCTGATGAGCAAAGAGCTTATTTCGCAAAAGTCCAAAATCGATACATACACGAAGGGCGTGTAGTCGATGAACTCTATGTCACGACAGACAACATCCGTGTCTGTTTCCCCTCTATCGAGTTCGATTGTTTATACAAAATAAACGATCAAGTCTGTCCTCGTTTTGTTCTCGAGTTTTATAGTCGAGTCCGTACCTTCACTGATGATGATGGTAATGTCTTTCTTGATTTTTGGATTCAAAACCAAAATATCATCCTGTCTGTCTCCAAGATTGGACAAATTCTCGGTGTTCCTGCATATGGTCAGTGTGCACACACTGAAGACCATTCTCTTGAGTCTCTCTTCTATAATCTTGAGGATGTAGGTGCCTATCGCACTGAAATTCCCAACCTCGAGTCCATCAAATAAGTCATCCAAACACCTCGAGTCGTCCACACGTATCAAAAGCGTGATGGTTCAATTGTCCACCTTGACCCAAACCGTATCTACCTCAAAGAGCTCCTTCCCGACCTTAGAAGTTGGGAACTCCTTCTTCGTGAGAACGTGTTGAGCCTTGCGGGCAACCGTGATCACGTCTCTGCGAGTCTCGCCCATATGCTCTACCGTCTTAGTATCGAGGAACCATATAACCTCACATACTATATGGTCAAAAGGATGGCCAATATTCACAGTCGTTCGGATAAGCTCATGCCATATGGTGTGCTGCTTACTTGTCTTTTCCATTGGGTCATGGAACATTTTCCCAATCTCCAAAGTGTCGACTATGTCCTAGTCAATCCTGTTATGAAACCTCTTGGTGGACCACGATGTCGCACAAAGCAACGTAAGGACAAAGGGCCTAAGCGTGGTCGTAAATCCACTTTCGACATTCCTCTCTCATCCTCTTCCTTCAGTCACGAATCATCATCTCAACATATGCATGCGGATGATGATGAGGTGAACGAAGAAGGAACGTCTTGTCCACGTTCTCCTTCTCCCGACATCTACTTTGACAACCTTGACACCTCATCATTTCGACGTACAACCGACCTCGAAAACGGGATGGTCAACCTATCCCACGTGATGAGAAGGCAAACTAAAATGTACAATAGACAAGTGGAGATGCATGAGCAAACTATCGGGGGATTCAAGTCCATCGGCAAGGCAATCAAAGGGCTTGGGAACAAGATTAAAAAGTTGGGGAAGAAACGAGACTAGTTAGGATTAGCTTAAGTAGTACTATTAACTTAAGTATTATTAAGCTATTATAAATAAAGTCATGGCAATGTCCATAAACATTATCTTGCTTGAAATGTTCTCCTTTAACATTTCACACTTGAACATGGTTAATTTGCTTAGTTAATTAACCTTTATGTTAATCAATCTTGTCTAGTTCATGCATGTTCTATTATTTTATTACATGCACTAGATGTTAAACTTGATTGAATTCATGCATGCTTAATAGTTACCTAAATACATAGATGATCACATGATCATGTTAGTTTCTAGTTGAAACTAGCTTTAGGAATTCTATGTGTTTAGTGATTTGAGGCTTTGAGATTTGCAGCCAATGGATTCCCCAGAAAATTTCCCCATTTAGGCTGCCTAAAACCTGCAGACCTGGAAAGAAGGTCAAAAGAGCCCACGACTCCATTAAATAGGCCACGGCTCCACTAAATTTAGTGGTGTCGTAGTACCTTTAATGGTACCGTGCCTCTGGAAGACGAATTTAACAATTCTCTTTCACTTTTTGACTTTCTTTTCCTGAAAATCTGCAAACAAAACCTGATTCCCATGCACCCAAATCCCCAAATCCAACATCCTTTTCTACCTTGCATGCTTTTGATTTGGCTATTTAAGCTAACATCATGTATTGCCATCCTTACACCCATCCTTACACCTTCACACTCACCATACAACCATCATGGGATCAAGAGTATTTAAGAAACCAAGATTCTACATCAAACCAACAAATGAAACCAATCAAATTGATCAATGGATCAAGAGTGCTCAACCACCACAAACCTCACCAAACACCAAAGAGACAATCTTCATTGATCTCACCTTGGATGATGAAGATGATACACACACACCTATAACCTCAACCAAGTCATCATCTTCCTTCACTACACCCCAAGCTCCATCCAAGGCAACCTCTAACAAACCCACATCCTCATCCTCCACAACAAGAACCAACACACACTCATCTCAACCTAGTCCCATTCACCCTTTAGCCTTAACACTCAACTCATCACCATCAACTTCCCTTGAATTGGGAACTAACACAATACCCTCATCACTTTCACTATCACCACAACCTCTAACTCTCACCCTCACCCTATCACCAAACACTCCCTTTGAATTTGGGAGCAACACATCATCACCTTCCATATCACCATCACCTCAACACTTAATGGGTTATCCCATCCTTTATCCCCTACACACACACACCTTAAGTTGTGCTTGTTGCCATCATAACTTTGAGCTCATCATAAACCTTAGAGATGAGCTTAGCTTTAGGTTTTCATACCTAGAACACCTCCTCACACCACCCATAGGACCCATCATCCTTCCACCACCTCCACCACACATTAGCCCAAACTAAACATGGTTATGTTTAGTCCCTCCAATAAATGCTTAGGAACCCTTTTGAAGTTGGAAGCAAATCTTGAAGCCTCATACTACTATTGATGTTTATGTGTCTTCATGTTGTTTTAAATTTGCTTTCTTGATGTAGTCATACTTATGTATGACATTTATTTTATGATTATGAAATGGGCTTTTCATTTTGGCCACTTAGCTATTTTCTTGTGTGGTTGGATATTTGTCAAATGTGCTACTTGTTAGATATTGTATATTTGTCGTCTAACCTTGTTTTGTAGCACAAACCATTGCTCAATTCCTTTGTGTTCTCCAAATGAGGGGGAGTACACATCAAGGGGGAGCCTTCGTCACCTTTTTGATTAGACAAAAAGGGGGAGAAATGGGAGTAAACTCATTAAAAACTTGTTAAAACTAATTTTAACCTAACATGAGTTTATATTTTGTCATCATCAAAAAGGGGGAGATTGTTGATGCAAATAATGTTCTAAAAACGTTATTTATATCTTTCGATTACTTCACGTTTTGAGGATGACAAAATGTGAAATCACGATACGTTAAAATCAACGTAAACAAGTCTTTAATCGGAAGATCCCGTTTCTACGCAAATCACTCTTGAACAAAGTTACAACTTGAACTAGTGATCAAAGAAGTGAATTTATGTTTTGAAAATTCACATTTTAAATGGGACAAAACATTTTTTCAAAAATACACATGACAAATTATTTTTGAATTATTAAGAAATATTTTAATGGAAAAATTAGTTTGAAAATCATAACAGCTATTTTTCCCCCCAAAATCAGCTCCAACCTTCCCCAAATAAGTTTTCACCAGAAAAGACAAAATTTGGAGCGTCCTAGTCTACGACGGCTCCACGGTTCCGTTAAATTTAATGGAGCCGTGGGGTATTTAACGGAGCCGTCCGTACCATTTTTTTGTAACGTTCAGATTTTTCTTGCCTATAAATATCAACCCCTTTCACAGTTTTAGGCACCCTTCACACACAGAAAAATCCCCTAGCTTAATCCTCTCAAACCTTTCACTTCTTTAGATTAGTTTTCTTTGTTTCAAGAGTGATCCAATCATCCTTCAAGTGATCCTCTTCATACCTCTTCATTAGCAAGAGAAGAACACAAGTATCCAAGTAGATACAAGGTGTTGTCATCCCTCTTCATTAGCAAGAGAAGAACTCAAGTATTCAAGAAGATACAAGAGTTATAGTTGTTAGGTTTTTGTAACACTTGTTACAACCTTGTTGTATCTTTGCATACATCAAGCTTTCTTATCTTTTGTGAGTGAGAGTGAAGATCAAGTGTGATCTATAGAGATAGTGAACATCTCTTATAGCCATTGGGCTTGTGTGATTGATCAAGAAGATCAAGGGTTGATAGATTAGTGTTAGTTGAGTAGAGTGAAGTGAGTGTTGATCATTGTGATCGTGTTGAGATCTTGGTGATCTCTTGAAGCCACTGGGCTTGAGTGTTTGGTCACGTGGACCTTGGTAGAATGGTGCTAGCTAAGATTAGCACTCGACATTTAGCTTAGTGTCGGTAATAGGATAAGCGACGTGTATGGTTTTCTCCGCCTGAAGGGAGGTTGTTGATATAGTGTTTGAAACTCTTGAGTGTGGTACTCGGGGAGTGGAGTAGGGCGAAGAAGAGCTTCGTAGCCGAACCACTATAAATCCTCTGTCTCGGTTCGATCTTTCCAACTCTACTCTTTACTTTTATTTGTTATTATTACTTAGCTTAGTGTGTAGTTCATATTGGTGTTGATTGGTTACACATAAAGTTCGAATCAAAGTTTCCAATTGCTAACTTTTAAAACAAGATTTTTAAACGGTAAACTATTCAACCCCCCTTCTAGTTTCCCACATTGTTCCAGTTCATCATTCATGGTTTGAACCCAACTTGGATGTTTTAGTGCTTCCTTAACACTTTTGGGTTCAATTGTGGAAATGAAGTTCACAAATAGGCATTCATTGGCTGAGGCTGCTCTTAGTTCAGCAGCCATGCTCCTTGTGAGCATGCCTTCAGTAGGCTCACCAATTATATTGACAAGTTCTATATCCTGAGACCTAGTCCAACTGTCCTGAGGTCTTGGAAACTGATTAGAACTTGTAGAGGCCTGATGGGTAGGATCAGGATCAGACACATGATGTTCTTCAGCATCATGAGTGTCTGAGTGGGTTGACTCATCACTGTGATTGTTTAGAACCTGAGCATTTTTTACTGACTGAATGAATTCATCAGTATTTTGTGCTTCAATAAACTCAGTGATGGTTGGGTAAGGAAGGTTGTGGGAATGATGTAATAGGAGATGTCAGCATTTGCATGGTACTGAGTGGAAGGACCATTATTGTTGGGAATAAAATGTTCAAGTCAAAGAGCCTGCCAAAGAAGTCAAAGAGCCTGCTAGTTGATTTTGAAGAGTATGAAGATGTACTAACAGTACCTTCTGGGTAGAAGGTACTGCTAGTTGATGAAGAGCCTGCCAAGCTTATGTCAAGTTGATTAGATATTTTGTAATAGATATTTAGTTGAATTATTAGTCTTTGTACATTGTTATACGTTATGTAGAAGTAGTTTAGTCTTCTGTGGTGTACATAAGAATATTACAGAGTTGTACATTGGTAGTTGTATTTAATTGTAGGCTAGAATAGTCAAAGTAAAGTATTATATTCGACCACTTGACAACTTGTAATAAGGTGTCCTTATCTTATAAAAGGATACCTTAGTCACACTTCATGCATGCATCTCTTCAACTATTAAACCAAAAACCGAACCATCTCTCAAGTAACTTAGTTACTAAATTCACAAATCCTTTTACAATCTTAGATTCAAGATTACTTTGTAATCCCGGTGATATTTAGATCATCCGTATTATTTCATCAATAATATTGAATCGTTTTGTGTTAACCAAAGTTGTGTTCCTTGTTCATTGCATTCTCACGTTTACATAACTCACCACCTTGTGTTCTTTTAAGTGTGTTGTAGTAGATTCCGCATGCTAAACATATTCATACATAAATATCTCTCAAACACGTTACTAAGATTCACATCCCAAGTGTTTGCAATCCTTCCCACAAGTGGTATCAGAGCCAGGTTTGATATTTACTAATTTAAAAGAACAATGGATGTTGAACATATTCAAACAAATGTTGCAGCTAAACTTCCATTACTCAAGCAAAATGAGTTTGAAATGTGGCGGCTAAGGGTAGAACAATACTTTCAAGTGCAAGACTATGCACTTTGGGAGATCATTGAAGAAGGCAACTCATTTAAACCCTCAATCACCACTACAACAGTAAACGATGCACTTGTCACACAAATACAAACACAACAGGAAGTGCAGAAGAAAAAATTCAGAAGCGAAATGATCTAAAAGCAAGGAGTATGTTACTGATGACTATTCCAAATGATCAGCTTTTGATCTTTAACAAATACAAAGATGCCAAAACCCTTTTTGAAGCTATTGTGGCTAGATTTGGTGGTAATGATGCTACCAAGAAAACACAGAAAACACTTCTCAAACAGCAATTTGAGAACTTTACAGCCACAACCAATGAGTCTTTGGACAGTATGTTCAATAGACTTCAGAAGCTTTCAAGCCAGTTAGCCATCCATGAAGTGATGATAACTCAAGAAGATCTAAACTCCAAATTTCTTAGGAGTTTACCCACAGAATGGTCCATGCATGTTATTGTCTGGAAAAACAAGCCAGATATTGATTAGATGAGTCTTAATGATCTCTACAACAATTTCAAAATAGTAGAGCATGAAGTAAAGAAGACTACTGGGTCAAGCTCAGGAAATATGGCGTTTGTTTCATCACCAAGCATCTCAAAGGTTGATAATGAAGAAAAAGGTGGCAGAGAAGAAGGTACTGCCAACACAAACATTGGTACTGCCAGTACTTCTAGTAGTACCAAAACCATTTTAGATGAAACAATTGGGTGTGCTTTTCTTACATCTCAACACAATGGGTCCATATTAACTTTTGAAGATCTTCAAGAGATCATGAAGATGATCTTGAAGAAATGGACATTAAGTGGCAACTTTCACTTCTGAGCATCAGGGCTAAGAAGTTGTTGATGAGGACTGGTAAGAAGATAATGATAAATGGAAATGAGCCTGCTGGGTATGATAAGTCAAAAGTGGAGTGTTACAACTGCCACATGAAGGGTCACTACTCTAGAGAGTGTAGAAGACCTAAGAAGCAGGATGACAAGGGTAGAGGGTTTGAGCAGAGGAATAAAGGAAGCTTTGAGAAGAGAGGAAGCTTTGAAAGCAAGAGTAAGGCAGTAGAAGTTGCTGAGCCAAAAGCAATGGTTGCTATTGATGGCATGGGTTTTGATTGGAGTTTCATGGGTGAAGATGAATCAACTTCAGATGAATTGGCTTTGATGGCATTCTCCACTACTGAGGTACAAATTACAAAATGTTCTACTACTTGTAAAGCTTTTGATGAATTAAAATCTTATATAAAACTTTATGATGAGCTGAAAGTAGAAGAAAGAAAAACCAATCAAAAATTAGTTGATCATAAGTGTGGTATGGCCAAACTAGAAAAACAAATCATTCACTTTAGAGAAAATGAACTCACCTTTACTGATGCTAAAGCTGCTCTTAATAGACAAATATTTTTGAAAGACTCAGAAATAGAAATGTTAAGGACTGAGTGTACTAAAGTGACATTGGCTAGAGATAATATTCAACTGACTGTTACCAAATTGGAAATTGCTTCTCAATGTACTAGAAGCATAGTTGAGAATCAGATGAATAAAAGAATAAAATCAGGGATAGGATACAATAGATGTCCACCTCCTTATAGAGGAATTCCTTGTCCCCCAGGATCAGATCTTGCTGAATCAGGTTTGCATGAAATCATTAATAAATCATTAGCAAAACCTGTAGAGAAAAGTGAACCTTCTGAGAGTGCTAAGATTGCCTCACTCTCCAAGGTGCTCACTGATAAGAGACCAGATGTCCTAATTATTGAAGATTGGGTATCTGATGATGATGAAGATGAGACTGTTCCTATCAAAGGAATCAAAGTAGGACCAATCAGTCCTAAGAAAGTAGAAATTAAGGCTAAACCTAAAGCTGTTTTGAAAACAGTTGAAAGTTGTGAAAAATGTAATAACAAACCTAGGGGAAGCCAAAGAAATTGGAACAACCTTAAGTCACAACAACTAGGTGATGACTTTGTCATGTACAATAAGGCTTGTTATTATTGTGGTAGCTTTAATCATCTTCATGCTTATTGTAATAAATGGGTTTCTGGGAGTAAAACAAAGTCTAAAACAAATGTTACTCACCCCAGAAAAAGTTTTGTTAAGTCTAACACCACAAAAGTTAAAGATACTGTTAGACAAAATAAGCCTGTTATTACAAAACCAACTGATAAGGGTACAAGAAACACTTACAAATATGTACCAAAAGTTGTGAATAGTCCTATTAAAAAGAAATCTGTGGTCAAAACACAAATTTGGAAACCAAAAACCAAAGGTCCTGCTAGACCAAAAGGTCCTGCTAGACCAAATGGTACTGCCAAAATTGGTATTGCCAAAATTGGTACAAATAGACCAAAGACCACACAATGGATTAAAAGGGAAAGTGCTGTTAAGTCCTCAGCATGTTGGATTTGGAAACCAATCCAATCAAAAGGTGCATCAACAACCCTGAAAAGGTTTGATTTCATTGATGCAAGAGGCAAACCCAAGTCTGTCATGGCTTGGGTACCCCAAGGAAACTAATATGTTTATTCATGTGCAGGAACATTCATCTGATATTGGAGATCAAGGATATGTTGATAGTGGATGTTCAAGGCACATGACAGGCAACATATCATTCCTCTCATACTTCAAAACATTTGATGGAGGATATGTTACCTTTGGGGGAGGAATAAAAGGAAAGATCACTGGTAAAGGTACTATCAAAACCAGTAAACTAGATTTTGAAAATGTGTATTTTGTGAAAGAACTTCAGTTTAATCTCCTTAGTGTCTCACAAATGTGTGACAAAAAGAACAATGTTCTATTTACTGACAATGAATGTATGGTTCTTTCTTCTGATTTTAAAATGCCTGATGAGAGTCAGATCCTTCTTAAAATCCCAAAAAGGAACAATATGTACAGTGTTAATTTAAAGAACATTGATCCTAAGGAGAGTCTAACTTGTTTGGTAGCAAAAGCCTCATTGGATGAATCTATGCAGTGGCATAGAAGGCTTGGTCATGTAAACTTTAAAACAATCAACACTATTGCAAAATATGATTTGGTAAGAGGTTTACCCAAAAAGATTTTCCAAAACGACCAATCCTGTGTTGATTGTCTAAAAGGCAAACAACATAGAGCTTCTTGTAAGCCCAAGACCCAAAACTCTATTTCTCAGGCTTTACATATGCTTCATATGGATCTCTTTGGTCCTACTAATGTGTGTAGCTTGAATGGTAAAAGATATTGTCTGGTTGTCACTGATGATTATAGCAGATTTTCTTGGGTTTTCTTTTTAAGATCTAAACATGAGACTAGTGAGATTCTTAAAACTTATATCACTGAGGTAGAAAACCAATCTGATAAGAAAGTCAAAGTCATCAGATGTGACAATGGGACAGAGTTCAAGAATAGGGTTATGGATGACTTTTGCAAGGAAAAGGGCATAAAAAGGGAATTTAGTGTAGCTAGAACCCCACAGCAAAATGGAGTAGCAGAAAGAAAGAATAGAACACTTATAGAGGCTGCTAGAACTATGTTAGTAGACTCTAAGTTGCCTATTTCATTTTGGGCTGAAGCAGTTGGTACTGCCTGTTATGTACAAAACAGGGTTCTTGTGACAAAGCCACATAGAAAGACACCTTATGAACTTTTCTTTGGTAGAACACCATCTTTAAGTTTTATGAGACCTTTTGGTTGTCATGTCACTATTCTAAATACCAAAGATCATTTAGGCAAGTTTGATGGAAAAGCAGATGTAGGCTATTTGATAGGGTATTCTTTGCAGAGTAAGGCCTATAGAGTGTTTAACACTTGCACTAGGCTAGTGGAAGAGAATCTTCACATAGAGTTTCAAGAGAAACTAACAAATGTGAAAGGAATTGGACTAGATTGGATGTTTGATATTGATAGGCTTTCAGAATCTATGAATTATGTGCCTGTTTCAGGTACAAATACTAATGATGATGCAGGTTTTGAAGATAATGTTGAAACTCCTAAAGATCAAGATTACATCTGGATGCCAATTTAGAAAAGTATGGATCTATCTTCAAGTCAAGAAGGACCTTCAAACACAACAAATGAAGGCAATGAAGATGATCAAGGAACTCAGAATCAAGAGAATCAAGAAAGTGGTGCTAATGACAATGGTACTGCTAGTTCAACAGATGGTCCTGCTAGTTCAAGTATTGATACTGCTGAGCCATTGAATGTTCAAATAGATGATTCTTTACCAAAGAGGTGGGGATTAGTAATCTTCCATCTACCTATGAAGTTCCTAAAACACCCAACACTAGAATTCTCAAAGATCACTCAACTGATGATGTGATTGGTAGCATAAATTCTGGTGTTAGAACAAGATCTTAAGTTGGTTTATCTCAAGTCTTGTCTTCAGATGAAGAAGGGTTTATCTCCTCTATTTATGAAGAAAAGAATCATGATATTTCCAATATATGCCTGTTTTCATGTTTTCTATCTCAGGCTGAACCCAAAAACATAAACAAAGCTTTAGATGATGCAAGTTGGGTGGAAGCAATGCAAGAAGAGCTTCTCCAATTCAAGATTCAGAAGGTTTGGATATTGGTTGATTTGCCCAAAGGTCATAGGGCAATTGGAACCAAATGGGTGTTCAGAAACAAGAAAGATGAAAGGGGTATAGTGATCAGAAACAAAGCTAGATTGGTAGCTCAAGGATATACTCAAGAAGAAGGGGTAGATTATGAAGAAGTGTTTGCTCCAGTTGCAAGACTTGAAGCAATTAGGCTTTTCTTGGCCTATGCTTCATTCATAGGCTTCACTGTCTATCAAATGGATGTGAAGAGTGCATTTTTATATGGTGAAATTGAAGAACCAGTATATGTGTCTCAACCTCCAGGCTTCATTGATGCAGAGTATCCAGACAAGGTTTATAAGGTTACCAAGGCTCTATATGGTCTACACCAAGCTCCTAGGGCATGGTATGAAACATTGGCTTGTTTTCTACTAGAAAGTGGATTCCAAAGAGGCAGGATTGATCCCACTTTGTTCATCAAAAGAACAAAGAAAGACATCTTGCTAGTGCAGATTTATGTTGATGACATAATCTTTGGATCAACAAACCAAGACTTGTGTGTAGAATTTGAAAAACTTATGCATAGTAAGTTTGAAATGAGTTCCATGGGGGAACTTACTTTCTTTTTGGGTCTCCAAGTGAAACAATCCAAAGAAGGCATATTTATCAGCCAAGATAAGTATGTAGCAGAGATCCTAAGGAAATTTAATTTTGCTGATTCTAAGGTTGCAAGTACACCAATGGATCCAGACAAAGGGCTACTCAAGGATGCTGAAGGAGAAGATATGGATTTGCACAATTATAGATCAATGATTGGGTCTTTGATGTACCTTACATCATCAAGACCAGATATCATGTTCTCAGTATGTGTATGTGCAAGGTTTCAAATACATCCCAAAATCTCTCATCTCACAGCAGTCAAAAGAATCTTTAGATATCTTAAGGGTCAACCTAGGTTGGGTCTTTGGTATCCAAGGGAATCATCTTTTGAATTGGTGGCTTATTCGGATAGTGACTATGCTGGTGCAACTATAGACAGAAAATCCACAACTGGTGGATGTCAATTTCTTGGTTGCAGACTCATCTCTTGGCAATGCAAGAAACAAACAATGGTGGCCAACTCTACAACTGAAGCAGAATATGTTGCTGGTGCAAGTTGTTGTGGGCAAGTTCTTTGGATCCAAAATCAAATGCTTGACTATGGGTACAATTTTCTTAACACCATTATTTATATTGACAATAGCAGTACTATATGTATCATTAAAAACCCAGTTCAACACTCAAAAACAAAACACATTGAAATCAGACACCATTTCATAAGGGATTGCAATGAGAAAAGGTTAATTCAAGTTGTTAAAATTGATTCTGAAAAGAATTATGCAGACCTTCTCACCAAAGCTTTTGATTTAGGTAGATTCAAATATCTTGTAGGAGGTATTGGAATGATAAATCTTTGAAAAACATGTGTTTTTGTATATAAAATTAACTGGCATTAGCTCTTAAACATGGTACTGCTAGTTAGTCAATTGGTACTGTCAGTTCATAATTGGTCCTGCTAGTATAAAATTTGCTATGTTTTGTTCATATTGATGCTTAAATGTTTAAAATGTTATAGATCAAGTGCTTTGCACTTTGTTCTTTTGGTTTGCAACTAACACATTTCAGGTTGATAACAAAACAAGAGATCTTCCCAAAAAAAATATAAAGGGAGACATACAAGATGATGCAGAGGTTTGGAAACAAAGATGCAGAGTTAGATCACATATCTAGAAGGGATGAAGCATTTCTAAAGGAGAAAGTTCTATCTAGATCAAACTAAGAAAAGTTTCAACTCAAAGGCATGCTATTAGATGATTTCACTTGTTGAACCAATCATCCAAGATACACAGCATCATTGCCTTTTTAATTTCCTCCATCCAAGGAAATTGCACCATCTTTAGGCCAATATGGCTTTTGGTATTCAGTTCACCAAGTTTTTACAAACTTAAGAGCTGGCTAGTCCATAAGCAAACGGCTTTTGGTAAAGACATATCAAATCCGTTGATGGTTGATAGTTTACCAAAAACTATATGGTTGTTAACTAACCATACTTAATTGTAAATAGTTAGCTAGTCCTTAAGCAAACGGCTTTTGGTAAAGACAACTCAAATCCGTTGATGGTTGATAGTTTACCAAAAACTATATGGTTGTTAACTAACCATACTTAATTGTAAATAGTTAGCTAGTCCTTAAGCAAACGGCTTTTGGTAAAGACAACTCAAATCCGTTGATAGCTGGTAGTTTGCTAAAAACTATAAGGGATTTTTACAAAACTTTCTAAGGTACTGCTAGTTCAAAATTGGTACTGCTAGAGTAAAATGGTACTGCTAGATAGCCGTTGAGCCTGTCAGAAAAAATTTTAACCGTTGGGCCTGGTAGTTAAAATTAGCCGTTGGGGTAGTTATGTAAATTACTGATGATTATATTATATTATATTTCACATATAAAAGATCTTTTTAACCGCCTTTACATTTACTTTTAATAATCTTTCTTATTGTCGGTTAAAAGTAATTCTCTCATATCTTCTTTCATCAGTCCTTATCATAATTCACATACACCTTTCATCTTCTACCAGTACCACCAACAAATCCCACCAACATATTCAAAATTTTCATTATGGATTCCACAGTTGTTCTAAACTTTGTCCAACGTCACAATCAATTAGCATTTTTGGAGAAGTCAGAGGATAATGCCTCATTTCATCAAGTAGTGGACTTTTTAAATAACTCCTATATCAGGTTTGCTTTACTAGTCAATCCCACTATTTATGAATCTCAAATTTTACAATTTTGGCAAACTGCTAAAATTAAAACTTCTGAAAATGGGGAACAAAGGATTAAGGCCAAAGTGGATGACAAACTTTTGACTCTTACTGAGTCATCCATAAGAAGACATCTTCATTTGGATGATTCTGATGGTATTAGTCAGTTACCAGATACTGAAATTTTTGAAAATTTACAAAGAATGGGGTATCATGCTGAGTCTAACAAACTCACTTTTCTGAAAAAGCATCTTACTCCACAATGGAGATTTTTGATTCACACAATCCTTCATTGTTTGAGCCAGAAGAAAACCTCTTGGGAGCAATTTAGTGGAAACATGGCTTCTGCTCTCATCTGCTTGGCTACAAACAGAAAATACAATTTTTCAAAACATATTTTTGAAGGATTGATTAAAAATGTGAAAAGTGAAACAAAGTTTTTGATGTATCCAAGATTTATTGGATGCATCATTGCAAAATTAAAACATTTGTTACTTCCCACAGACTCAATTTATGAAACACCAAAACTTTCTCACAAAGTATTTTCAAATATGAGAATTGGTTTTAGAGGGGAAGAAATACCACTATTTGATGAAATGTTACCACAACATCCAGAAGAACCAACACCATCAGTTGAATCACCATCATCTAGTTCTTCACATGGTTACATTTCACCAATACATCAAACATCACCAATACCATCTCCAGTACCATCAGCAACACCACCAACATCATCACATCATGTATCACAAACCCAATCACCTCAGACAATGCAAGAACTAAAAGACAAGGTGAAGTTCTTAGAAGCTGCTCTTAAAAGTCAAAGCAAGAAGTTTTCTGAGATCAACATCAAATTAGTCAAGAGGGTAAAGAAATTGGAGGGTGAAGTGAAGAAGCTAAAAGGTAAAAGATCTGCAAAGGTTGTTTTATCTAGTTCTTCAAAATCAGATGCTGATAGGATAGGTCACTCTTCCAAAAAGGGGAGGAAGGATAGTTCTGAAGATGAGGAGGAGGCTCAATTTGAATTCCATGAAGGAACTCAAGTTAATGATGAAGAGCCTATTGAAGCAGGGCAAGAGCCTGCTAGGCCAGAACAAGAGCCTGCTAGGATAGAGAGGCTATTGGCAATGAAGTACAAAGGGTCTGCTGAGAAAGTGTACAAAAGAAAGAGGGACTTAGAACCTCAAGGAGATTTGTTTATTCAAGGGAGGTTATTTATTGCTGATGAGCAATCCACTGCTCCATCCCAAGAACCAACTCCAAAGGATAAGGGCAAAAGCATTATGGTTGAAGATGAGCCAAAGCCCAAAAAGTTAAAGAAATCAGAGCAAGCACAGATAGCTAGAGATGAAGAAGAGGCCAAAAGAATTCATGAAGAAGAACTGAAAGCACTTGAAGCTTCAAGACTGCTAACAGAGATGAAAGAGCAAAAAGATGCTCAGTCTCTTCTTGATACTCAAATTGCTCAATAAACCTTTGATGCACAAATGCAATGGATTATTGCTAATGATCCGATTGTGAAAGGCCAAGCTTCAATGATAGTAAATGACAAGAATCTCAATTCTGATGAGAAGACAGCAGCACTTGAATCTTTTATCAACAAGAAGTATAAAGAAGCAGCTCTGGCTGACATTTTTGAAAAGATGAAAGAAAGTGAGAAAAGAGGTTTTAAGGTGGGTAAATCATGGAAAGATCAAGTGACTTTCATGAAGAGATTTCTAAAAGGTCAAGAAAATTGGACTGATTATCAACTAAAGAAGAAATCTAATGATGAAATCTACTACTTGTATCTTCAAGCCTACAAAAGTCTTTACTACAAAGTTCCATCTGATGCAAAGCCCTCAATGAAGAAGAAGGATGCTCAGAAGAAAGAAGTAGCAAAATTGGACACAGAGCAAGTAAGTAAGATGTTAATTACTTTGCCAACTATCATACATGCTGATCCAATTAGCTGTAGATGACCTATTATTGATTGGGAGATCAACCATGATAGATTAGGAAAGTCATGGAAAATAATAAGGGTTGGGGTCAGTTTGCTATCTTTAAGAATTTTGAAAATCTAGTTAGAGCATGTGACAGAGCAGACTTGGAAGAATTGTGGAATCTAGTGCAGATTAGGCTAGACACAAATTCTAGTACTGATGCTAAGGAACAGGAATTATGGGTAGAATTCAATAGGATGTTTGATCCTGATCCCAAAGATGTTCATTGGAAATTTCCCTATTATGATCCTTCAACAACATGGGAATTTCTAAGCCTTAGCAGTATTCATCATCTTTACACATCAAGTGGGATTGAACTCTTCATGTTGGCTGAGAAAGAGTATCCACTTAGTTATGAAGTGCTTAAAACTATGATCTCCAAGAGATTAAGATGTGACAAGGATGAAGAGAAATCAGAAATTGTTCAAAGTTTGCTGAGGAGCATATTTGAGCAATGTGAAAGAAAAAGGAAGAACAGAGAGTGAAGTTTTTTGGAAGAGTTCCCTCAAATCCTCAAGGTATGTATTTTATTCATCAGAAACTTGTGTATTTTAATGGAAATAACAAGTTTAGGGGAGGATTGTTGGGAATAAAATGTTCAAGTCAAAGAGCCTGCCAAAGAAGTCAAAGAGCCTGCTAGTTGATTTTGAAGAGTATGAAGATGTACTAACAGTACCTTCTGGGTAGAAGGTACTGCTAGTTGATGAAGAGCCTGCCAAGCTTATGTCAAGTTGATTAGATATTTTGTAATAGATATTTAGTTGAATTATTAGTCTTTGTACATTGTTATACGTTATGTAGAAGTAGTTTAGTCTTCTGTGGTGTACAGAAGAATATTACAGAGTTGTACATTGGTAGTTGTATTTAATTGTAGGCTAGAATAGTCAAAGTAAAGTATTATATTCGACCACTTGACAACTTGTAATAAGGTGTCCTTATCTTATAAAAGGATACCTTAGTCACACTTCATGCATGCATCTCTTCAACTATTAAACCAAAAACCGAACCATCTCTCAAGTAACTTAGTTACTAAATTCACAAATCCTTTTACAATCTTAGATTCAAGATTACTTTGTAATCCCGGTGATATTTAGATCATCCGTATTATTTCATCAATAATATTGAATCGTTTTGTGTTAACCAAAGTTGTGTTCCTTGTTTATTTCATTCTCACGTTTACATAACTCACCACCTTGTGTTCTTTTAAGTGTGTTGTAGTAGATTCCGCATGCTAAACACATTCATACATAAATATCT
Source organism: Artemisia tridentata subsp. tridentata (assembly GCA_021014915.2). Lineage (NCBI taxonomy): Eukaryota > Viridiplantae > Streptophyta > Magnoliopsida > Asterales > Asteraceae > Artemisia > Artemisia tridentata. Next base: position 332,473,184 of record CP139508.1, on the reverse strand, counting down.
CTCAAACACGTTACTAAGATTCACATCCCAAGTGTTTGCAATCCTTCCCACAATTATCAGCATGATGTTCATCAGGAGGGTATCTTGATGATTCATCAATACCTATCTCTTCCACTGAGTTGTTAGAGACACTGATTGCATCAGTGCTCTCATCAAAGGTAACATGAAATGTTTCCTCAGCATGCTGTCTCCTAGTGTTGAACACCCTGAAGGCCTTTGAGACAAGGGAGTATCCTAGGAAGTATCCATCATCAGCTTTGGCATCAAATTTTCCTAAGTGATCCTTGTTATTATGAATAAACACAGGACACCCAAAGACATGAAAGTAGCTGATGTCAGGGATTCTTCCCTTGAATAACACATAAGGAGTTTTGCTATGTCTCTTGACAATGATGGATCTGTTTTGTGTGTAACAGGCAGTCTTTACTGCTTCAGTCCAAAAGTGTTTGGAAAGGACTGATCCATTTAGCATTGTCCTAGCTGCTTCAATGAGTGTTCTATTTTTCCTTTCAGCCACCCCATTTTGTTCAGGTGTGTAGGGTGAGGAAAATTTTTTGTGAAATGCCTTTCTCATCACAGAAACATTCAAGTTCATAATTTTTGAACTCTGTTCCATTGTCAGTCCTAATCTGTTTGACTTTGATGTCATTCTGATTTTCAATGTTCCTGACAAAGGACATAATTGTTTCAGCTGCCTGACTCTTTTTGATCAGGAAGTATACCAAGTGTATCTTGAGTATTCATCCATAATGACCAGAGTATACTTCTCATGGTTAATGGATCTAGGACTAATTGGTCCAAATAGATCCATATGGAGAAGATGAAGGCAGTTCCTGATGGAAAAGTTGGTTTTGGTTTTAAAGGATGCTCTGTGATGTTTACCTTTTTCACAAGCTGAGCATGGTTTGTCCTTTGAAAACACAAGAGATGGTAAGCCAAGGACCTTGTTTTGTTTTACAAGGTTGTTTATGTTTTTGAAGTTCAGGTGGGAGAGTCTCTTATGCCAAAGCCAGTTGAGAGTATCAGTGGCCTTGGTAAAGAGACAAGTTCCATTCTGAGTCAGACTGGACATGTCTAACACATAAACATCATGTCTTCTTGGTGCAATAAGGACAACTTCCTTATTAGCATTGAAGATGATTCCTTGTTTATCATCAAACTGAACTATGTATTTCACATCACATAGTTGACTGACACTTATCAAATTGTATTTTAGACCATTTACATAAGCTATCCTAGTAAAGACTATACCATTGCAGTTTACTGAACCATAACCTTCAGTGAGACATGATGAGTTATCAGCAAATATCACTTTGGGTCCTGATTCATCCACATACTTGTGCAGATACTCCTTCACACCAGTTATGCTCCTTGAACATCCACTATCAAGATGCCAAACAGGATCCCTGGCATGTTTCTGCACAAATGGTAAACTGGGTCAGTTCTTTCTAGGACTCCACTTCTTGGAGGGCTTAGCTTTGAGGGTCTTATTAACATTTTCAAGTGATTTATGGTCAGTGGTGGAGTGGACTGAGCTACTACATATTATGCATTTGATTGCTGATGTAGACTCAGTGGATTGAGAGGTTGACTTTGTCATACCTCTATTGGCCTGAATGGCCTTACCACGTCCTGAGGTGTTATGAGTGGAACTTCCACTTTTTTCACAACAATTGTCAATTTGACAATCCTTAGGATGGTGGTCATTGAACCCACAGTAAGGGCAAGGTGCAAAAGGCTTTGCCTTTTGTTTCTGTTTCTGTTTAGAATCAGAAGGATAGTTTAAAGACTGAGCTTTAAGACTTGCCATGTTTGATGTGACTGAATTTGTTTTGTAATCAGAGGTCCTGTGATCATCCTTTTTGCAAACCATGCAATAAAGAATTCTATAGCAATCATCAGTGATATGATTGGTATAGTTACATAGTTCACATGTTTTCAGGGGTTTTGTGGGTTTGGGTTTGGTCTTTGAGGAAGCTGGTATTTGTTCTTTCTTGGATTGAGAAGGTTTCTCAGAAGATGCAATCTTTTCTCCCAGCTTCCTGACCATTTCAGCCAACTGATCAAATTTTGAGTCAGGGCTTTGAGTTGTTACTTCAGAAGGGACTAAAGTTGATGAGTCATCAGTATTTACATAGACTTCAAGGGTTGGTCTCTTCAGGATGGTTGTTCCCATTCCTGATCTCTCTTTTGGAGAGTGTGGTGAGAAGACCATTGGTGGGAGGCCTGAGTTTGGTGCAGCACCCTGAAGGGTATTCAGTGGAGGAAGTGGTGGGTATGATTCTGATTCAGACTCATTCACAGACTCAGTATTACTGAGTTGTTCAGTGAGTCCAAGCATATTTTTCAAAGCCTGACTTTCAAGAAGCAAGATCTTTCTAGTATCAAAGTTTGGTAACTTACTGACTGGGTTGTCCCTGACAATCCAGTCATTTGACTTGGGAAGCTTTCTTGCTCAAATGATATGCCAGCTGGAACAAAGGTCAGTTCACTGGGACTTACATAGGGGTTAACCATGTGATGGTCAATTCCTATTGTTTTCCTATGGATTAAACCTACAGTATCAAAGACCTTGGGGTTCTTTTTGGTCCAGCCTTGGATGACAGCTTTTTCTTTGTTAAGTTCAGTTTGTAGGGCTTGGTTTTGTTTCAAAATTTCAGTATTCTGAATTTGTAGAGTTATTGTTTCTAATTTGGCTTGCTTTAGTACAAGCAATTCATCTCTACATTTATTCAATTCTGACACCTTGTTGTTATATTTTGAACACATGTTAAGCCTTTGTTCCTCAACAAATTTAAGATCTACACAAATATAATTCATATAAGACTGCCAATCAGAATCATCATCCATAGAAAGTAAAGTGTTTACCTTCTTCATGGTGATGTTTACCCACTCTCCTTTCCTTGCATGGCTTTTCCCAACAGCCACCTGATCACCTTCAGAGAGTGCCATCAGTGCACTCACTCTAATTTCCTCATCTGAGAAGACCTCTTCTTCATCCCAATCATAGGCTTCAGCAACTAAAACCTTGTTCTTTGCCTGAACAGGTTTGGATGTTTGAGCAGCCTGAGACATAGAGGGATTAGTTTCATGAATTGCAAGTTTAGCCTTGGCTTTCCTATATTTTGCTTCAAAGTCTTTTTGACCCTTGTTTTGAAATTGTTGGGTAGACTGAAACATTCTAGGTTGAAACTTGCTAGTTCCTGAGGAACTATTTCCTGAAAATTTGTAAGAGGGTTCTAAGGTGGTTTTAGAATAACAATCCCTAGCAAAATGACCCTTTTTTACCACAATTAAAGTATTTAGTGGTTTCATTTGCTTTTCCTTTTGAAAAGTTGGACTGGTTTCTTTTGATGAAACGTTTTGAACTAGCAAGGAGTGCCCTCTCTTGGAATTCCAAGTTTAGATCTTTTAGGTACTCATCACTAGTCCTTTCATCAATTTCATCCTCAGAATCCTCTTGAAAGTCCTGCATAACACCATTAGTATAACAAGCAGTTGATATGGGTGTGGAGGTTAAGGCCTTTTTGGTCTCAAGAGCTTTTGAGTCAGGATATCTCCTTGAGATCAAGTTGTCCTCATAGACAAATTTCCCATAGATTTCAGGGAGCTCAAGGGTCTGAATGTGATTAGCATTCCTCAGGCCTTGTGAGAAGTTTAGCCACTTCTCAGGGAGACTGTTGACAAAGCCAAAATTTGTCTCATGCTTAGATAATACTACACCATCATTTGATAGTTCGTTTATCAAAGTCTTGTATCTGGTATAAGTCTGAGAGAGACTTTCAGATTCTTTTGCCCTGAACGTATTATACTCAAGTTTCAGGTCCATGACCCTGTTTTCCTTGGTATCTGAGGGGCCCTCAAAGCTATTAACCAAGTCATCCCAAGTTTGCTTGGCTGTTAAACAGTTGATGATTGATTCCATTATATCGTCAGGAAGACAAGATATAAGGATGCTTTTAAGGCGCTGGTCTTGATTGACCACCCTCCTCTCATCAATGGTCCATTGTGCCTCAGGCTTGTTTAGCCCGGCAGCAGTTTTAGGGATAAATGGGCCATCCCTGATACAGGTGATGTAGTAAGGTTCCATACCAGTTAAATAGCAAATCATACGTTTTTTCCATTTGCTAAATTTTCCAGCTTCTAGTCTGGGTGCAACAGCAGAATAGTTGCCACCCTTTTTATCGACCAGCTGGGGTACATTAATATCATCCATAGTAGGATCTTGGTTTTAAAAACCTTGAGCACTCTTGGTTAGTTTTGAAAGATTTTATAAACCAGAGGCTCTGATACCACTTGTTGTTCCCTTAACACGCTTAGAGTTAACTAGAAAGTTAATCTATTCGTGTTTATGACTAATACAATGTTATGATTAATTCTAACAGATTAATGAAAACGTAAAAGTAAAAACACACAAGTATTTTTCAACGTTTAAATTCTTATTAGAAATGAATCAAAGAATCTATTACCCAAGTGTTTTGCGGAACAAACACTTGGGATTGAATAGACAAGGTATGGTGGTGTCTCCTATCTAAACTCATGCTTTGCTTTGAGTGGTAACAATTCGACCCACTGAGCTATCTCAGGGATACGTTACTCTTTGTAGGAGAGAAGTTGCTTTGTAAAAGTCTAAGCTTTCAATGTACAAAACACACACAACTTCTCTCCTTTTGAACCTATTTATACACAAGTATAAAAGAGTAAAAGTTATTAAAAAACTACAACTTGTTGAAGCAAGCGTGTCTGACAATTACAACAGTAATTGTCATTTCCAAGAACCAATGGGAATGGACTATAAAGTCTTTAGGAGTGGTTGGTCTGACACTCCATGACTTTTAGCCGTCTTAGGGAAAGTTTCTTCCTGACAAGATAAGATTTGATCTTATCTTAAACTTTTCCCAGATCTTCCCACCTTTCTTTCAGGCGTTGAGTTCTTCAGTCTTCAATCACTTAATGTTGTTGAGGAGACTGGGGTTCAGTGAGTTCTTGTCCAACACTCACTAAACCATCATCTTCTTCTTTGGCTTAAGTCCTACTCAGGGAGTACCGCCTTCCTGAGTAGTGAATCCTTCTTCTTGATTTCGCCGTAAGCATCCTGAAGATGACTCACTGAGTGACTGTTCACTCAGTGACTTGAATTGTTCTCGGTTTAAGTTAACACTTAGTTAATTTGTGTCCAAATCATGTTTTAAGTATTCTTGGGTACTGATGGACCCAATAGACACTGTGAGTGATACAGTGGTCTTGATTACATCCATAGACATTGTAAATAAAACAGCGGTCTCATTTACTCCCAGACATTGTGAGTTGCAAAATCGTCTCCTCTATTCTTAAACCATGTACTCACCAACTATTTTAAACACCAAGGATCATAAAACTACTTGACTAAACCGAACATCACATTATCGGTCCTTAATTATACATAGCCTAATTACCTATGTCTAATTAGGGAGGGATCATGTTATGTTGGGAGCAACCACTCGTATGTTTTATGAAAAACAAACTTTTCACTTACATCCTTATTGTAGACATCATGTCTGTACCTCCATCACCCGATCACATTCCCGCTATGCCCGCTCACTTAGCATTTCTTCCCGAACTCAATGATGCCTATCTTGAAGCACTTGATTATGACAATGAGGAAGAACCTTATGAGGATATAGTCAGTAACCAAGAGGACCAGATACGTCAGAAATACCCACATCTTTTTACCAACAATGCTTCTAATCCTAACACAAATTGATCTCTGGGACGGAGCTCTCTTAAGGGGTGGAGACTGTAACAATTCGCATTTCAGGTTGATTTCTATTCCCGGAATTTTTACTATTCATTTTTACTATTCACTTGCACTATTTATTTCTGAAATTTTTATTTCATATCGAAATTTTTATTTTATATTCTCGTGAGATAAATTATTTCCATGACAAAATAAAAGTTTGACGCTTGTCGGGCTATTTTCGAAAAAGTTATTAAGAAATTATACGTTTGGGTTTAAACGTCGTTTAAACATCCTGCGCATAACGAAAACCAACTGCGCCAATTTTCCTCGCATCAGATTAATGTTTAAAACACTCACAATCAATTAGAGAATTTTTTATTTAAAGTTAAATTGTTACCAAATAGACCATGTGTCTTACAAAACAGAAATTGCGTTTTAAGCACTTTTACTTATCCGCAACCTTAGCCTATACCTGCACCACATTTTCTAAGACGTTTAGAAGCTTTCACATTTTTGGAAAAGTCAACATATTTTTCCTCCTCCTTTGACCAAAAATCATTCCTTGATTATGTAAATCATTCCTTGATTTTTAACACTTACGGTTTTACGTCTAAAGGACATTTAGCACCATCCGACACTAGACTAAGCCTAGCCTAGAAATTTTAAGTCTTTTAAGTTCATTATAATCATATTAGAAAAGTTACATATTACTTTTATCAGTTTTACGCAACTTTCGTACGTTTTACGTTTAACACGTTTTAAACCTACGTTTCCAGCGTTATCAGCATTTTCGCGACCCATTAAACTTATCACTCATTTTTATAAGATAATAATGAGTATATTGACAAGTTTAATCATTCCTACAAGTTTCGTATTTTTACGATACCCGGTTTTACGTTTCGTGATTTAAATACTTAAAGTTAGCAATTACCGGGACAAAACTGACTCCGTAAAAGCAAGATAATGCAAGAAACATATCAAGCTTCTCATGAAAGCTTCATGAAGCTTATCAAGGAAGGAACCAAAGGCTTGTTGGCTTGATCCTAGCCATTGATTCTTTAGATGTTTACATGTGTAAAAATTTATTTACTAAACTACCCAAATTTCTTCCTATAAATACTAGCCTAAAACCTTCATTATTTCTTGCACCACACCTTCTTATAACCTTAAAGACCTAAAACCAAAGGAACTTCTCTTATATTTTGTAAGAAAGTTTATGTGTTCTTGAGAAAAGCTAGCATTTGATCTTATTTTCTCCGAGTTTTCAAGAAAGAGTCGTTATAATCTTCAAATAACTTCAAGTCTCCAAAAAGACTTTGTTATTATATTCAAATAGCTTCGGGTTTCCAAGAAGGCGTTGTTATAATCTTCAAGTAGCCTCGGGTTTTTGAAGAATACAAATTCTACGTCGAAGCTCCACTTATATTCCCTTTTTCTATAATACTCAAGCATTCTATATTAAAGTAAGTATTTATATACTTTAAATACTTATAAACTTTGTTAGTTTATTTATTGTATTTATAAACTCTTAATATGTCATATAATCAAGTAAGCAAAATATATGTTTCATATAAATACTATGTTAGTAGGGAGCTTCATGTGAGGGGTTTCATTTGGGTAAACGGATCGACGAGTTGCTGGATTTATGAATTAAAGTGTCCTAGCTCCTCGAACGTTTACTACATGACTTCTGAATTATGATGGCCTGAACAGTAGTACGAGATATATAAACTATATATGGCATGTTTAAATATTCACTTCGTTGTTTTAGAACCTAAGACACGATATCATATTTCTAGGTTGCTCGTAGAGATTCTCCCGGCTTATCCAGCGATTTCATTATATCCTTAACATCATGTACTCTGAGGTGAGTCATAGCCCCTACTCTTTTAAATACTTGTTTTTAACTCTTTGGGGGAGATACATGCTCAACTACTTTGAATTTCAATCACGATTATTTGCAACTATATGTTTATCTGAACTGAATGTTTATTCACACTATGTAACAGTGATTGCCATACTTAGAGTTTCTATATCATGAACCGTTAAGCACTATGCGTAGTGAAACACGAATATTATGGTTAGATCTATCAGGATTAATGTAACAATTAAGTTGACTCAATTAGAGCAAACAAACGCACCAAACATTTGAGAACACTAGGTACAACCACAAATTACCTACTAGACAAACGATTGGTGGCCCCCTACCGGGTAGATCTTCGAGGTTATTGACATCTACGAGAACGGGATGAGACAAATGATTGGTGGCCCCCTACCGGGTAGATCTTCGAGGTTATCGACATCTACGAGAACGGGATGAGACAAACGATTGGTGGCCCCCTACCGGGTAGATCTTTGAGGTTATCAACATCTATGAGAATGGGATGAGACAAACGATTGGTGGCCCCTACTGGGTAGATCTTCAAGGTTATCGACATCTACGAGAATGGGATGAGACAACTATGGGTGTATAACAATGTAACCCACGATTCAAACAGGACTTGATCCAATTAAGAGTAACAGAAACACTACCTACATGTGATATTGTATTTAGTACAATAGTCATACACTTGGAATCCTAGAAACCTTCATTTAGTATTTATTTACTAGTATAGATGATTTGTACAAGGTTTTCACATTATTTCCTACAAACTCTATGAACTCACCAACCTTTGTGTTGACACTTTAGCATGTTTATCTCAGGTCCATAATGAACGAGGCTGGCACGGAGGAGCACGGATATTCAAGAGGGCTATAAATTTTATTATCATTCAAAAACTCATTTGATGTATTTTGTAAACATGGAACCATCTGGGACCTCATTTTGTAAACTCTGATATTTATATAATTTGAATGATAATTCCTTTCAAAACGACTCAATTAGAGATCGTTTTCTATTATTATGACTGTTGTGCCGTCGAGTAACACCCAGTTTGAATTCTGCTGCGTATCACGAAATTGGGGGTGTTACATAAATGATAGACCTCAAGATGATGGAATTCTCATTCATAGATCTGCAAGAATATCTCTGATATTTGATTAATATGTTGAGGATTATATTATGATGCATTACCAAATATTGAATTGGGTAAATTACTCATAATATGAATGTTAAAGATGTTGTCCATAAAGATAATCAATTTTTGAAAAATTGGTTTATTTTAATTCTTAATAGTTAGACTAGAGAATAAAGATGAGTTTCTTCAAAGATAAGGTAACCCTAGTGGTTTAAATCTTTATGTAGAAATCATATGGACAATATTGTACACATATTTTAATGCATGTCTTATGACAAGATTATTAATCATATTTAAGCAATTAACTATGATTGAATATTCTTTTCTAAGCACATTAAATATATTAAGATAATAATTGTCATACCTATTTTCATTAATATGAAAAATGACAATGAAATATCAAAACTTTTTCTTGAGTGATTACTTGAGCAAGGACGGTAAGTAATCAAAAGGATTTTTGAATTCATAATAATCTTTGAAAGTGTACAAAGTGCAATAATTCATGAATGAATTAATGCATGCATCTAGGAAATAATTCTTATGTTTAAATATTAAATCCAACACTACAACATTCGACCCTTTCGGAGGGGACTTTTTTCCCCTTTCGACGGGGACATGTAACCGCCAATACCCTTTCGGCGGGGACATATCCCCGCCGAAACGTCTCCGCCGCAAGCTCGCCGCTGATACTTTTGGCGGGGACGGATGTCAACTTTGGGCGGGGACTTGTGGGTCCCACATCCTTTGAGCTGGTCAAAGTTGGTCCAGCGTGGCAACATTTTTGGCGGGGACATGTCCCGGCCAAAAGCCCAGATAATTAACCAGAAAGTCGCTTAATTACAGGATTATACTAATTAATTACGATTTTTGGCGGGGACACGTCCATGCCAAAAGATCCTTGCACTGTTGTATTAACATCTTTTGGTGAGGACATATCCCTGCCAATAAGCTTAACCATATAAATCTGGTTCAAGCTTTTGGCGGGGAAATGTCCCCGCCAAAAGCTTCTGACCCATTTTCCAGCATATTGCTGCAAAATGGGTAATTTCCAGGTTTTTTTTGAAATTTTTCGGGAAAAACCTACAACAACACAACCTGATCACAACCTCTTTTATGCTACAACACATCGCCAACTTCGCTAAATATACAACAACAACAACAAACCCAAATTCGCTAAAAATAATATGAATCCAAATTCGCCAACTTCGCTAAACATAGAACCTGTTTTTACATAGAACCTGTTACAATAACTATCCAAATTCGCTAAACATAATCATATGAATCTAAATTCACCAAAAATGGTACAAAAACCGTGATCGCATGATCATATACAAAACTATACATAAGCTATCTATCCGCAAAATGGTCCAAAACTGTAACCACCGGTAAATTTCCAATATATTTATTTAATGCTTATCCATTTTCTATGACTAAAATTTCTTTTAAACGTTACCAGTTTATCTGATCACAACCACAAACTAATTTGACGTAACTCACGTTTCTAATAAAAATACTTTATATTTATTTCAAGTAAATAATTTTCAACTTTTATTTACCACTTTACATTAATTCATTAAACTACGATTATTAAACATTTAAACTAAACGTTTGCCAATTATTATTACGTTTTTATTAAATGAAATTACTTTTAGAAACGATCACAAAAGATTAATCGTATGACTTTTACTCGCGACCAACACAAGATTAAAATAAGTCTATATATTTTATATGAACTAATGTCACTTTGTTATTTTTATTTTTACATTATATTCTTTACGTAATACAAATACTCAAACCTATTAAATTTTATTAACGTATACGTTCTCCGTTAAATTTATCACACGACTAATATAATTAGTTAATATATATTAATAAAATTTGATATTTTTATAAACGTTATATTTTTACGTTATCCGGTTTTAAGTTTCGTGACATAAGGATTTAACGTTAGTAATTACCGGGATCAAACTATATCTTCAACTAATAGTATGTGTGTTAGAATTTGACACCTAAACTATATTTACCATGCAATATAACGTGTAAACATGAATTACTATTGGAACGTGTGTATACTTTAAACCTTAAAATTCAACAACTCATATGTAACTTGTAGTAATATGTACGTGTAGTATTTTTGTCCATACAATGCAACAACAAATGAACATATGTACGTGTCCCATTTTAGTACCATGCATGCAACCTCAAATCCTCTATATATATACCTATATATATATATATACACTACAGCTGTATCCTTGTAATATAATAATAGTTCAAAACAAATTGCACCTACAATTAGCAAATTGCAAATCGAATGTCCTGAAAAATCTGACACCTCGAATCTTGAGTCCCACATGCCTTTCACTCTCTCAAACTTGCCTACTGCCGAGAAATTTTAATAAAGATAGAAGCATTTTCGAGCCAAGTCCGAGTTGGTTACTCCCTCATTCGATCACTTGTCGATTGTTCTAACGAAAGAAATATCGCTTGATCAATTTTCTATATCGTTTTGAACGAATAAACTCCACCATTTTAAGGTGTCGTCGTGTGTTGGAGCCGTTCCCGTGATACTTTAGACATAACATTAGCTTGACTTTTACAGCTAAGGTGAGTTTCATAGCCCCTACTTTTATAAGTTTTGATTTACTCTTTGAGGGAGATACATGCTCAAACTATACTTATTTACTTTTGCAAAATACTTGTTACATGATTCGTATTTATATACATATTTGTTCGCTTATACATTATGCATTGTTGATATATTTGAATTACTTGACGCATTTATGACATTGATACGTATTCATATACACATCTGTCATGTTCGTACATTGATACGTATTTCTATACACATCTGTACTTGCCATGTTCATACAATGATACGTAATAGACATATATCCCAACATGGCGATGTTGGACGGCGATACATAATAGACATACTATGTTAGCAGTGGATTGTAAACACACAGGTTGCAAGTCTTGTATGGGCGGAACTTGGGACTGAGTGGATTTACAAGGCCTTTGCTGTGAAATCTTTATTCAATACTTTACATTTTAAACTAAACTCTATGAACTCACCAACCGTTGGTTGACACTTTTTAGCATGTTTATCTCAGGTTATTAAGGCGATAGTGAATGCATGGATTCTAGAGTCATTTGCATACTTGAAGACTCATATCTATCTTTATCATTCGATACACTTTGAAAACTTTATGTAATCTTTACTTTGGAACTTATTGTCATAACTCTGATTCTAATAATTCGAATGGTAACTTTTCAAAACGTCTCATTTAGAGGTCGTTTTCTGTACCTTGTGCTTTATATTAAGAAGTAGCACCCCATTGACACTATCGTTCCGCTGCGATATTTTGGGGGTGTTACAAAAACTATACGCAGGGAACAATTTAGCGGGAATCCTAACACATAAACTACATAAACACATAACAACTAAGGAATGGGATCCGTGAAGGCTAGAACTCGTGCTCGCTAGCCGGTTTTGCCTGTTGATCTCCCCGATCCTCAACTTCTTCGGGTTTGACCAGTGCTTCACCTGCTTATTATAAATAATAAAAACTATTATTATTATTATTATTATTATTATTATTATTATTATTATTATTATTATTATTATTATTATTATTATTATTATATATTATTATTATTATTATTATATTATTATGATGATGTGATATGATGATGATGATGATGATGATGATGATGATGATGATGATGATAATAAGATAATATAATAAATAATAATAATAATATAATAATAATAATAATAAAAAAGTGTCGATCCAGAAATTTACCTGTGCTTCCCAATCCTCAGGCGTCTTGTTCGCCGGACGCTTTTCCTTGATCTCGTCCAGTTTCTGAATCCCACCTTGCTGTGTAAAATTTTTCTTTTTGAATTTGTACTTGTTGTCATCGTATCGCTTTCGGAGGTAAGCTTCGATACTAGTGACAATATCGTCTCCATCCGGACCGGCAAGGTGGGGGCCGAGATCAAAAAAATGCTGCAATAAAATATAATTAAAATAAATATACAAATTTAAATAAAGAGACAAATTTAAATAAATAAACACATTAGTTAAAAAAATAAAAGATAAAAAAAACTTACGTGGAGCTGGTTATTAATGTGTGCCTTCGTGGTCTCGGGAACCTTATCCCACGAATTGTAATACATGGGAATCGATTCCCGTAACAACGTCCCGACCATATTCGAGAACCACGAAGCGTGAGTGCCAACATGCTCCCACATCCCTTTCACGTTCTTCTGGAATCTGATCGATACCGGACGACCAGTCTCATTTCTCATTTGGCGTAGTTTTGCGTTCTTTGTGGGACTATGCACCACCTTCCCACCTTTGCCAATTTTGGAGTTAGGCTTGGGAGCTCTGGAATTAGACCCTGCAAGTAATCAAATTCAAGTGATGGTGACATAAAATAACAAGTTATCAATTTCTAATAATGATCAAGTTTAATTAAAATAATCGAGAAATTCTTACGCTGGCAGTTGGTGCCTATCCTCCTCGCGGGACGACGGGGTGGCTCATTACCTCCATCCCCACCGTGGCTCGTAACTACAACATCTGCCATCTGTAAACATACTAGTACAAGAACATAGAAATTAGTGAAGAAACACATATACGCATATATATACACACATTTAAATAAATAACAATATATACCAAAAAAGATAATAATAAATAATTAAATAAATAAATAAATAAACACATTTAACAACTTGATAACAATTTCATTCAAATAAGTGTCATTTAACAAATTACAATTTGAGATCAATCTCCCACATCACTAAGATAAAAATCATCATTATTAGTGTCAGCTTCATCTTCACGATCAATGTGGTCTTCATCATCAGATGCTAAATCATGAGGAACGTGGTCATCATAATCAATATCATCGTCGTCGTCGACATCAGTGATAATTGGTGGTGGTGGTGCCTCAACTTCCGCTGGCTGGACATCTATATTTATGGTGTTATAATTCAACTTATCCAACTCAGCAGAGAGTGTGACATGTGATGAGTTGTTGTCATGTACAACATCTTGATTGTCTTCTACCACAATGATATCCGGGTTCCAAATCTTTCGATGATAAGAATCTTGGACGGCCTTCCAATTACCACGTTTACTCAGAAAATCAAGGTAAAAGACTTGTGTTGCTTATGTTGCAAGAATTTATGGTTCATTTTGAAACGATACACGGTCTGTCATAATTTGTGTAATGTTATTTCTATAGGTACAACATTTTATCTTAACCCACTCTTTGAATGTTTCGTCTCATATATGAATGCGTATAACTGAATTTACTATTTGAGAAAATTTCGGCAGCATTTCCCCTCAACTCCCCAAATATGTGCATTAAAGACATATTCGTAGGAGTAAAGGGGAAACTGTAACACCCCCAAAATTTTAAACAGTCGCGGAAGCATACAGAACTTTGAGGGTGCTACGGGGTGCAACGATTGGAAATCACAACACAAGGTAACAAAGAACGGAATACATACTCCGTTTTTAATTAAATCAACAATTAGAGTTTTACAAAAGATAATTCATTGTTTAGATTAAATTTAGGCCCATTGAATACAGTGGTCCCACATAAAAACAAGTCTCAAATAAATTTGCCAGTCTGTCAGAAAAAGCTCCATGACCCCTTGCCTTGCCAAAACATGCCATAACAAATCAAATCACACACCTGAGAAAAACATGCTAAAAAGTCAGCAAAAAGCTGGTGAGTTCATAGGTTTAAATAAAATTATCAAATAATTTGTTTGGACCAGCATTATCATTATAACACATATAATGTCATACAAAAGTATCTATCGCGCTAGCACTAAGTTCATGCAACCGAAGCTCGACAGTTTAGTGTGCTAATCTCTAACACATAAATAATAGTCAAGGGGCCCTTAGCGAGTGTTTAACCCAATACACTCGAAGTTCGACTTGCTATACGTCCGCCTTGACCTGTCTGGCTAACCGAACGGGGGAGTCACCCCAATAGATCTATCTAAAGCAATCACGCTTCTCAAAGGGAACTAACGACTCATGAAAATGGGCATGATAGTGGGTTCTAGGGCTTAGGGTAACTACGCAATAGTTTTTAGAAAAAGTTATAATATTATGGTCCATAAAAGTTTGCATGTTTCTCATCCCATATTTGTAAAAACAAGTATAAATAAAATGGGGCTATAAACTCACCTTTAATGGTCTGAACAGTGAATGCTGTGAAATTAAGGAGTGCACGACACCAACACACAACCTAGATTAAATAACCATGTCTTAGTTTCAAGTATTAAATTCAAGTCCTTTCATATTTTAATTTCAACGTTTTAGAGTATTTATGTTGTTGTCACTTGTGTGGCGGCAAGTGTGGTTACTAAGGACTTTCCTAAAAGTTGGTAAGGTGTAACTCTACAAATGACCTAAGGGTACGGTAATGAGGGATTGGGGATATTGAACTATCTAAAGCACAAATGGATTCAGTCGAGACGTAATATATTTATTCGAGTTGTGTAATTTGTTCGTCATGTCCGATTATGTTAATTCTAAAAGTAAGACCTAACGTATGTGACGTTTATTACCTACTAGTTAAATGGTTCGAGAAACTGAATATAACGTTAATTTTAGTAACTTGGATAATTTAACTAAATTCGCATTATTCATTTATTATGATTCATTTCTACACATTATTAGTTTAGCACAACATATATCGTCTGATTTGTTCAAGTTAAGTTGGTTATATCATTCCTAGTTGCTATATTAATTGACTTGGTTCTAATTGGGCTTTAATTGTGGAAGGGCTCGGCCTGGTACAACTACAAGGAATCACAGAGTATTCATAAGTGTAGGAGACTTGTGTTGCTCTTTTCCTGGGGTTTCATGTGGTCGAAAATGGTTACCAATCATAGGTCTGAGAATTTACCTCCTTGGCTCGGCTTCGAGTATTACTTACCCCGAAGCCTTGGGAGTCTAAGTGTTAACAATTGTTTTGGTTTTTGGCTCACTATATGCCTCGACAAGAAGCAAAAATGTTTTCTAGTGGAACCTAGTTTCTTATGACCAAGGTTTTTCTATAATCCCTTAACATGGAAGCCTAAAATTTATCCGTCAAATAAAGTACCCATACGAGTACCTACAACCCTTGGTGAGTTTGTGTTAGAGCGAATTGGTGCTACCTTTTTGGGGTTTTGATTTGAGGTTCGAATGAGCAGTTACATGACTTGAACCGAGGGTGTAACCCTCATGGGTTGGGTCTACTTGTCACGGATTAATTTGACCAAAGCCTCCCCTACACGAGGTGGTTTTCCAGTCAACCTTCACTACCAACGCACCTAGCTTTGGAGGTCATTACTCGGCCATGGTTAGTCGCAGGGGTCGTTAACACCCTCCTAGCAAGAACACACCATTCTATGCTTAGTCTATTGTTCACTACTACAAGATTTCCAGATTCGACCCATGAGTCTGGGGTTCCTAGGGGCTTTCGAGTACAATTTAACCATAATGACTAGAAATTTTAAACCTATTAATCCAGTTCCTACGCCACACTAACAACAACAACACTTAACAAATTTTCCTCAATAATCATTATTGTTTTCTGGAAATTAATTCGAATGAAACTAATCATAACATTACTTAAATTTATTCCTTCATTTGATCTAAGAACTCTAACATAAATGGTTCTAAAAAAATATATATGAATTCGAATGAAACCTAAGCCTTATAATGATTCTTGAGGGATGAAGGTCTCGAATGAATCTCCAATCCGTATAATCCAACTGCTCTAAACTGGATAACCCAACACTCCAAATCGAACCACAATCGCTACCACACTTAACCTTTCTTAAGTGATTCTCAGATTTTTGGTGTATGTTTATTGAGTTGTGGTTCGATATCTCGTGGAGGAGCGGAATAAATGGAGTTTTTTGGAGAGTAACTCCATGGAGTCTTTCGAATTTGGGAGAGGTAAGTCTTCCATTCGTGTGCTATTTCTACCTCAAATGGTGATATCCTAGTTTGACTTGTGTGGATTTCTAGACCCGTGAAGAAGAAAAGGATTCTAGGTCAAAGAGAAAGGTTAATAGTGATGGGGGGAAAGGGATGGGTTGATTGTATTTTTGGGATGAAGGGGGCGGACAAAAGGGAGATGATACCTAGGGTTAGATGAAGCAGGTTTTTAGGAAAGGTGTGAGTGGGTGAAGGGTGTTTTAATTTAAGTATTTAGAGTATAGTTTAGTTTAAGAGTGGTATATTATACCCTCGTCCCGTTAAACTGAGTCAAACTCAGGTCCTTCCCGGAACTGTCATAATTATGGGAGATTGTATTTTCAGAGTCGTTTTTTTATAATACTTGAATGTATTTTTGAGTTTTTATGTATCCACTCTAATTCCTGAGTCTCAGATTTATTTCTAGTTTGCGTGTGGTGTCAGTCTGAGTGAAACTGGGATAACCTCCCGTTTTTACTACAACATAGTGAGTAAATTGTGAGTTGTAATAATTCCACTGTTCTTTGGTGAGAATTCCGGGTGACATAATGTGCAGGTCTGTTATCCGTGTTAAACATATAACGGTCTAGTCAGGTGTTCTAGTCACAGAAAAAATGAACTGTCATAAATATAAATATTAGGGAAATTTACCATTTGTCACATCCTCCCCGTCTTAGGAACGAAAATCGTCCTCGGTTTTCACTTAGGGTTACCCGTTAGGTTTGAAAAGAAATGTGGGTATCTTCGTTTGATCTCGTCTTCCCGTACCCAAGTGTACTCGGGACCTCTTCGGGAGTTCCAACGGACTTTGACGATAGGAATACGGCTTTGCTTCAGCCGTTTGATCTCTCGATCCATTATTTCAATGGGTTCTTCAACAAAATTTAACCTTTCGTCAACTTGAATTTCTTCTAGAGGAATGACGTGGGTTTCGTCGGAAAGACACTTCTTTAAATTTCTCACATGGAACACGTTGTGTACGGAACTGAGTTCCTGAGGTAACTCAAGTCGGTAAGCTACTGGTCCAATTCTCGTGAGAATTTTGAAGGGACCTATATACCGGGGGTTCAGCTTTCCACGTTTCCCGAAATGGATCACGCCTTTCCATGGCGATACATTTAGCATGACACGATCTCCAACTTGAAATTCAAGTGGCTTTCGTCTTTTGTCAGCATAGATTTTCTGATGGTCTCGGGCCGCTTTCATTCGGCTCTTGATCTGTACGATCTTTTCCGTGGTCTCTTGCACTAACTATGGACTGGTGAGTTGACTTTCTCCGACTTCAGCCCAGCAGATTGGGGATCTGCACTTCCTGCCATACAGGGCTTTGTATGGTGCAGCTTTGATGCTGGTGTGATAACTATTGTTGTAAGAAAATTCGGCCAACGGTAGTTGTCTATCCCAACCGTTACCAAAATCTATCACACATGCTCTCAGCATATCTTCTAATGTTTGGATGGTCCTTTCGCTTTGACCATCTGTTTGTGGATGATATGCTGTGCTCATATCTGAGTCGGTTCCTAAGGCATCTTGCAGAGATCTCCAAAAGTTTGACGTAAAACGACTATCTCTGTCGGATATGATTGAAAGTGGAACTCCATGTCGAGCAACTATTTCTTTCACATACAGTCGTGCAAGCTTGTCCATACTATCATTTTCCTTAATAGGTAGGAAGTGAGCGGATTTGGTAAGACGGTCAACAATCACCCAAATGGTGTCATAACCACTTGACGTTCTGGGCAATTTGGTGATGAAATCCATGGTTATACGTTCCCATTTCCACTTTGGGATTTCAGGTTGTACGAGCAAACCTGATGGTCTCTGGTGTTCAGCCTTTACCTTGGAACACGTTAGACATTTACTGACATAAGTCGCAATATCAGCTTTCATATTGGGCCACCAATACAGCTTTTTCAAATCAAGATACATCTTGTCGGCTCCTGGATGAATGGAATATTTTTACTTATGGGATTCGTGCATAATGAGGTCTCGTATACCTCCGTAGAGTGGAATCCAACTCCTGTCCTTGTAACAAAAAGTTCCATCTGCTTTCTTCACGAACCCATTTTCACTTTCGGGCATTCCATAAATTTTCTCATTTGGTCTATCTCCTTCCTTAAGAGCCTCAATCTGAGCTTCACGAATTCTTGACGGTAGTGGTGAGACAATGGTCATACCTAACGATCTTACTCTTAGGGGTTTCGGTCTCTCCTTCCAGCTAAGTGCATCCGCTACCACATTTGCTTTGCCCGGGTGGTATCGAATCTCACAGTCATAGTCACTGAGCAATTCTAACCATCGGCGTTGCCTCATATTGAGTTCCTTCTGATCTAGGATATGTTGCAAACTTTTGTGGTTGGTATATATTACGCACTTGGTGCCATAAAGATAGTGTCTCCAGATTCTGAGGGCAAACACTACTGACCCTAACTCTAGGTCATGGGTAGTGTAATTTTTCTTGTGGGTCTTCAATTGTCGTGAGGCGTAAGCTATCACCTTTTCTCGCTGCATCAGTACAGCTCCTAACCCTTTGTGAGAGGCGTCACAGTAGACTACAAAGTCCTCACTGCCTTCAGGTAGGGCTAAGATAGGTGCGCTACACAACTTTTCCTTGAGAAGTTGAAAAGCTTCCTCCGCTTTCTCTCCCCATCCAAATTTCTCATTTTTCTGGGTCAACTTAGTCAAAGGTTTCGCTATTTTCGAGAATCCCTCAATAAATCTTCTGTAGTATCCTGCGAGTCCTAAGAATTGGCGTATCTCTGTGGGAGTTATAGGTGTCGCCCAATCCTTTATCGACTCAATCTTTGCAGGATCTACATGAATACCTTGTTTATCAATTACGTGACCTAAGAATTGGACTGTTGGTATCCAAAACTCGCACTTGGAAAACTTGGCGTATAACTCCTCACTCTTCAACAATTCCAGAATCAGCCTAAGATGCTCTTCATGCTCCTTCTCACTCCTAGAGTATATCAATATGTCGTCAATGAAGACGATCACAAACTTATCCAAGTACGGCTTACACACCCGATTCATGAGATCCATGAATACTGCTGGTGCGTTGGTTAAGCCAAAAGTCATAACCTGGAACTCATAGTGGCCATATCGAGTTCTAAATGCCGTCTTCGGAATATCTTCTTCCCGAACTCTTAGCTGATGATAACCGGATCTTAAGTCGATTTTTGAATAGACACACGATCCTTGAAGTTGATCGAACAAGTCGTCAATTCTGGGAAGTGGGTATTGGTTCTTGATAGTCAGTTTATTGAGTTCCCTATAGTCGATGCACATTCGGAATGATCCATCTTTCTTTTTGACGAACAGAATTGGAGCTCCCCAAGGCGAGGAACTCGGCCTAATGAATCCTTTTTCAGAGAGTTCTGACAATTGTTCAGACAACTCTTGTAGTTCTGTTGCGGCTAATCGGTAAGGCGCTCGTGCTACAGGTGCGACACCTGGCACTAAGTCAATCCTAAATTCGACCTGTCGTTTTGGTGGAAGTCCGGGTAAGTCTTCAAGGAAGACTTCTGGGAAATCTCTAACGATCGGCACATCTTCCAATCGCTTTTCCTCCGGCTCCTTTTCTTCCTTTCTAGAAACCTGAACTAAAAAGAGAAGACATCCTTTCTCGAGATGTCTCTGGACCTTCGCGTAAGAGATAACGTTTAATCTCGAGGTACTTCATCGGCCTCTTCTATCGCCTTCGACGTCTAGAATCTCGTTCCCGTAAGGTAGTCGGACGATCTTCTCGTCGCAGAGAATTGTGGCATGGTATTTCGACAACCAATCCATGCCGACAATAACATCAAAACTACCCAGTTCTACAGGCATTAGGTCAATGTTGAATGGGTGGTTCAATAGGTTTAAAGTGCAACCTCTTACTATGGTGTCTACTCTTTCTATTTTCCCATTAGCCAACTCTATATTAAACACGTTGCCTAAGGTGGTCGGGGAAACACCAAGCAATGGGCTAAAGGCAGTAGAGACAGAACTTCTGTCTGCTCTCGTATCAAATAGTATAGATGCATAGCGGTTATTTAAAAGGAACGTACCCGTCACCACATTTGGGTCTTCCTGGGCTTCCACTTTGCCCACCGCGTAAACCCTTCCACGGGCTCCTGCATCATTCCCCTGATTCCCTTGGGGCACAACAGCTACTTGGTTCATGCCAGCTCCTGAGTTTCTTTGATTACCCTGATTTCCTAGTTGGCCTATGTTGCCACCGTTTCCCTGGTTCTTAATCTTTCGGTATTCGTTCCGATAATGCCCTTTTTCACCACAGCCAAAACACGTGATTTCGGCCTTTGGGTTGTTTGCCGGTGCAACCTGTGCCGTTGCTTAAGGTCTTGCTCTGTAACGGCGGGTCATATGTCCTACTTTCTGACACTTATTGCATTTGACTATGCACGGACTCTTGTGATGCAACTTGCATCGATTGCAAAATGACAAGTTTCCGGAGTAGACCTTCCTTTCTGTCGGTCCGGCAGCATACACCTTGGCAACCTCATGCCTCTTGTTCGGGTGGTTGTTATTTCGGGGATGGTCATCCCATTTTCTTTTGTTGTTCACACCCGCTTCGATCGAATCTTCGATCACCTGATCCATCAGCTTGTTGGCTACCTCCATGGTTTCGTGAAGATCCGTAGCCTTATAGGTTGTGACGTTTCCTTTAATAGACTGAGGTAATCCGGCGATATACCTCTCCAACAAGTGAGTCTCAATTTGAACCATATCAGGACACAATAGAGCTAGTTCTTGAAAGCGTTGGTTATATACTGCCATATTGGTGCCTTGCACCTTAAGATTCCAGAATTCTACCTCCAGCTTCTTCACTTCATTCCTAGGGCAGTATTTCTTGAGAACCATCTCTTTAAAGCTCTCCCATGACATTGCGTACGCAGCGTCATAGACATATGATTTCAAGTAGTTATTCCACCAAGTTAGGGCTGCATCCAGAAATGTGAACGATGCAAACTTAACTCGGTCCTCTTCCAAACATCCACAAATCCTAAACATCGTCTCCAATCTTTCCATCCATTGGACCAACACAACTGCTCCTTCAGTACCACCAAAACCTCCAGTCATTATTTTTCGGAAGTCTTGATATGTATAACCACGAGCATTGTTAGTTGCTGGTCTCGAATTACCAACGTCTATTGTGGAGTTGTTTGTTGCAGCCAGTGCTGCTGCCACTCGTTCCTCTTTGAGCTGATCGAGCATGGCTCGATTCACATGTGGGGCTGCTGCAGCTCTAGCGGGGCCTTGTTTGTTGTTTGTGCACAGGTGGCTCTAGTTACTTTCTTTGGAGGCATCTCGCTGTATAATAAGGATAGAGAAAATCAAGGTTTGAAGAATTGGCACAAGTGTAATGTATATGGGTAAGATAAATTTCCTAAGAACGATAATACAATAAAATAGTCGGTCAAGCTTGTCATATATTAGAATAATGAGGGATCGTGTTTTGGATGATATATTGTGAATCGGGAGGTCGGGGATGATGGAAGAACATCATCTCCATGGTAAGAGCTTTAGAGAGAGAAAGAGTTGAGTGAGAGAGATAAAGGCCTGGTTCTTTTATTGAAGATAATGAAAAGTGAAAAACAAACAAGGCTCACCCTCCTAGTGAAGTCTAGGAGGGTATATAAAGGATAACATACACATGACTTTACATAAATGAGGGTTTCAGTCCATGTGTTTGTGCCAAACAAGATAACTATTGTAATCCAAAATATGTTGTCACATTTTCGTGTTAGAAGCATTCCCGACAATCTTCCCCCAATGTGGCAACATATGGGATTACTTACATCATTTCCTAAAAGTACATATAGAAATAAAGAAAGGTCTTCATAAGCTCTTCAAGTGCTAAGGATGACTACAGTTGACGCTCTTTGTCTTCATCTTGTACCTCGGCTTGAGAACTTTTCTTCACTTGTAGGTAAACGATGTAATATGCATGAACTGGATTAACTTCCCCCCAATTCATGCTGCATGTCTTTAACGGCATCTTCATATACTTCTTTTTGGCGAAGTTTCTGAATCAGCTTCCCCCCAAACTGACAACCGTCTTCAGCAGATTCGAAACTTTGATGTAGTTAACATGTCTTCTAACATTTGAAGTTTTTAAGTACGCAGCGGAATTTGTAGATGACATCATAAACTACACCAAGCAAATCTGACTAGTACTCAGTAACGATTATGCTCAATGCAGAAACTCCGTTCGGGGGTAACATGCAAGAAATCAGCAAGATCTTCTCACATAAGTAGGCTACTTGGCACATCACAACATGCGAAAGTTGAAACGATTACACCAAAATCACAAAACTGAACCACTGATCATCTCTGCGGACGTCTCTCCGGTAGTACTAAAATTGTAAGCTCGATCACGTGAATCTGTTATGCGTCCCCGATGAGCACATTTCTTCCACCTGAATGCAGATACATCTGGAAAAAGAGTGTTTTCTCAAAGAATGCAAGAAAAGTCAAAGTACATCCACTCTCTCTTCCCCCACGATATCTTCGCGGAATCGGAAGCATACACACTATGGTTACGATGGAAACGGAGGCAACGTAAACCCTGTATGTCCAATTAGTCGAAGATGTGTGACGTACCATAAATAGCCCGTGAGAATCAACAGCTAATAAAATCTCTACTCATTTATACTCTTCTTTGCTAACTCTTTATCGACCCCATTATCATTCTGATGGCTTTTTGTAGTGACTACTAATGGAGAAAACCCCGTATTACGAACTTGAGACTGAAGTAAAATAACTCAAACTTGTGACTTAAACTTGCACTATTGTCTGACTAAGAACCAATACTGAGAATTTCAATAAAGGTAGAATCATATACCCATCCAACCATCCTTAATTATATATGAACTTCTCTCGAATTATTCACAGGTTTTTGTGACACTTGAGCACTACAACGTAACTCCTTTAAAGTGATAGCTATACACTGTGAGCACAGCAACGTAACTCTTTACATCAGGTATAACTAGATAACTCAAGTCGTAATCATTCTAACGGTTAAAAGCTCGAACAAGGATCTCGAAGAATCATGCATCCAACCAACCCCGATATCTTCAAGATACTAAGTACACGCACCCATGAAATTCCACTTCAACCTCAAATAAATAATAACGAATTAACGACGTAGTCACATCTTGCGGTTATATGCCCAAAAACTAGCCTTCGTTACTTGGTTAAGTGAACTTTGATAATGGTTTATCCCGATCTTGTCAAAAACGTATCCCCGTGAAAAATAATTAAACTTGACAATATTGTGAAAGAAAAAAAAAATACGGATAACACTTATGTTGGTCCAAATTTTGTTAGTAAATAATTTCAGCCCTCAACCAACTTTGTTAATATTGAGCCCAATCGAAATGTAAACAACTTTCAGCCTAATAACAAATCCGGATCCAATCCACACTAACCCTAAAATTTCGGGTATTAAAGACTCCTTTACATATCATAACCTTAATTAATCTCACTTTCATCCGCCCCTCCCATCTTTGTCTTGTAAAAAATGCAGCAACCCAAAAAATCCGCCTACTACACAACTTCTCCTCTCACCAAACAAATCCAGTCAACCATTCATCTAATTTTATCTCATTATCATTAATATCTCATAAAGAAAGTAAATACCAGTTGATTTATTCTTGCTATTATCCGAATACCAAAACACCACAACAACATTTAAACCTGATCACTCAATCGACCCTCGTTTGTTTGTCGCGAAGCCCAAAAGGATTCAAGGTCATGTTTTAAATTTTGTTACGCTCAGTTAACGACTTCAAGATCAGTTGAATGGTCTCGGGTAGGTGTATGTTATTTGTTTATGTTTTGTTTAACGAATCAATGAAAGTTTATAACAGTTTTGTTATAAAACTTTCTTTTATATTCGGATATTAATTGAAGTTAAGAGCTTCAAAATAGATCGATGATGTGTTGTCTCTTGTGGCACTTGTCTTTGGACTCGTCTATGATTACCAAACAAGAGTAAACTGAGATCTAATTGTTTTATTTTTCTTTTCGATTTGAGTAGTGTGGAAGTGGAAGTGGTGCTGAGTAGATTGAGAGGACTGGGATTAGGATAGATAGTGAATTTGGTGTACGGATTGTGGCGTGTAAATTTGTCTTCAGCTTTTTTTTTTTTTTTTTTTTTTTTTTTAAGAGAAGAGAACGGATGACTTATATTCATGCGATTGACTAGCAAAGGTTCGGTACAAATGAACATAAACCAACACTAGAAATGAGCACCCAAGCCTTCTATTTATAGGCAACATTTAGGGCGTCACTTCCTGAAATGCTTCTAGAAGAAATAAACAAGGCCACATGGCCCATGAGCTCCTAATGAGCCGTGGACTTTATAACAAACATAGAGCCCAACTAGAGCAACTAAATAAACGATATGACTAAGACTTGAAATTCTATAAAATGTGTTCCCAACAAACCGCAAAGACCTAGAATCAAACCGCGAAGACCTAGAAGACTTGTTTGCTCCACTGTTTGATGATACTATTGTTAGTCGTGCTTCTGATGTACCCACAAGTTCCGCTGCACAACCACTCGTCGATAATCAAGAACCTGATACACCAGTAACTATAACCACAACAGTTGCTGAAGATGCACCTCCACAAGAAACATCATCATCCGTAGATCAAACAGCTTCTACTTCTGCGTCTGCAGCTGAAGATCCCCCTCTCAATTCTTCTGAAGTACCCACACCAGCAGATTATGACGGCAGCGCATTTTTCAACCCATTTGCTCCAGTTCCTACCATTCCAGACATTGGAGAATCGTCCACGAGAAATTTGGAACCGTCAAATCTGCACCATACTTATCAACACTACCCTTCTACCCATAAGTGGACTAAGGATCACCCTATAGTAAATGTAATTGGCAATCCAGAAAACCCAGTCATGACACGTAAAAGCCTTCACACAGACGGTGAAACTTGCATTTATGCACTCACCGTTTTTCAGTCTGAACCCAAAAACATTAAAGAAGCCCTTACCTACGACAATTGGATTGAGTCGATGCAAGAGGAATTGGATCAATTCAAAAGGTTGGAAGTTTGGGAATTGGTAGAAAGACCAGATGGGGTTTACGTCGTCGGGCTGAAGTGGATCTGGAAAAATAAGTTAGATGCGGATGGTGCGGTTATTCGTAACAAGTCCCGGTTGGTGGCTAAAGGATTCAGTCAAGAGGAAGGAATCGACTTCGAAGAATCTTTTGCACCAGTGGCGCGTCTTGAGGCTGTTCGAATGTTCCTGGCGTACGGTGCTCACAAGAATATCACGGTATACCTCCGGGAAGAGGTGTACGTTACACAACCAGAGGGCTTCGTCGATCCAGAGCATCCGAACCACGTCTACAGGCTCAAGAAAGCCCTCTATGGCCTTAAGCAAGCCCCGAGGGCATGGTACGACAAACTATCTGCATTCTTACTAGCCAATCACTTTACTAAAGGATCAGTTGACCCGACTTTGTTTATACAAAAACACGGGGAGGATATTCTCATTGTTCAAATTTATGTAGATGACATCATTTTTGGTTCAACTCAAAAAAAAATATTCAAACGCTTTTGCAAGACTAATGAAACAAAACTTTGAGATGTCCATGATGGGTGAACTCAAGTTCTTCTTAGGACTGCAAGTTCATCAATCACCCCGTGGTATTTTCCTAAGTTAGTCCAAATATGCACAAGAGATTTTGAAAAAACATGGCATGACCAGCTGTGACACCTATAATACCCCCATGTCTTCCTCATCCCCAAAGCTAGATGCTGATCTACATGGGACACCCATTGATCCTACAAAATACCGTAGTATGATTGGGTCTCTCATGTATCTCACAGCTAGCCGGCCGGATGTTGTATTTGCTACATATCTATGCTCCCGTTATCATTCAAGACCAACTGAACGTCATTTGTCTGCTGTTAAGAGGATCCTTCGATACATAAAGGGAACCATTCATTTGGGGATCTGGTATCTGAAGGATTCTGGTTTTGAACTTGTTGCTTTTTCAGACGCTGACCATGCAGGGTTCTTAGACACAAGGAAAAGTACATCAGGGGGAGTCTAATTTTTGGGTGACAAGCTTGTCTCTTAGCAGTCAAAGAAGCAGGACTGTACGTCACTGTCGTCTACCAAATCAGAATACGTTGCCATGTCTGCATGCTGCGCTCAAGTCATTTGGATGCGATCTCAGCTGACGGACTACGGATACGTGTTTAACAAGATTCCGATGTACTGCGACTCCAAGAGTGCCATCGCTATTTTGTGCAACACGGTTTAACATTCAAAATCGAAGCATATTGCTCTCCGATATCACTTTCTCAAAGAGCACGTGGAAATGGGTACGATTGAGTTATATTTCGTGGGTACAGAATACCAACAGTCGGACTTATTCACCAAAGCCTTGCCTCATGCAAGATTTGTGGAATTAGTTCATCAGATTGGTATGCGATGTTTGACTCCAGATGACTTTGAAAATTTTCTTAAAAACAATTAAACCGAGTCAAACATCAAAACTATCTTCGTAAATATTTAATGAAAAACACAAAAAGATTTTCTATTTAATTAATTAAAAAAAATGCAAGTACAAAACCATCAACACTTTGTTCATTTCAACACGTTAACAATTATTTCGGAACAAGTGTTGAGGGGGAGAAAGAAATCAAAATTTAATATTTTTTTTTAAAGTTTGTACTTGCATAATTTCTTTAAAGTTGTTGCTTCAAAAAGAGTGGTGGAAAAAAAAATCATCTAAGTGTTGTAACGTTGTTAGTGCCAAATATGCTAAGTTGAAAACTTAGAGTTAGTAGGTTCGGATTTTAAGGGCAAAAATTCAAGGTTTAGGGAATAAAAGTGTAACAAATGGCAAAGTTGAATAAAGAGTTAAACAAAAGGACAATTACTGCACCTCTGCCACAGTCATTTAATTCTTACACAACCGCATTCAATATTTACAACCACTCGCATCAACGGCTAAAATCAAATCTGCATATCCGTTCAAGATTCTTCGATATTGTGAGTGAATAAATGTTTAATATATGATTATAAGCAACGGTTTTGAAGGATTTAACGATCCAACGGTTCATTTTTGCAAAATCGTGTGTTTAAGATCTAGGGTTTATGCATAATCGTAACTTTTGATTCTGAGTGTTAAAGTTGTAATTGTTTGATGGGTTATTGACGAAATGAGTCCCTTAACATAATGCATGTGATTAATTGAACCCAGAAACAAGATTGTTGCATGTTCTAGTTTTAGGGTTTAAGCGTAGAATTTGGGGAAAAGTGATTGTGTGTGTTGTAGTGTAATTAAACCATTGATATGTTGTTCTTATGCTTTGAATTGAATGATTATGCCTTTGAATTGAACCCAGAAATACCATGGCTTTGATTTTGATTGTTAGGGTTTAAGAAGAACACGTTCAGGTTGATTTTTGAGATTCTGTGGTTAAAAGTTGTTAAAACTTGAACACAAGACTTAGAAACATGGTAGGATACTATTAGAACAAAAGTGCGAACATAATAACAAGTTTTGATAAATTGCGAAAATCTGATGAACAGTACGTCTACAGTGTTACCGAAATTTATTGTATAAGAAATTATCGAAATTGTCATTTCTATCGAAATTGTCATTTGTTATCGAAATTGTCACTTTCTATCGCAAATGTCAAATTCTATCGCAATTGTCAAATTCTATCGCAATTGTCCATTTCTATCGCAATTGTCAATTTCTATCGCAATTGTCCAATTCTATCGCAATTGTCCAATTGTATAGGAATTGTCAGATTCTATAGAAATTGTCAGGTTCTATAGAATTTGTCACTTTTATAGAAATTGCCATGTTTCAACTTGTAATTAAAGGATCACATATGAAATAAGAAGTTTAACTAATGCTAACTTTCATGTATCCTGCAAATCTGTGTCTGAATGATGTTTCAGTTATCTCAAAATGGCTGCACCACCACAACAATCACTTCCAATGCTTACAAAGGAAGAAATTTTCTCACATGGCTACAAAGCAGAATATGGTAACAACAACGCAAGGGTTGACTTTGAAAAGATAAAGTGTGCAGAACCAAGCTGTCAGATTGCAATTGAAATACTCAAGAGACACAAGTGCTGTAACTTGCTGGATAGATCAGACAGTGTTCATGAGTTGTATATTCATCAAATGTGGAGCACTATAAAGCTGGACGATGATGAAAGATACTTCACCTGCACACTGGATCATAAGAAAGTAAAAGTCACCCCGAAACACCTTTGAAGAGCCTTAGACTTACCAGAGCCTGCTAACAGATATTGGCCTACACCAACTGAAGATGAAGTTCTCAAATTCCTCATAGTGATTGGATATGATGTTCAACCAGGTACATCACTGACAAAGATTTCAAAGGTCAATTCCAAATACATCCCAGAACCCTGGAGAACTATATACTACATATTGGTCCATTCAATCTCAGGGAGGGACAGTGGTAATGAGCACCCACAAATATCACACCTTCAAATCTTCTGGGGAATAGTCAATCAGAAACAGATTGATTATGCACAACTCATCTGAGAAGACATTGTTTTTCAGATCCAAACTCGCCATCAGAAACCATCTGCCAAAATTCAATTTGTTCGATATACCAAGCTGCTCATAAGTCTTCTGCTTGACGAGAACACCGACATTTCTCCACGACCTGAAGACCGAGAAATGCACTTGTTTAAGATGGACAAGATTGTCAGTCTGATTTACTTTCCCAAAGGAAGCTCACACAAGCAAGGGTCAAGACTGCCAGCATCACTGTTAACAGACTCAATTAAGAAGACCCAAGCTTTCAAAGATTATGACAGTGCTTTCAACAAAAGTCAAGTCGGGTTTGCCAAGCTTGGAGAAGAAACGGGATCTTCTAAGACTCGTTCAAAGGGAAGCAGCAAGACTGGGAGTGCTTCGAGTGCATCAAAGCAAATCAAACCTTCTGCTCCTAAAACCATCAAAAGAAGAGTCAAAGTTAATATTCCAAAGCCAGAACAAGAAGAAGGTGGGATTCATGCTGAAGAGGAATCTGACCCAGAAACAGAATCTGAAGAAACTGTTTACATGCAAGAACAGTTAGATACTATTGCAGCAATGAAAGAAAGCAAAAAGACTCACAAAGATGATGAAGCCAGAAGAGCAGAGTTAAGGGTTGAAGAACTAAGGAAAATTGAACAACGAAAAGGAGCTGGAGGATCTGGAACTGTTAAAGAAGTAACTCCAACCCACCCTGATCCGGTTAATCAACCCGGAGGGTTTGGAGTTGCTACAGAAATTACACCTCAGCCCGATAGGCCTGAGTCACATGCTGAAGACATCCCTGCACCACCAAATCCGGTTAATCAACCCGGCAAGGACAAAGAAATAATGACAGATGACATGCTGGAAGAAGGTGATAAGGAGCAGTATGTAGAAGGAAACGTTAATAATTTCTGGACTGAATCAGAAGATGATGATCAGCCTATTGGAGAGGAAACCACAGAAGCTGCAAACAAACTTGAAGCTGAATACAAGGCAGAAGAAGAAAGGAGGATGGAAGAAGAAAGAATGAAGAATGAGAAAGAAGAGGCAGAAAAGGAAGCTGATCAATACATTTCAAAACCACCAATCACTCCACCTCGTTTAACACTCACTCCTTATGAGCCTCAGCGTGATTCACAGCCTAAGGCTTTAACACCTCCTGCATTACCACCTAAGGCGTCAACACCTCCTGACTCACCACAAAAGGCTCCAATTCCTCCTGAATCATCGTCACATCCATCACCACCACCTCGACCATCACCAGTCAAAAGAATAGCAACAACTGAAGAAACACTAAAAACAGTCATCAAAGGCAAGAAAACTAAGAAGATCGTGAGGCTGACACGGGTTGAAGTCATATCTCCTACAGCTAAAAAGTTGAAAAAGGCAGCGAAGCTGGCACGAGAAAAGAAAAACAACCAGCTAAGTGACCAAGTAAATGAGTTGACAAGTATGGTCAAAGGTCTGTCTAAGCAAGTGGAACAATTGCAGGAAACCAAGAAACGCATGGATGAATTCCTTGATGATGATGTTAAAATACGACTGCTCAAGGAAGCTAAGGCCAACACAAAGAAATATGTCATGAAATACATGCCCGAGCTTATGACTAACATTGAAGAGTATGTCGACACCAACATCGAAGAAAAAGTTAAGAACATCACAGCATCAATTCCTCATGACTCAACAACCCAACCAAAGCAGCTTCAAGATTATACAACCGAAGAACTCCAACTAGCACTCCTCACCAAATTAACAGCAATTATCTCACCTACAAAAGAAGAAATAGCTCTCTGGGAGGCTATTAAGGCTAATCTGGAATCTTGTAAAGTTGCGGCCGATAAAGGAAAACGTCCACGGGATGAAGAAGACCAAGACCCTGACACTCATTCCAAGAAGCACAAGGGTGAAGGAGGAGCTGGTACACAGTTTAAAGAACCTATTGGACCATCAACTACAACAGAATCTCAACCACAAAAGGCTTCGGAGTCAAGTCCCAAAGAGACAGAGCACCATTTTGAGCACATTGCCACAGAGGAAATGGACTTTCAGCAAGAATTTGATCAACCTCAGTCACCATCAAAGACCAAGGCTACAACAAGTAAGAAATCTTCTAAAAGATTGAACATAGTCTCGTGGCTAGATGATGATGATACACAAGGGAATGAATTCTTTGACCAGTTAACAAGTGCCCAGACACAAGTAGACGAAGCCTCAAAGATTGAAGACAGCACGTTTGAGTTTACTCAACAACTTAAACGTTCTCAACGAATCAAGAAAATGACCAAGAGGGAACTTCGTCAGATCAAAAACGATGCTTTTAATCTTCTCAAGGACAACTCCTCAAGTGCAGCTGAGCTCGAGTATCACCTCAAAAACATCGCTCGAGCAATGTCTTCTGACTTAAGCTGGACCAATCCAGATGTGATTGGTAGCAAAGATAGCAAGAACAAGCCATACATTACGGACTGGACAAAGCCACTACCTGTGATAAGGGTCCATGATCAACCATCCATCCCGTATAAATTCTTCTTCAACAACGACGTGGAACTACTCAAGCATGGAGCTAAGTATGCAACTTCTATCACTTTGATACCAGCAGCAAGCTATCCGAACCCTGCCATTGAAGAAACAGTAACTCATCTCTTCGTTTCCGAGAAGGTGCATTATGACCAAGATGCAGAGCTGGGCATCTATCACTGGTTCGAGAAAAGGAAGACGTGGTACAAAAGTAAACTAACCAAGAAGTCTTCGGAATCAGTGAGGAGTGACCTCAGGATTGTTGCTGTGGTAAGTCTGAAGGGAGACAAGAAGTATGATTACACGTTCCTGTCAGAAATCAAAGTAAGAAGGCATGACCAGAAACTCTACACGTTCTCTGAAGCAGATTTCCCGGACTGAAGTCTTAATGATCTTGAAGATATGTATCTGATTAAAGTTCAAGGGAGACTGCAACATGTGACACCAGAACTTCAATACGCCTTCAGCACCTCTATTCTTCATTTCATCATAAGAAAGATTATAAAAGAACGTGTAGAAGATCTTCAGCTACGGGTCGAGAGCTATCAGACGAAGTTAAACATGACTGAACCATTGCAACATCTTTCGGAGATCAACAATGAAGCTCAATACACCTTCAAGAAGGAGCCAACCTTTGGATTCGTTTACAAGAGCGATCTGATGATTAACTGCTTCATGGCATATAGAGATATTCACAAGTTCTGCGACAACACATTGAAGAAAGTTCATGATGGGTTAGTTATTCGGGTTCGTGATCAACAGTTGCAGATGTCAAAGAGATGGACGAATGATCAGTTGAGACAGATCCGACAATTTGTGAATAAGGTTGAGCGAAGGCTGTTCAGAAGAGACCAGATGAGGAGGTTTGAAAGCTATGTTGGAGGACGTCCATCCTTCCCAGTCAGAACTTTCCAAAGACCGGATCCAGTCTACACTTCATTTGGAAGAGGAGGATGATGTAAGAGATTGGTTTATTCTTATAATTCATTATTCTTGCATATATGATTGTTATACAATGGCTTGTGCACACATAACAGTGCACAACCCCTTCTTGTAATGAAAGGACCTTGAGGTACACTTCAGTGCCTCAATCCTGATCAAAGGAGCGAAAGCTTCTTACTTATGAGTAGAATTAAACCAGAATTTTTTCTAAGTTTTTCAAAATTCTGCTCATAAGGACAAGTATTCCCTCGTCAAGGGGGAGTATTTAAAACATAATCTTTGTTCCACGAACAAAAGTTCTTGATATTCTTCCCACAAAACTCAAAAGGCATATTTTTATCAAAACATTTATCAAAAACATCATAAGTATGCTATTTTTGAGGGGGAGAATAAAGCTATGATCAAAATATGGTAATTCAAAAGTTGATATCTCACAAGAGCTCGACTCAGAATTGACCCTCGAATTGACGATAGCAACAGTCAGTAGTCGAAAAGACATGTCCGGGACGGGTAATAATTTCAAGCCAGTTTATCTGGTGATGTAAACGTGTCTCGCAAAGGATATGTCTGAGTAGAATGTACCGATTTCGAGCGATTTTCATTGAATATGATCTGGACGGGTAATAATTTCAAGCTAGTTCTACTAGTGATGTAAACGTGTCTCGCGACGATCATGTTCATTAAAAATCAATCAATTCAAAAGTGCTAACTCTACCCGACATGTGCAAATTTAAATTAAATACTTATGAGCACATGTTAAGGGGGAGTATTTCTGAAAATCACAAAACTCTCAAAGTGTTAACAAAATATGTTTTCACAATCATAAGCACTTTGAGAGATTTTCAAAAGGTTTGGTTTATGGCAACAATGACATAAGGTGACTAAGGATAGGAATAACCGTCCTATGATCCGCCAGAGCCGGAGGGATCTACCCAAGGACAATACCAATAGTTTAGAACTAGAAAGTCCTAGGTATGATGAAAAAAAGGATAAAAGAAATGAAAGGAGAAAGAAGGGGTTGAAGAATGAAAAAGAAAAGTCAAGAAAAGGGTGAAAAGAAATAGCCCTCCATTTGATCAACCTTAGGGCAGACACCGGGTTCTATACATATGTTACTGGTTGTTACTACGGTAACACCAGTATTGAAGATTAAGCCGTCATGGACCCAGTGACGCACTGCACTAAACCTTCTAGCCACTCAGGTGTCTCTCAAAAGACACTTGTTTCATTTCACACGGAGAACCCTTCATTATCTATCAACCTCTCACTACGAGATGTGTTGATATTGAAAAGGAGGCATTCTGCTCCATGCCTCCGACGACCAAACAAGTAAGCACTAAATCGAGTCTAGAGCCATGAGATACATCAAGGATCTCTTAGGAACACTTAGCATACACTGGTTGTTCACCAAAAGGAACACCAGTTGTAAAATATAAGAGTGTCCTTCGCAGATCTTAGCAATCTGCCGAGAACATTCATGAGAGAATTCACAAATTATGATTCTCAGTGATTGAATGAAAATCCTACCAGGGTCAACATCAAACAGCCCAGACAGCAGGTCACTTCGGTAATCCCTTGTGGGTTACGCTTAGTGTTAGATCCAAAATGGTCTATAGTCGTGGGGTGATCTCCAGCGACTCACTGAATCGTGGGTGCACTTCGGTGTGTCTGTGTAAGCCCTTTCGAGGGTATCCGATTCAGAACGGCCTGGGTTAGGATTAGATAAAGTCTTCACACTATGCTGATGATGATCTCGAAGTCCGAATCTGTAAGTGCCGGATGATTTATTGCTAACTGTTTACTTGCAGCAAATCATGGAGACCTGAAGTTCCACCATCTTTCCATCATGCTCATATCCTGAAGCAAAGTTCTCACAAAGACTGAGGAATAACAAAAGGTCAAAGAAATTCAAGAAAAGTCAAAGTACATCCACTTTCTAATGTGTCTGTGTAAGCCCTTTCGAGGGTATCCGATTCAGAACGGTCTGGGTTAGGATTAGAGAAAGTCTTCACACTATGGTGATGATGATCTCGAAGTCCGAATCTGTAAGTGCCGGATGATTTATTGCTAACTGTTTACTTGCAGCAAATCATGGAGACCTGAAGTTCCACCATCTTTCCATCATGCTCATATCCTGAAGCAAAGTTCTCACAAAGACTGAGGAATACCAAAAGGTCAAAGAAATTCAAGAAAAGTCAAAGTAAATCCACTCTCTCTTCCCCCACGATGTCTTCACAGAATCAGAAGCATACACACTATAGTTACGATGGAAACGGAGGCAGCGTAAACCCTGTATGTACAATTAGTCGAGGATGTGTGAAGTACCATAAATAGCCCGTGAGAATCAACAGCTAATAAAATCTCTACTCATTTATACTCTTCTCTGCTTACTCTTTATCGACCCCATTATCATTCTGACGGCTTTTTGTAGTGACTACTGATGGAGAAAACCCCGTATTACGAACTTGAGACTGAAGTAAAATAACCCAAACTTGTGACTTAAAC